>CAVLJG010000004.1:30944081-31128907 GCA_963669975.1 Acanthoscelides obtectus | reverse complement strand
CTGCATCATTGCATCATTGGTTCGCTTGGCAACATCGCATCTCGTACATTCCGAGTCAAGGTTTTCTCATCCATGATACACACTTCTCGTGCTTTTATCTCGTACACATTGAACTCGAGCCCTCAGACAAATTTGGTTTTTCCTGTATATGTTTACTTAATTATACGATATTCATTTGTTAGCTAGGTGACGTTTACTAACCAGATACATATGTGGGAGTTAATATGCTGCAAGACATTATCTATTGAATTAGACATTTAGATGGTATATGTACTATTTGTGCTGATTTATGATTAATAAATTTGTTTTCCGATCAAAGTCAATTACTATATTCACTTTCATTTTATCGCCTTCAACACATCATTAAAGACTGCATTTTCAAGCACTATCAGTATGTCATTGAATTTGATTCGAAAAAGCAATCGCTATTAATGAACAGGATAAGTGAATATTAACGCCGTTAGAACAACTAATACACAAAAAGATTATAAGACTGTGGTTAATTTCACTAGCAATTTGGGGTGCGTTTGTAAATCACTTGGTAATGTAATACCGTACACAGTAATGGGAAGGAGATTGACAGATGACATCAGATCACTCGGAAATACTGTAACTTGATTTTTAGATCGCCTAAATTATTACAGACTCGTGTAATGACACTTGACGAGACAGCCCATTAATTTCTGCGACCATTATAACATAAGAGACGTTATGGATGCTAGGTAGCCCAGTTATCGCGAAAATATATCTATTCCCAAGATTTTCATCCAGAGAAGAAAAGTGCAATTTTGACGTTCAAGAAGGACTACTTTGTTTAATTTCCGAACGCATGGAATAGATACTAGGCTAAACTTATTACAGAGTAGTACGAAATACACTCTGTAACAATTTACAGACGCAGCCCAGAAACTGAATCTGAGCATTGTGTAGCACCAGCAAGTGACAGCTATAGATAACTCTTAGATTCAGCAGCTCAGAGGCAGTGGCAGCAGCCAGTAGTTCTTTTGTTCATGCAGGTTAAGTGAGACAGTCCAAACAGAGATGATGCTTTCAAATGAGTGAAAGTCTGTCTCAAAAATAACAGCTGATCTACCTTTGATATACATAACCTAAACATGATACATCTATTATATCTATTTTTAACTAATTGAATTTTTTTACATCACTGTTAAGGCCTGTGGTAACAATTTGAATTGCTGAGGCTGGCCTGTTGGTAATGAAGGGGGAAGAAAGAATCTTATCTTATTTAACTGAGTTTTGACTCAATAAACTGAGCAAACTGCAACGAGATGAGTGTATCTGAGATTGGTTGCAAAACGAACGCAACTATTCTTTGAAAAATGGCCAGGAATGATGAATACCTCTAAAAAATTCTTTGCCATCATTTAACGATCATAATTTCAAGCTACATTAAAAAAAATAGTTTTTATGACTGAAAGACCGCCAGAGAAATTGCACTACCCGCTGAAATTGAGTGACTCAGATCACAAAGGCTTAAAAACAAATTTTAAACACAAAACTCTCAGCCATAACAATGCGGATATAGATGAGCAGTAGCATCAAGAGTCTCAACCTTGATTGAAATGAGTCGCGTTGTGACATAGTCTAATCATATTAGCAAATTTCCCCGAAATCATTTTTAAGCCTGGTTTTATTGATGCAGGTTGTTCAAGGGGGTATTTAAAATATAAACGCATAAAATGAATACATCATTTTTTGTGGAAAAACCTTTTATTCGACAAAACGAATGATAAAACGTGTTTTTTGGAATTCAATCGAAAGTGTTGGCAGAAACGAAAAAAGCCCTACAAACAAGAGGTACTTATGAGACCTACAGACTGAGATCACACGTTAGAATATCCCTAATAGAGAAAAGTTATGACCGAAAACCGAGGCAAAATCCAGGTTTTGGCACTTGTTGCTAATGCGACGATAATTTCACGCAGCTACTTGAAATTCTTCAAATTCGAATGCTTCTTACTTCTGAATAACCACAACAAAACTGGAGTAGTTTTTGAGATACCTAATTGCTTATCCCAAAACACCTGTCATCCGGCCATCATTACTAGTTTATTGAGCGATACCATATACAGGACTCGTTCAAAGGGCATTTTGGGATAAAATACACGACTTGAATCCGAAAAATATTATAAAAATATTATTTTCATGCGAAAAAGGAAGTGTTACGTTTTTCTTCTAGCCAAATTCAATCATTTCGTATTTTTAAGTAATTGATCAGATTCGCTACGATAATCGAAAACTATACGTTATTATTAAAGACAGGGTTTTAAGCAATTTTGCTTATACGCCAATTTGTAAGCAGTATATAAGTAATGCCGTTTTAAGTACAAAGTAAATAAAAAAAACTATTAGTTTTTCAAAAAAAAGTGCTTTTTTTGCTTTTTTTCTTAATTTCAAGCTTATTTTCTAAATTTGCGCTTATTTTGAACTTTTTCTTTAAATATCTTATTTTTTTCTACCTATTCAAAGGCTTAACCAAAAGTGCTCCTCAAACTGGGACGGACGCGACGCGACACGTCAGAGATATGGAGTGGGGGAGAATAACTATTCGATGCGCGAACGAACTAATCATAAATTTCGCCATTTTCTAGTAAAAACTTGTCTGGGAGTGTTAAAAAGTAGTCGTTTTGTATAGAAAATTTGTTTACTGTGAGCTTACGGAAGAGCGTCAAAAAGTATCTTTTTAGTTCTTTAATGCTGGTTTTAGTAGAAATACATGTAGGAATTTACAGAATGTCTCGTTGATTCGAACCGAAGTCACTAAAGTACACAAAGTTTTTATCACTTCACATTGTTAAAAATTTCATTAAGAACAGAGTTGCCTAGAAAATGGCGGTCCCTTGAAATGATGCACACTATTCGAAACTCATTCTCCCTTCTCCATTTCTCTGGTGAAACCCCGATCAGTGTTTGTGTGTTCGTGCAATTCTAAAAATAGATGTGCGATACGCAATTCTAGGCTGCTAGTAGGGTGCTCATGGTTAAGATATTTTAAATAAATAACAGATCGTATACCGTGTCACCGATCCTCCAAGTACAAGTGAATAATTAAATAATTTTTTGTGGTGACCTAATACTGTGCGTAAATAATCAAAGATGTCAAAAGTAAATTATACTAACCTCAAGGTCTGGATCAAGGATAACCCGGAATTAAAAATTGAAAATGGAAAAGTATTTTGTCAAGCTTGCATAAAAACGGTAAGTTTTTCATAACATTAGGTATACCGGATGATTATTGATTATGATTAGTCCTAGAGCACATAGAAAATCCCATATTAATCCTACCTACCAAACTTGAATGCATTCTGCTTAGTGTTGTAAAATGTTCGAGAATTTTTTTTCGAGAACGTTCCTCGAGCACGAACGAAAATTTTCAGTACATACGAGTATAAATGAAGAAAAATAAAATAAAGGAAACATATTAGGAAAATATCTGAAATCAAAAAAGTCTGCGCTCTAATTGTGCTCTATTTATTAAGTTAAAAATAATATCAATCCACTTATCTCTTAAAACACTTATGCAATCTCTTAAAATTCAAAGCATAAAATAAACCGATCTGTAAATCCCCGAAAACCAACACTGTCAGATGTCATTGGTGTCAACGATCGACGACAGCCAACCTAATGCGAGGCGATCCGGTGTTGCAACGTCTCGTTGCTAAAGGACCGTTCATACCTAATGTTAACGCTAATGCTATGGGAACGTTAAAATTCTTGGGGTTCGGATTTATGCTCTTGAAAATAAATGTCACAAATAAAGTCGCGAACGATCTCTGAGAATAAATGGGAATGTTCCATTGCTCGCAACACTAATTCTGCTAAGCTGTTTTTGTAAAAAATATATTGTTAATCTAACCAATGTCAAAGGTAAGCTGTCATTGATTTCGATAGTTACTAGTAGCTGCATTCATAAATTAATGATACTCAATTAAAAAATAATTGCAGTTCAGCCACATTTTGCGAATAGTACAAAAATAGCTGAACTCATGCACACTTTTTATTTATTTGTGCATATTTGTGCATTTGTACAATCATGTTTTTTCTATTTAGACTTTATTTTAGGTAGGTCAAAATTGATTTTAAAAAAAAATATGAATGAGCCCATGTAATCACTAATCAGTTTGGCAGGTATTCTAATCTAACAAAATAAATAATCCAATACTTTAAAAAATTTCATGAGATGAGATTTCCTGTATGTCCTAGGACGATGCATCAGCCATTAATTTTTATACAGGCATCAAGTAAAAACTACTTCATTTATTGTAGATTGTGTGTGTTAAAAAGTACGACGTAGTTCAACACCTGAAAACGAAAGTACACTCGGAACAAATGAAGAAGTATAAAGTTGATAAGCTTAAACAACTAACAATTGGTTCTTCCATGGCATCTGCTTCGGGCCGTAGTGAACAACAAGAATTTAATCAGGATCTCTGCAATGCCATGTTAAAATCAAATATTCCTTTAAACAAGTTGAAAAACACTCACTTTAAAGAATTTTTGGAAAAACACTGCAAACGAAATATACCAGATGAAAGTACTTTACGCAAAAACTATATTTATCCTGTATATCGCGATACAATTCAACAAATTAGAACAATAATTGGAAGCAATTATATATGGTTTACTGTTGATGAAACTACAGACAGTTGTGGGCGGTATATTGCAAACTTAATGATAGGCGTTTTGTGCCACGAGGTTCCTACAAAGGGATATTTAATTAGTTCAAAAGAATTGAGCACAACAAACAGTAACACTGTATCAAAATTTGTACATGAAGGGTTAGCAAACTTCTTTTTGCCAGAAGCTGTACCAAGTGAAAAAGTACTACTTATGCTCTCAGATGCAGCTTCTTACATGGTTAAGGCGTCCACAAACTTGAAAGTTTTTTACGGCAACTTAATTCACTGCACCTGTTTAGCTCATGGGATCAATCGTATTGCCGAAACCATACGCTTACAATTTCCGTTAGTAAATAAGTTGATCAGCAATGGCAAAAAAATATTTGTTAAAGCGCCTTTGAGAGTACAAATGTTTAGAGATCATTGTCCAAATATTCCACTGCCTCCAGAACCAGTGTTAACCAGATGGGGAACATGGCTTGACGCCGCTATATATTATGCAGACCATTTCCAAAATTTTAAAAATTTGATTTTTGAATTTTCCGAAAGCACAAGTAAATCAGTAAAAGAGTGTCAGATCGTTCTTAACAATAGAGAGCTCCAAAACAATTTGGCTTTTATCAAAACCAACTTCAGTTGCATTAGCAAAACTATTAAATCATTGGAAAAGCAACAAGTTCCTTTGGTTGATTCAGTTGCTTTAATAGAGGATTTCAAAAACACTATTAATACTGTTCCAGGAAAAATTGGCGGCTTAATTAAAAATAGAATGAGAGAGATTTTTAAAAAAAATATTGGATTTCAGAAACTGGTTCAAATATCGTCAGTTTTAGGTGGCGAAAATGTTCCAGAATTAAATATGTATCCAGATATTATTTCAAAGTTTAAATACGCTCCTATTACAAGTGTAGACGTGGAAAGGAGCTTTTCAAAGTATAAATATATCTTAGACGATAAAAGGCATAATTTGACAGTGGAGCATTTGGAACAGTATTTAATAATAAGCTGTTTTCAGAACGATTAAATTATATTTATATTTATTTATCTTATATTTATCTTAAGCTGTTAAAAAGTGTTTAAAGTTTTATTTCTACTGTTTTGAAGTGTTTATTTTGTTTTATTTGTGAATTAAATACATACAAAAATATATTTTGCATTATTTTAAGATCCACTTATATTTGCTTTTTTTACAAAATGTGATGCTTTTTTTTAAAATATGAAGCTTTTTTAAGCACTTTTTTTTGATAATTTTGTGCTTATAAATCCGGTCTTTAGTTATTATACACATGTTAAAACAGAGCGGACGTGCCTAACACCATTTGTTGCGAAGAACAAAAATGTTCTTCAAGATTTCTTCCTGCTCTTGTGTCGTCTGTGACCGTGTAAAAATTGCAGTTCTAAATATGTATACACAAGAGTATAAAGAAATCTTGAAAAAAATGTTTTTCTTAGCAACAAAAGGTGATAGACGCGTCCGCTTTATTTTAAAATGTGTATAATAACGTATGTTTTTCGAATATCGTAGCGAATCTGTTCAGTTACAAATACCAAATATTTGAATTTATTTAGGAGAAAAAAGTAAACCTGTTTTCGCAGAAAAGTAGCAATCATCTTTCGGATTGGCTTGTGATTTATGTCGGCAAGTTAAACTTGTGTATTTTGCTATAAAGTGCCCTTTCAGCCAACCCTGTATATTGCTCAATAAACTAGTAGTGATGACCGGAAGATAGGTGTTTTGAGATAAACAATCAGAAATACTCAAACACTACTTGAACAATCGACTCCAATTTTGTTGATTATTTAGAAGAAGCTTTCGGATTTGAACAATTTCAATTAAAAAGTTTTCCTACAAAAATTGGTGTACCCATTTAATACGTCCATGTTTTAAATACCCCCTTGAACAACTTGCATCAATAAAACCAGACTTTACAATATTATTTTGCAGATCAGGGGTATTTTTGTCTAATATGATTAGACTAATAGTCGAATTATCGACTCGACTCTACCAAATTTATTCGACAGCTTCCAAGCTATCGAATACAGTTTTTTCTCTGTTTAATAAGTTATGTTTTTATTTTTACCTGCCAGTATAATTACCATGCTTCCCATTGTACGAGAAAGACTATTATATATACATAGAAGCCAGGAAAATATCACGCTTTTTCGAAAACGACAATATCTAAGGACACATAAAAATCCTTTCGACTTGCCTGAGAGGATATTTCGAGAACTATTTCATCGTGCAATTCTGATCGAGGAATTAATTACTTTGGTAAGACCACATTCCCCAGAAAGAAAATGAGAGAGGAATCAAAATAGCAAACATGTTGGTATGTGTTCTCCGATTATATTCAACAGACTCGTATCGTAGGTATATTGAGGAAGAATATAACCTTGTTATGACTCAGTACTGTACATAACAAACATAATAGATCCACTGGTTGTGCCAGAAAAAATATTGTTCCCACAAACTACTATACGCCCTATCCGGATTTTTCTCAATGTAGTCTGTAGGTATTTCCAGTTGATTGGATGTTGGTCTATACATATCCAACCAGTACTTTAATAAATAATTGAATAAATAATTTTACCGAAACTAATTCCGAATTTAACCTATCTTCTTCTTCTTTACTGAAAAGGTGTCAATGTCAGGTGCATGCCTATCAAAGACTGTCAAAAATCAGTCGTATTTCTCGATTCTCTATTTGATCAATTGCCGTCAACAAATCAGTCGATTCTATTGTCGATTTTTCGGTTTATTCGAGTTGAGTAAGGTGAACTTTTTACTGAGAGACAGAGAGATAGGTTTAATGAGTTACGTCAGTTCCTGTCTTATGTGTGAAAAGCAAAATATCCCAAAAAGATGTTTTCCTGCGTATGTTATAGAATTGCTGTAAACGTAAATGCAAGATATGCCTCGCAGGTATCACTCCATACTTGCATTTGCTCCATAACTCTATCGCAATCAACTCCAGTGTCCAAAGAAGGCGATTCAAGGTTCACTTGTGCGGCGCTATGCACTTATATGCCTCATCTTGTTAATAAAACATGAACCTGGATCACGTAGTTACCGTTCCCCACTCAATCGGCCACCCCAGGCATTGTAATCCAACATCCGGAATGCTTAGAGTATAAATAAATTTCAAATCGAATATAAATTTCCGTATTTTTTCAATGGTTAAAGACATCCATATTCTTGAAAACAACACCAATTATTACATCCCTTTCCACACATAAATTTTGTAATTCAGTCGTAAAAGGTTTTATTGCGAGATATTTTCATCGAATTCTCCTAAGGTTTCAACAAATTGGATGCTGAATGCAGTTTATTTACTCATGGTGGTGGACAAGTTATGGCTGTTCGCAAAAGGACATCTCTGCGGTCATCAAAAAATATTTATGTGGCTAACATGGTGCAGGTTAATTGAGGCTTTCAGGACTTGCTTGATTTTGATGCCGCATTACGAGAGCTGAAGAATTCCATTTAATAGCAACTTTATGTGACTCTTCAAAGATCTAAAATGTATTTTATAAGCTTGATGATGCAAGAATATATCTCATACAAGTATACATGTAAAGTGATGAGTAAATATGCATACTGAGATGTTCAGTTGCAGGTAAGGATTACAATCCGTCCGCTAATTCAATCCTGCAGGTTCAATAGGTGGGATTCATCAATCCCTTGTGGGATCTCACACTCTCATAGATGTGGATGATACTCAATCACGCAAAACTGGCTGAGCAGATCTGTATGGATTTGGCTACCTTTTTTTGGGCTAGAATATATTGAAATGCAGGCTGTGAGATACTTCATGTAATATTTATTGTGGGTCTCATTACACATTTGATATCAATTTATTGTTGAAATAAAATGTTGAATACAAGACGTCCATTGCCAAAGTAACTATTGGATTACCTTGAATATTGGAATTCTTTCGGCGAAATAAATCTACTACACACTAATGCAAAACGGACAACCTATACTTTACACTACTTCCACGCAGAGTCGCGGGCTCAGGCTAGTGATAATACAGGGTGTCCTGAAAGTTGGGACTTTCCTTTTCAGAAACAACTACGTTTGTAATGACAAACCTAGTGTATGATGAAACAACAGCGAAAAATTAAAAAAAAAATGAAAAAGTACTCACCGCTCATCGAAAAGAAATTTCAAGTGTCACTTGTAAGTAATGTTGTCTGCGATAGATTCAAAACAATATGTATATGCTCCATTGTCAGGCATCAGTGTAGGCTTTTAGAAAGGACTGACATTCCCGAATGTTTGTCAACCATGTTCACCTCAGCTTTATACACTAAACATTTTTCGCTCCAAACAAAAAAGAGCATCAAGAAGAATCTTGAGAAACGATCTGCATGCATTGGTGGAGCCTCGGTAGCATTTCGAAGACTCACGCCGTAAATTAAAATATGGACAACTCCGATATTGCTGTACGAGTGTCATTTTAATTTTGCTTTTAAGAACGTGTAAAGGTTTTGTTTACCAACATGGCCAGCATCTGGAATGAGTACTACTGTGCATTATACGTGTTCATGTTTGATCTGATCCAGGTACAGGGCAGAAATAGGTTACGCTTAGGTTTATATTTCGAATACATTTTCGTCTATTTCACGATTGTAACTTTGTGTCAAAATTTGCCACAATTCAAGTGGTTCTTTCTGTAATAGTGAAGTCAGTGACTATTAATTTGTTTACGATTACTTTTGCCTAACTGGGCCGATTATCAAAAGCAATATATTCTTTCCTCGCCGTAGTTGTACTATTGTGAAAATGTTACCAAACAAGCGGTGCTTTCTGAACTATAAAGTGGCCAATGATTAGATAGAATGCGTACATACATACTATACAAAATTATGAACTGTCTGAAAAAATTTTACTACGACTTAAGCTAATCAGAAACACGACAAATAGAGTTTCACCACTAGACTAATTTGCAAAATCTACTAAATGGTGGCAATCTTAAATCAATTTCCTCAAGATTTAATCCATGCTTACCAAGTTATAGAGGAGCCAAAGACTACCGGTCATACAGGCCGTCGGAAATCTGCATTTTAGGGAAGCGGGATCCCGCAGATCAAGAAGTAAAGCAGTGTCTAGAAGAAAAGTCGTAGTTATAGTGAAGAGTTTATTGATGGGGCGTAGCAGTATAGTGACTGAACTAATGTGTTTGATTCATTTTTAACCAACTGGATGTTTGCCTATTCCGATAAAAATCTACTGATATTGTCCAAGTGCTTTTAGGGTTCCTGCATAAGCAGCTGTGCTTCATGAGACTCCGTGACGAGGCTCTCTTGGTTGGAAAGCAAATCTGTGTCCCCTGTTTTCTTCTGTTCGTCAGACGTTGAAGTCGCCATAGGTTCATCGGGTCTGACAATGGTCTTCTGGATCAGTTTGACCTCGGCTTCTAATCGATTCAGCCGTTCCATTATTGACTCTGGGGTATGTTGCTCTTTTCCTTCAACCTATAGGATACAAAAATCGTCACCACTATCAGTTTATATCAATCGCCCTCTACCTAGGGCAATGTTATTACTATATGCAGAAGAATAGCTAAAGCGAAAATTCTGAATTCTGCAACTCAAAGCTTCAGATTGAAATAATTGTGCACCAGAATATTTAGAATTCCAAAATAAAGTCTTACATGCTTAAAAGTAAATGAAGAAGCTCATGATTTAAAGATGCTGGATAACTTGTTTATAAAAAATTTAGGTTGGGAAAATTATTTTTCTAACTGTTTTCAAAACACTATGAAGTATCAGTGGCCCACGTATTAGTAGTAGGAATAAAACCACCTCCAAAAGATACTTTATATGTTCAACTTAATAATATTTGCAATTACAATATAATTATAACATTAGGAAATGAAAACCTTTGTAGTGGATAAAGGTCAAAAGATGCATTTCAATAATGCTCAACAGTATTTGCAACTTTGCTGTTTTTCAGCTAGTGTTAACCACCTAGTATAGATTCACTTTAACCTATGAGTCTGTTTGACGTATGTGATTTAGAATTTGATCAAGAAGTACCAGAAATATTCAACTAGGAAATATTGCTATCCCTGCCAAGGTGGAGCTTCATGTGATTTGAATCACATATAATGCCCCAAAAGTTGAAATCTTCATGATATGACAGACGGCTCTATCTCGCTAAGCTCTAGGCATATCAACGGAATATATCTCTTACACGTATGTCATACATAATAAAAATACAGATAGAATATAGTAAATTTACTTACGGATTGCATAGTGAGATTTGTGTGACTGGAATTTAGAATTTGTAGCTTAAAATTCGAAAAAGAGTTTGTGCTTGGTGACAAGTGTCAAAACTGAAACACGGTAAAATGATGTTAAGAAAACATTTGAAATTGAGTTCGCAGACAAGCTGCTATGATCAAATGCTTCTCACACAGGGAGTATAAAAAGAACGCGTAGTTAGGAGCGCACTGGAATACCGACGCTACTGTACAAAGAGAATCATTCATGATTCTCTATCTATTTCCAGCATTGCTTGGCGGCCAGGGTGCAAAGACGGTTGGTCAGAAAAACAAAATGACCACCGCGGTGGAAAAAATTACATCTCAACCAGTAGCGTATCATAATGAAAATAGTACTGCACTCACATCAGCATATTTTGAAAATTGATAGTCGCGAACTCCAAAGGTGATACCCATAGGTATATACTAAGTGACATATAAATCCGAACACCCAGTTTAAATGGTACTTAATGAAGCATAATAAGTAAATGACAAAAATTTCAAAATGATTGCACTGCTTTAAAGCCCTTTGACCTTTAATAATGTGTGGATGCACCCTAATGTGCTACGCATTCTCCAACGCGCCTAGGCATGCTTCTGATCAGGTGGTCAATGTCCTCCTGTGGTATCTCATTCCAGGCAACCACCAACTCCTCTCGAAGTGCTTCTAGAGTCTGAGGAGGACGTTGCAAATTGAGCAATCTCCTACCCATCATATCCCACACGTGCTCAATTGGGGATAAGTCGGGAGATCTTGGTGGCCATGGTAACAATGTGACATCATTATGTTGAAAGAAGTCTATTGTGACTCTTGCAACATGTGGTCGGGCATTATCTTGTTGGAAAGTTGGATCTGCCAGGGTGTCAAGATAGGGTAAAAGATGGGGTTCTAGAACTTCGTGGATATAACGCTGCGCGTTCATGTTACCTCTGATGAAGATTAAAGGTGACCTGGAACCATAAGCTATAGCACCCCAAACCATAACTCCAACAGTGTGATGAACATGTCTTTCAACAAAAAACTGTGGATTTCTCCTTTCACCACGTCGCCTTCTAACCCTGGCACGACCATCGTGCATGCCTAAACAAAATCGAGACTCGTCACTAAAGACAATACTGTTCCATTCCTTATCCCAGAGTGACCGTTGTCTGCACCACTCAAGGCGATTACGTCGGTGTTCTCGAGTTAAAGGGAGGACCCAGTGTGGTCGGTATGAAAACAAGCCAAAACTTCTCATTCGTCGGTAAACACTTCGCATGCCTTCCGTGTTCTGCAAACCATTCATTTGCAATGGACCTGGTAGTGGAGAAACGGTCCCTTAAGGCCAATAATCTTAGGCGGCGATCTTTACGGTCTGTTGTTCTACGGCGGCGTCCAGTGCCCCTTGCTCTTTGCGTACGGCCTTCTGGAAGCCATGCCTGACAACACCTAATCACAGTGTCTACACTTCTTTGCACTCTAACTGCAATTGCCCGAAAAGAAAGTCCAGCTTCCCGAAGTCCCACTATACGGCCCCTATCAAACTCACTAAGTTGACGAAATCGTACAGGTCTCCGTACTCTAGGCATCGTAACCGATCGTAAAGGATGTCAAGAACCAAAATCAGCCAACGTTGATTCTTTACTGCGGCTGAAATATTCATTTTTAGAGCGTTAGTGAATTAAAAAAAAGCAGTATAAAAACCGGAATGTCCAACTGATAAGGCTGAAAATTTTTTCACTTGTTATTTACAGTAAGATAAATACATTCACCAACTTTTATTAAATAAAGCCATTTAAACTAGGTGTTCGGATTTATATGTCACGTATATTATAGGTTCAGTAGACATCTTAAAAAATGTCGGAAATGCTTTGAATGTAAGCCATAGTGCGGCATCCCCACTTCACAGTAGTTCCAAACCTCAAATTTTCAATTTTACTTGCCGGTGAAAGGATAAGCCAGCATTGGCGCACCATAGTCTGCAAAAGATAATTTAAAAGCACAAAAACAATTTGTAGTAATTTCTCATCTAATTTATATTGAATCAGCTTGTGGAGAATCCTGGATAAATAATCTAATTTGTGTGAAAGGTGGTGCCAGTTGGATTTTAATCCTGGAATTGATAACGGTGAGAGTGAAAGCTATCGGCTTTCATTGGCAGTTGTCAAAGAAGTACACTAATAATCTGTGAGAGACTGGAAAATTCGTGACACGAACTCACTTGGATCTCTTTTGCTGTTGATAAAGAAAACACGTGGATAACAAAAATCTAACCCGGAATCTAACCTCATACGAGTTTTCGGGTGATAATAGGCTACTTGACTCATATCCTATTTTCGTACTTCTTGCAACATTTGACCTAAGAAAACGTAATTTATCTATTTCAATTTTTTAAAGCGCATATGGATATACTCGTATATATGGTCATTCCAATTTGAAAAAATATTTCATTTATTTTCAATTTGAAACGGTGGAAGCGCTATCGTGTGACGTCGTATAAATTAAAAATAAAGCAATGTCATCTGTAGGTTACTCATGGACTAACGTTGACTTCTTTAAATATTTTTAAAAAACTCCTAATTATCGTAAAGAGTTATCCTTTTCTTGATTTATTGAAAAAATGGACTTAATTTGCCGAAAACTGGCACATTGATTGTTGTTAGCTTATTTGCCTTCAGCCCAGATTTCAGCCCTGCTGAACTGAGGGTCATCAAAACTTATATGTAAGTACAGTGCATCTGATGTAATGATAGATATGAGAAAGAATAAATAATACACTTGCATAATCTTCCTCTTCAGAAGTCATTCAAAACTAGGCTACGCATCATCACCTCTAAATAATTTCACCTAATGTTACATCAAAGTGACCTTCGTGAAGATAAATTTGAGTTACAGTCGATAAAAAGTCTTAGCCAGGTGTTGAGTGTATTTATTTCCCTAGACCCTAACCCATAGCCTTTTTGAGATCTTTCTCGATGTGTTTTGACATTCTCGGACGATATAATAACGATAATAACTATATTTTTCATATAAACCTGTAGACGTTATGTTTATATTCTTAAAAGTTTAAGAGGTCATGCTGCTGTCAGCTGCTGTTTACAAATGGTATGACGTCATTATTCTATGGGCCAAACATCACGAGGAACGTTTTCGCCTGTCTAAGAAAAATTAATTTTTAAATTAAAGATTTACGGTTTTTCAGGTCTCAAAAAGTGTAGTAATAAATTATTTGATCTGATAGAACAAATATTAACTATTTAAGACCTACTTAAAACAGTGTCAACTACCCTATTCTAAAATACGATTTGGTTAAAGATGTCAACCCAGCCTTTGCAACTAAAATGCCTCAATATAGTATTTGTAGATTTGAACAGGAATATGACTCACTTAAGCGCTTGCTTTGTGACTGCCAAGCTGTAGATCTAGTTCTGAGTAACTACCGGGGACAATGTCAAGGGGCCTAATCTCTCCTCTTGATGCACAATACAAAACTTCAACGTTAAAATCTGTGTGTTTGGTCCTTGCATATCTGCGATAAAGGCCTGCGAGTCGGTGTAGTGCCATCCGGTATCGAGAAAATTCCTAGCATCTGGTATGGTACGACCGACAACGGCCGGCGACGAAGGCATGAAAAAGGCCCCGTTCCGTTCCCTAAGCGGGAGCGTGTGGGAGATACGTGTGCGACAACGAGTTACGACACATTGTCTCAAAATTCCGAACGTCCAAAGCTAATTGTTTCGTTTTCTTTATTCCCCCTAGAGCGGTATCAGATGCCGCGCGGGACTTCGTGGATGTTTGCGACCAAGCACCGCGACCTGTAGGAGGAACGAGGAATCTTAATCGCTTCTTGGTCAGGTCCCGTATTGTTCCTACTGTCTTTGCTTTTCTGCTACTGCTGCTGTTGCTGCTGATTTCGCGCAATTATCGTGCCGATTGATCAAAATAGCGGTGGTATGTTCTTGAATTAGAGGTGTACGGATGAACCCCATTGCGGTTCGTTGGCATGGGGTTCACGACTTGAATAAAATTAAGTTTCCACAAAAGCTAGTTCCCAAATTAAGTTTACAAATCAAGTTAAAATTACCGAATCGTGCTTGATAAAGCCGAGGTATCCCTCTCTATCGACGTACATTCGTCTCTTTGTTTTATCCTTTCTTCCTTCTCCTCTTTCTCCCAAACTGGTATCTGGGCAACCACACCAGACAGACTTGCTGAGCTTCTAGACTCCAACCAAGCAAAGGTCTTACGAACTACTCGACCAAAGGGCAGTGGATAATTTTTACGGTATTTTATTATCTCCTAGCCAACAACAAATTTTATATCATTTTAAAACAAATTTTTGAAAAAACTTCCCAAGATTAATACTCAGACAATCCTGTGTGACAGAGAAGTAAATTTTCCTGATACATTTTATTTCATTTCATACGCATTTGAGTAAAACATGCTATGTTTCTGTCAATTTGGAACTGTTATTAGCCATAACGTCAAACATTTATTTCATCCACACATTTCGTTGAGGTTTCGGCGAGATGCATTCTTTCCTGTTTTCACCTACTAATAATAATAATCATCTTTATTCGTTGATACCAAGGAACAGAGATATGGAAGTGATACTTGGAAAAGGCGAAGTTCAGCTTTCATTCCTATAGAGGAATGGCTGGTCTTCCACTTAACCTAACAAAACCTACTTAACTAACTTAAAAGCTTAAAAGTAAAGATATACGAGGAGAATATGTTACCGTAGTAATATTCAAACAATAGCCTTTTTGAAAGCATGAATAACTAATATATATAGAAGAAATGAAAAAATTCACAGAATACAAACAAAGACATAAAGAAATTAGGGAAAAACGTACAATGTAAAGTAGGTATAATCATATATATGTAATATAGGTATGTGCATAGAAACAAAAAACATTTAGATATTCGATGTTATTAATTATTGCAGCGAGATCTCAGAAAATGGAAGTAGCATTTTGAAAAATTATATATCGATTTCGATTTCAAGTATTGAGGGAGAGCGTTATATATTTTGGAAATGTTATAAGAAAAAGATCTTTCAAATAGAGCAGTGTGATGAGCTGGTGGTGTGATCGTGGTTTTAGACCTTATGTTTACATTATGTGCATCTTGGCGAAGGGTTATTTTATTATATAAACTCGAAGGAGTTTTCATAGTTACAACCTTATGGATGAGTCGTAAACACGAGTTTTGAACCTTTTGTATTTTTTTGCATCATTTTGGTCTATACACTTACTATACAGAACGTCACAGAAGCTAAAATGTGATAACACAAGAACATTTGTTAATAAAATTTTGGTATTCATATTCAACAAGTACTGCTGCTAAGTATTGCTTATCCCTTACACAAACCAGGTGGTCAAATATACTAAGTGACATATAAATCCGAACACCCAGTTTAAATGGTTTCATTTTAATAAAAGTTGGTGAATGTATTTATCTTACTGTGAATAACAAGTGAAAAAATGTTCAGCCTTACCAGTTGGACATTCCGGTTTTTATACTGCTTTTTTTAAATTCACTAACGCTCTAAAAATGAATATTTCAGCCGCAGTAAAGAATCAACGTTGGCGGATTTTGGTTCTTGACATCCTTTACGATCGGTTACGATGCCTAGAGTACGGAGACCTGTACGATTTCGTCAACTTAGTGAGTTTGATAGGGGCCGTATAGTGGGACTTCGGGAAGCTGGACCTATTGGCATGCGAAGTGTTTACCGACGAATGAGAAGTTTTGGCTTGTTTTCATACCGGCCACACTGGGTTCTCCCTTTAACTCGAGAACACCGACGTAATCGCCTTGAGTGGTGCAGACAACGGTCACTCTGGGATCAGGAATGGAACAATATTGTCTTTAGTGACGAGTCTCGATTTTGTTTAGGCATGCACGATGGTCGTGCCAGGGTTAGAAGGCGACGTGGTGAAAGGAGGAATCCACAGTTTTTTGTTGAAAGACATGTTCATCACACTGTTGGAGTTATGGTTTGGGGTGCTATAGCTTATGGTTCCAGGTCACCTTTAATCTTCATCAGAGGTTACATGAACGCGCACCGTTATATCCACGAAGTTCTAGAACCCCATCTTTTACCCTATCTTGACAGCCTGGCAGATCCAACTTTCCAACAAGATAATGCCCGACCACATGTTGCAAGAGTCACAATAGACTTCTTTCAACATAATGATGTCACATTGTTACCATGGCCACCAAGATCTCCCGACTTATCCCCAATTGAGCACGTGTGGGATATGATGAGTAGGAGATTGCTCAATTTGCAACGTCCTCCTCAGACTCTAGAAGCACTTCGAGAGGAGTTGGTGGTTGCCTGGAATGAGATACCACAGGAGGACATTGACCACCTGATCAGAAGCATGCCTAGGCGCGTTGGAGAATGCGTAGCACATGAGGGTGCATCCACACATTATTAAAGGTCAAAGGGCTTTAAAGCAGTGCAATCATTTTGAAATTTTTATCATTTACTTATTATGCTTCATTAAGTACTTATATAAAGTTTTATTAAAATAAAACCATCTAAACTGGGTGTTCGGATTTATATGTCACTTAGTATAGCTGTCATCTGCGGAAACTGTGGCGTCAAAATACGCAGTATACTTGTGCGCATTTTTAGGGCTGTATGGTCACTCGTTCCTACAATAATTATAGGACGCCTTCATGGTCTCTTTGATTTTCGTAGCCTTTTCTCTTCTTCAGGAAGGCTGGAGTATTTCTACTGTACCGTGTCAACGTCAGAGCTCTCCTGTTGTGAGGCTATATTTTCTTTTTAAATTAAAAAAAATTCAGGTTGATATAACAGATGATATGCATCAAAGGTATGAACAGTTTGATGCAAATTAATATTTGTAACATATAACAAATAGAGCGCAGACACGCTGACAATAGAAAACTATAAATGCGTATTTCGATTTTCTTTATAGAAATGAGAAAGCTCCGTTAGTTACGGAGAACATGGAAAAGCTTATTGCGTAAGGCTATATTTTCAAGTATATAAAAACGTATTGGTTAAAATACGAGTATAGTAGACATATAATAGGAAAACGAGTTTTGGATCTCAGATAAAAGTCAGAGAAATAGGCAATGTTCGAGTTGTCCTTATCTTTGTTATACTGGGTATCCCGAAATTGAAGGATAATCCTGGAGCTGCAGATATGTAGGTCACATGGTAAAATTCTGTTTTAGTAAAAGTCTTATAGTCTTGGAGATTTTCAGCATACTATCTGTTTTTAAACGTAAGGTTCAGTTAGCCCCGTGTCGTTTCTACAAATATAAACTGTTTTAAACCAGGTTTATTTTAAAATAGTCAGAACTTAGCAATTCATCTCGTCCAGTTTTATTCCTCTTTAAGATGGCAAAAAAACCACACAAAAACCATGCCAAAGTCTAAATTTTCACTAAAACCTCTTCTTACGTCTGACCTTGACCCCCTGTAGAGTGAGAAGACCAAGTACGATCACTGTGACAATAAGTCGCAAAAAATGACCAACTATTGGCAATTTTTAAACGGTATTATCGTTATTAGCCATATGCTATTTATCTCGTTTTATTGCAGCTATAGTGGAGGAGGGTCAGTTTTTGTAGATATCAGGGAATAACAATGTATGGATACAAAAGGTGGACTCAAAATATTTTTCAACCTACAAAACTAACGCATGCTCGATGCTGCTTTGTCCAAATTGTGATCAGCTCATCTTGGTATACAAATTACATAGAGCAACCCCGATAAATGTAGTGGATTTAAGTCCAACAATCTTCCTGGCAATAAAGTGAGCCGCGTAGTCTGATCCACCATGATGAATGTTGAAATTTGTAATTGAGGTGGCCTCAATCTGAACAGGTGTGATGTGCCGGGGTATTATTTAGTACTAATATGTTGCAGCAGATGAGTTACGGATGCTGTTAGGGATAAAACACTCAATTATGATAATACTCCGCCACATCACACTCGATCATATTAAGACTACTTCAGTTACATAATTATGTAAAACACCTATAAAATGTCAAAAAAAACTATAAAATGGCATCTTGCAGACTAGGTAGTTTTTAGGGAGCAGGCAGTCATTCCAAGTCTGCTCACTAGGATCATTGTGACCGTCCATCTATGGAGGAATGACTCAACTATACGTATTGTTGGTTGCATATGTTTTGTGAAGCCGAGTGATCTATAGTTTTCACCTCTAAGAAGAAAGTGATTATGTGTATTGGTCTGCATGTGTATAAAATCAGTGATATTTGCTGTGTGAGCAAATCATTACTGAATACCCTGCCAATGAAGTATATCGTTTAGCTGTGCCCGACGGTTTGTTTGTATTGTGCTTTCTGGACAGAGGTTATGTACAAAGTTATAAATTACGAAAAACGTTGAGCATCATTACGGGAAGTCACCACCGCGCCATCGTTGTGTGCAATTACTGTTAGCATGTATGTGTATGAGTTGTAATTCGACAGTGTAGAGTGAACTAATCAACTAATTTCTAGCTTTGAATCCGAAGTAACTGTATTTGAGACAAGAATCCAATGCCATCTCTGAAGCAGATTGTACATCACATCAGAGCCAAACATTGATAACTGAAGCCTCGTGACGTTTAGGCAACTCGTACAACTACAAAAAAAAGATCGGCATAATATCAAGATACGTAATACCCGTGCCAGTTACTTCATTGCCACCAAGATCGTTGGACCTAAATGCACTACATTTTTTTGGTTAGGGTTGCTTTAGATAATTTGTATAGCAAGCTGAGCTGACCACAGTTTGAGTGAACCTGCCTGGATCATGCCTGTGCTTATTTTTCGAGTAAAAATGAAGGGCATGCATAACAGTCAATGTACTTCTTTTGTGTGTGCCAAATGGTAGTCTAGTGTTCTCAGTATATTTACGTTTACCAAACAGCCTCCTACAGATCATAGAAAATAATGAAAGGAAAGCTGAACAGAACTGAGCTTTGGGATGGTCATAAGGCCACTAGAACCAAAGATTGTCAGAATTCAACTTGGGCACTGTGACACAGCCGTATCTCGAAAAATAAAGTCGAAACTAAGTTATAGTGAGTCACTAGTTTCAGCTCTTACTTTATAAAAATAAAGTTAGCATAAGCATGTTGAAATTTTTGTCCACATACATTGGAGCAATAATCACAGCAAAAAATCAAACCACACCATAAATCCTTCCCTCCCAGATAGATACATAAAAACCAATCACCCAACGATCATTCCGTACGCCCCAATGGGACTCGATCAAGTACGTTTATGGGCCGGTAGCGATCCCAAGCGATCTCCAGCTATGCGACCGCACAAACGCAAACAATACCCGGTACAATTCTTAATGTGGACCATATATTCCGAGAGCAAGAGGTAATTACCGTAGAAAAATTGAATTGTATCGCAGGCAATTGCATCTGGAGAAACAAATGCGCATCGTTGTTCGCCTACACTCCCAGCTACAGTTGCAACACGCCTACAAGATTGGACTTTAATGCAGTCAAATTACTACGAAAATCAATAACTGTTAGTGAAAGAATGCAATTTTTTACTTTTGATTCTGTCTAGAGACATATCTTTCTATCTAGAGATGTAAGGACTATTGTATGTTGCCAAATATAGTGTAAGTTTCAAGCTTTTTTTTTCTAGTTGATGTAGCATCTGAAACACATGATGTCGTTTTCATGTTGAGAGAACTCCATCCTACCTAACTCACGAGCCTCATATCTTGACTTATATGACCCATTACGACCCTTATGGCCTTCCTATTAGATCCGAGCCTTTCCAATATTGACTGGACCTTTTCGATTAGGGGCTTAAGCCAAGTATCATCACACAAGATGCATGGATACTTTTCAAACTGTGAGGGAGCCTTGGAAGTAGATTACGAGCCATGGATGCTATGTATTGTCTATAACACGCACCAGATCGGCGTAAGGTTAACTAACGATAGATACATCTCAGCGCTGAAGCTGGCTTATTCAATAATCAGTTGCCAGTAGAAGAATTGTGGAATTGTGCAGTGTCGGTGCTATGGGGTCGGTAAAGAGGGTCAAAAGTGGCCTATCAGCCAGGCTTCACCTCCCCACCACTATTGCTGCTATTACTTTCCCAAACTGTGAGAGGTATCGGAACCGAATTCAAAAAGCAATTCTGTTGACAAGAGACTAAAAAAAACGATATATACATTAGAGTAGTAGAGTTCTCGAGCTACTGGCCGGCGTTTACCTTATAAGCGGGAGAGTTAATATATCAACCAGCAAAAATGATTTTAGTTGAATGAAGTTTTGTATACAGTTAGATATGAGCATAATAATGTTGTGAATAAATTTTGAAGTGAAAACATTTACTGTATAGCTACTTGGTTCAGAAAAGTTGTTAGCGTTTGTGCAGGACAAGATAGAGATGTCAATTTTCGTCCCATCATAGGCACATGGTCAATGCGTGAAATGTCTCCAGATCGAGAAGGCCAAGGAAGGGGGCTGACTTGAGTGTTACTTAGGTAATATATTGTGGATCTAGAATGGGGACGAACATTATCTTGTTAGAAAATAGGGTTTTGAAGCATTTAAACATGACGAATCGCAGAAAATATCACATGTATTCTTTTATCTATAGGGTTATAAAAACAGGTCAACCGCCCTATTTAAGAGAAAGATTTGTGCCTTTGCCTAGTGCCCAGAGAAGTAGAAATAATCTCAATTTTATCGTACCTAGGCATAGAACGCGTTCCTTCCGACAATCGTTTGCCTATGTGGCGGTTCACTTATGGAATAATTTACCAACTTCAGTTAAAAGCTCATCGTCAAAAACATTCTCAAAACTGACAAAAACGTTGTTACAGAATCACCAGCTACTTTAGCAGCGTTTGTGTGAGCAAAAATAACGTTTTTACATTCCTACTCGCTGACAAGTTGTATAGATTTGTTTTTCGCGTCCGTTGCCAGCTCCCGGGGGTTCTCTCTTCGTTTTTGCTTTTTTTGTGTTTCACCGCCTCTTCATTTGCCTCTTTATTGTATTTGTTATTTTTTAAGAACTTTTAGGGTATTCAGGGCTTTCTCGCATGGACTCTTTGTATTAAAGGGTCCAATGTATCGGTTTTATAATCGAGGGACTGTCCTTTTTCGTCATTACTCTATATGTAGAATTTCTTTTGTTTATGATGTTTATT
This sequence comes from Acanthoscelides obtectus, assembly GCA_963669975.1. Taxonomy (NCBI): domain Eukaryota; kingdom Metazoa; phylum Arthropoda; class Insecta; order Coleoptera; family Chrysomelidae; genus Acanthoscelides; species Acanthoscelides obtectus. The sequence continues at coordinate 31,106,836 of CAVLJG010000004.1, read as the reverse complement.
CATGACGAAATAAATATTTTGAATTTGAATTTGAATTTGAATTTGAATTTAAATTTAAAGGAATGGAAAAATGGGATATAATTTTTACCTGTATATACTATTCTGTGCAAAATCATAACCTCTACAGTATGATGACTTTCAACTGAAAACTTTACATTAAGACTTTATTCCGCGACACTTTTTGACTTGTGCGGGTCTATGATGTGTTGCTGAACGGAACCTAGATCATCGCAAATAAAAATGTCATATGATTGATCATCCCAATATTCTCAGTGTCAGTTCTCTTTTAGGGATGCGTGATATACGGGCACGAGTCAAGAGCTGTCTGGGAAAAAGACATGAACGTCAGTTGCACCATACTTGGCTGCGTTCGTAAATTGTTACAGAGTGTAGGTACTTTGTGCTACTCTGTAACAATTTTAGAGTTCGTAATTTTTAGACGTACCTGTTATATGCGTTCAGAAATAGAACAAAGTGGTGCTTCTGGAACGTCAAAGGTGTGCTTTTCTTTCCGAGGTCTAAACCTTGGGACTAAGAATTCTGTCACTTGTCATTCTCATGATTTATTGTTTTTTTATTTTATTTGGTGATCAAAACCTGCTCAAAATTAGCAGGATAAATATTTTACAAGATAAGTAATACTTCGTATCCCTAAGGTCTCTTATAATAAGTACAATGGTCGCAGAAAACGTGGTTAGAAATTAGTCGGCTGTCATTAAGTTTAGTGTCATTACATTACATCACAGTATTCCAAAGTAAAGTTTCATGTGTTAATCTACAATTCATTACTGTGTACGGTATTACATTGCCGAGTGATTTACAAACGCACCCCTGGCTTGCGGTGTCAGTAAATATTGAACTAAGTCATCTCTGGTTTCCGAAAAGGATAACACCACGTAACGGTATATCCATAAAATATCTAATCTTTTACCATTTCTGTAAACACTACCGTCAAGATAATGGTCGTTCCCATTGTGCTTAACCTAAACTAGACTACCTCAATTGTGATCAAATCAGCCTTCCTTGGCCTTCTAGATCTCCTAACTATTCGCCAGTTAAATTTGCGTGGGATATGATGGGAAGAAGAACGACTTCTGTATTTTATCCTCCGCCAATGTTAGCAGCTCTTCGGAATTAAGTGAAGCTAGCTTGAGACGAGATACCTCAAGAAGACATAAATCCCATGCCCAAAAAAGATGGATGAATTGATAAGGCGACCTAACACATTATTACCGAACCTATAATGTATAATTTACTCCAAAAAATCACTTCTTACTTATGTTTAACTATACAAGGTGTTTCAAACTCGAGTGTCACCATTGGAACCTCAGAAACTGAAAGAGGTACGAAGTCGCTTGAATGAGGGCAAAGCTGCGTAATTAACAAATTGCCGCTTAGAAGTATGTACTTTCGGGGGGAGACGGAAAAGACCGAATTTTCCCAAAATCGTTTTAATTTTCTCCTGAATGTATTTGTAGTAGAGTTTCAAATTAAATTGCACATAAAGTTTCAGACTTTTTCTCCTCTACAAGATGCCATAATTATAATTTCATTATAGCGTCTCGTCTCTTGTCCTCCAAGTAAACGTTATTTTTTGTTATGGACGCTATAAAGGATGTTTGCACAGATTAATAGAGTTTTGAATTCTGATTCCAAAAATGTATCTATGATTGCGTCATACATTGACACCTTAGTTATTTCACAAGAAGCAAAATTTCCTATGTAGGCCTTGAAATGATCAGATAGTCATTTATTTCGTATACCAGATTTACCCCAAAATCACTTTTATTTTTCCATGACCTTGAGATGGGATTTTAAACTAAATTGCATGTTGTCATTATCACTTATTCTCCTCTACTAAATGGCGTAGTCAACTTTTTAATTCGACATTCCTTCTCTCGACTTCCTTCACCTTTGTTATTTCATATGGACGCTATATGGGAATTTAGTAAGTACATTTAAATAGACTTTTCAGTCCTAAATTCAGTGATGTCTTCCCTTAGTTTGCTATGAATTTGTTGTTCGATGAAATTGATAACGAAATAAAAAGGTATGGAAAAACCTGAGCAGAAAATTAAATTTTATTGCTGGTAAGAACAATAATAGTAAGCATTTTGTTGATCACATAAATACTCAAATTTGCCTCCATTTAAGCTACTTCGTTTCCGAGATCCCAATGGTGAAGGTCAAATTTGAAACAACCTGTATACAAAATTTCGTTCAAATAAAACAAATAGAATCATTTTCACTGGGTGTTATATTTTCTTAGTCGCGGGGTATATTACGTCCCAACTAGCAAAGTAGTGCTATAAGCTTTTGTTAAAAGAACCGTTCAGCCATAAAAGCTCTCTATTGTTGTTGCCTGAACACCAAAATGCTGGCTTAATGTTGTGTGGAATGCAAATTTGCTTTCTGCAACATATTTGCTCTAAAATGAGGTGTTTAAAATATTCTTATAGCATAGTTACACAACACCTTATAGGACAAATTTTTAACTGTTGCATAAACGTTTATACAACTATTTTATACGGCATATTTGCAGGTTAGTCAAAATGGTTGTGTTGTGGCATCCATGGTAACGTTTATAAAACAAACCCGAGCCTTTGTTGTTTTGCTGTGCAATTTACTACTTTAGCCAACAAATTGCTCCCAACGGAAGCACTTATACAACTGTTGTTTAGTAACTGTTAAAGGCTGTACATATGCTAAATATGTTGGTATACAACTTCACCATAACCTAACTTTCTGCTGTCATATTTTTGTTAAAATAGCCATAACCAATATTTTAAGACAAACAACCCATGCATATTGGTTAAAAAGGTTTTATCAACTGTTCAAACAGAAGATATAGATCTGGTACAAATTCTATGTAAATCATTCGGTATTCCATTTCTGACATTTGTCAAATTGTTGTATAACACCTGCAGGCAACACCAAAATATTCTAATAAACTAAAGACATCATGGACGATGCCATGATTGTACACAACCACCCGCCATATTGGGCAAAGATTTATTCCTCTATTTAATATTATATAATTATGTTTCAGTTCGAAATTACAGATATAAAGTGATAAACATTAGTGTAATTGTGTCTAAATGTAGGATTTAACGCAGATAAGTTCAGTTTTCCATCTCAAAAATCTAGACATACTTTTGCTCATTATCAAAATGTGAATCAAATACGAAGCCCGTAGAAATTGCGTAACTACGTTGCACGATAATGACGATAAAATTTGCTGCGCAAGTAATTCAATAGCCCTATATCACAGTGTAGACGTTTATCATATAACCGGGGTATGAAATTCACAATGGCCGATATGTAAGTAAATAAGATGACTGTGATGTGTTAGTTATATATTCTTCACTTCGTCTATACAATACATAAGAAATAGTTTGGTTGCAATAAAGTAGAATCACGTAACAGAATAGTTGTATAGTTGACAAAAACTGAATCTTGCACTGACGCAAATGTCCTATAGCGGCTGCCAGAGGCTTACACTTTTATTGTATAACTGTTACCTGCAGCCGTTATACAACCTCTTAAATGACTGAAGTGTCCTATTAGGTGTGCCCATCAGGTTCTAGCGATTCTAAAGAACCCTGTGTAGGAAATAAACCTGATACGACAAAAAGCACTGGCTAGGAAAATTAACATATGAAAAACAAAAACCTAACTGATCAAGCACACGTGGACAAAGCCAAAGTCCGTAAACGATAACGGACATTCAGGTTCATGGCACACCGCGATGGATCGGGAAGATATCGCGCGCGCAATTTCTATCGATCTACCGACATTCTTGCCACGAAACGACACATATGCACATAAACGTCATCCTTACGGTGCACATGAAGAATGCACCAGCAACTTGTGCTGCATCGGCATCGACATTGTTGCCAACCGATATCGAAAGGTGTTCTCCTCCTTATTTCAAAGTTATAGACGGACCAAAGATTTAGCGGACAGATCGACAGACAGACCGGCGAATATGAGTTTTTCGTGGTATAACACCCAAGAAGTATAATATCTTATTTCCACGATTACAATCATGGCCTCCTTAGAAAGAAAATAATACATAACATTACGTGTGATGATATTTCGATGATACTCCAACCTTTTATGCACTTGTTAGACATCACTAGACTGGAAATTTTACAGTCTTTTCAAAAATCAAAAAATCCAATATGGCGAGCATAGGAATAATAAAAATTGAGGCGGGTTGCTGAGACACAAAAGACGATTGAGACATGACATACATGCTATCTTATTTTTCTTGAAAAATGTCACATTTTGACAGTTGTCAAATTAACTGTTCGGAATTTACTGGCAAAACACAAATTCCGCCATTTTGTATTTTTCGATGATATTCTCAAACTTCCCCCATTTAACCTTTTCTGTAGGTATAACAGCAGCTGAGATCCCCGTATAGAGAAGCGACTCCGGGAAACAAAAGAATTTTTATGATCACTAACGTAAACCAATTTGACTTCTGACAGTCATTACAGGTTGCTTATTTTGACCTCGAAATTTCCAAACCTAACGGAGCTTTCTTATTTCAATAAAGGGTAACGGAGGATTGTCTCGCTGCTGCACAAAATCGAAATAAAAAAGATCATAACGAAGCGCGAAAACAAGAGCACTAATAAGTGTTTATTATCATACAGGGTGTAAGAAATCAGTAATCGTTTAGGAGATTCAAATGGGTGGATTATTTTCCATGCGCGCCATTATGTGAAGCCCTACATGGATGGTATGCTGTAAAAATGTCGAAGAATTCGCCAGTCCAAATATATCTTAAGAAAAACCGATTTCCAGTAGGTAGCGTGTTTTTTGGAAACCATAGAACATTTTATAAGAACGTTTGGAATAACTCTAATATGCATCCGACAGATAGCTATCTTATTCTGGGACAACTTGTTTGTTTTTAATATGACGTCTGCATAGACGAAACGCTTCTAGACTCCTTTGCACAATGTGGCAATGTTGCTCGGACGATACCATGGTGCCACCGGTGCTCCCGTGGGAAATTCCTCATGATAAATCAAACTAGTTTTATACGCTATCCACAGCGCAGTTTATAATGCCGCCTTGCGTCATTTTGCCGCGCGTCCATCGTCGGCGTCTTAGGCGTCGTTTGGCGCATATGTCGCCGTGACTGATGGTTGTGGTTTAGCCTGGCGGGAGGTTGCTTTATAGCCGATGTGGACGCTATTTCACAAACGCGCACAGCAATAAGGTCCAAAGTATATGAGGTGTGATCAAGGAAATGCTCTTATTGAACTGCGACAGCAAGTTACCGAATTAAAAGGATGTATTAATTTATTGACTGCTAGACGCATAGCGCTTTTAGCGCGGAAACCGCATTTTACTTCCCACGTCACTGGTGAGGAAGTATCGTAGTCGCAAAAAAATGAGATATTACGTTTCTTGAATGTCGATAACTTCTGTCAGGTTGTCTGTCGGCTAGCCCTCGATTCCGCTTTATATCTTGGAAAGTTCCAGTGGGCTTTTCGAGAAAGTTTGACACAAAGTTGCTGCTATCCCAAGGATATGGAAGCCTTGTAGATTTGAAAACACATACAGGTAGACCGGAGCTACTGGCAATAAACGATAAATAATATAAAAGTTGCTCAAACTTTGTTTTTTTGACGAGCCAGAAATCCCATGCTTGTCTGGCCAATAAAACCATATTGACAGAATCTCCTTTACTGTAAACGTGTCAATAATCTCAAACGTGTATATTTTATTTGTCATCCAGGTGATAACTTCGTTGGTTTCTTCTTTTCATTATCACATTCCTGTACAGTGTGTTACTACAATAGTCTGAAAGTGCCGTAACATGCTGAGATTGCGCGAAGTCATCATTCTGAATTTTAAGATGATACCACGCAAAATGATCAAAATGTCAGGACCGCCTGGGGTAGGCATTCCCGGTCCCAAATAAGGACGTTCAGCCTCCAACTTGACAAGCGAGTATGAGGCTATCTATTTTTTTCAAAAAATATACTTGATGTAATTATATTATTACTTTTTTCGGTAGATTTGATTACCGAATACCCACACAAATTACTAATTACATTTTTAATGGTAAGACCCTCGCCTGACAGGTATAATTTGAAAAGATCTACGAGCTTTTCAGAAAAACCGTAATTAGAAAGAACTGATTTAAAGTTTTCAAATGTACGATATCGCCAGAATCGGTGGCATCTAAAGCGAACTGAGATACCTTTACAGTTCCAATCAGCAGATGTTGATTGTGATGACAGGACATCCGGAACAATTCAAAAAGATCTGAGGCAATCTGTATATCTGCGCATGGGCAAGAATGACGTTCCTGTTTCCATTGTAGTTCATGGCTGCTTGCTCTAGCCTTTTTTTAATAAATCTTCCAAACTTATTTGGTTACACTACGAAGGATTAAGGAGATCCAATAATCTCTACGCAGATTCAAAAAAATTGAACTTACAGATCTTTCGTTCCAATAAAGTGTCAGTCGTTAGTCTCTAAGTTTATCCATTATGGAGTGAGTGCCTCCAAACTGCTGTTGAAGCTTTCCCTGGATGTAGTCACCGAAAAAGTGGAACTCTCAAGCACACATGGTGTACTATGCCTTCTAGAAGCCTTTCATGGCGGTTCAGTTACTTAAAGCCCGAGTTCTGACTCGGCCACCCTGCCTAAAATGGAACGGCATGGGTATTATGTAAAAAAAACCTATAAAACGTCAAAAAAACCTATAGAATGTCATATTGCAGGCTAAGTAGTTTTTAGGGTGCAAACAGTCATTCCACGTTTGCTCACTAGGATCGTTGTGAGCGTCCGTCTATGGAGGAATGACACGCATTGTTGGTTGCATATGTTTTTTTTGTGAAGCCGAGTAGTCTGCAGTTTTCATCTCTGAGAATAAAGTTGCTTGAATAGCAAGATCGCATCTGCATGATTGTGTGTATTGGTCTGCATGTGTGTAAAATCAGTAATATTTGATGCCAATGGAGTATATCTATTAGCTGTGCCCGACGGGTTATTTATATGATGTCCTTTCTGAAGACAGGTTATGTTAAGAGTTATAATTTACGATTTTTTACGTTGTTTTGTGTTCTCAAAAACTTTGAGGAGAATTACGGGAAATCACCACCGTGCCCGCGTTGTGTGTAATTACTGTTAGCATGTATATGACTTGTAATTCGATAGTGTACAGTGAATATAATTATTTCTTATCTCTCTCACTTTTGAAATCCAGCAAATTTGCATATGTAATTTCCAGAATGGATAAGAAAAAATAGATGCGCAACTAATTTCTAGCTTTGAATCTCAAGTAAGTGTATTTGAGACAAAGCCAATGGAATTATCATCAACACATATTATTAGCACACAAATCCTCACTCTGCACCTATGCATTGCCGTTACCACCACTAATGCCATCTCTGAAGTAGATTTTACATCACATCAGAGCCAAGCATTGATAACTGAAGCCTCATTACGTTTAGGCAACACGTACGATTACAAAACGAGCTCACAACGAGTCTATCAGCTAGTGCTAATAAGTTAACATCTTGTAGAAAAACCTACATAATGTCACAAAAAACCAATATAGTGTCAAAAAAATCGACATAATGCCACTTTTCAAGATACGTAATACCCGTGCCGCACGCGCTCGGAGTCTCTAGCCGCAATGTCGAGTCAGGAAAACCGCGCAACAAAGTAAAAAACAAAAGACAGTATCTGGCAAAAGTAGCGCACAAAAGAAGGGTACTAGCCAGCAACATGTAGCGATTTATCAGTACAAGTCTAAGCAGGGCCCACCAACTGAGAACAAACAACCTCTCCTGCTTCAGACGTACGGTGCTGGCCTCGTCTTCTTCTTCTTCCCGATCAGATCCAATCTACGGACGCAACCAATTAACCGTGTCAATCCGTTCGGAGATGCCACCGATTGAAGCCCACCAGATTCCTATCGGTCAGAACAAATTGGTTTCTTGTTCTGTACAGCCTGATGTTCGTACCTACAGAATACTGGCAGGATGTATGGGCACCTATATGCTGGATCGTGATTGGCAGCCCTCAGATAATTCAAATAGGGAACATGTGGTATTCATGATTCATGGCGTATGAAAAAAGTTGAATGAAATCATTTGTGGAAAAAACTGTTCTAAGCTAATATCTCTCATCACCAGTACCACTGACATCGAACGCCTGTCAGATAACAGTACCTGAAAGTATTCGCACCTTTACAGTCCAAGAGTATTCCGCACTAGAGTGAAACAGCCAGAGCTAGAGCACTAGATTCGACTGAAACATTGTCAGAAGAAATATCAATATAATATAGCTAAGAAAAATCTGATCTAGTAAGAACACCTTGGATTACTTCTAATACCTCTGGCGCCGATGTTTAAACTGTTACTGGACAGATAGACACATTAGAACAATCATCGAACTGATTGTCTCATATTCATCACAACTGCCATAATTAACCGTAACAATAAATGTCTCATCATAAACGAGATTACCGTGTCTGATGCTTAGGGCCGTATAATCAGTCGTTTATGGCCTCCTTGATTGTCATAGTATTTTTTCTCCTTCAGAAAGCCTGGGGTATTTTTAGATTTCACCCGTTCCGTGTCAGCCGCAGTGCTCTCCTATTGTGAAGTAATGTTTTCTTTTTGAATTGTGGGAAACTTCAGGCCAATAGAACACATGATATAAATCAAAAGCATGAACAATTTGATACAAATATACCCTATTTCACGAGTATCCATCACTCTTTGACATCTACTGACATGAACAGCTCACCAGCAAGAGGCATGTTTGTGTCAGTCTGCAAAGATGGCAATAATGAACCGAATGTAAATCTAGTGAAACTTTTCCAAATAAAAGAGCTTTTGGCAAGTACAAAAAGAATCTGTATCGTACAAAAAAGAAAAACAAAGTATGGATCTGTCTACCTGGCATTGACGGATCCGTCAGAATTATATGTCCTTTGTCGATATGTGGAATTTCAAAATATTACTAGATAATCAGCTGTCATTCTATCGTAATGGATACTCGTGAAACAGACTATAGAAATTTGTGACATAACCTCAAAATAAAGCGTTGACCCGGAAAATCAAGGAGGCCATAAAGGCGTCCTACAAATGTAGGAACAACTGACGATACGGCCCTTATTCCTGTATTAAGTACGATCCTCTTAAACAAGAATTTTGGTTAGACAAAATACAAACATTGCGGTGTTCCTGCTGTTATAATTTGTTAGCATTTTATTCGCAGACTTTCAATAAATAATATTTTTACAAATCATTATCGGCTGTAATAGTCAACATATATCACCAATAGAGATTTTCAAGAACTAGAAGAATATAATCTTATAGATATACATGGTCTTTTAGTTAGAACTGCAGCGATCAATTACTCCAAATATACGTATATATAATATTTCGGGTCAGAATTCTTTCAGCTGAACTATACTTCTCATATCGCAAATATTGTATTTCTTATTTTAAAATAAAATAGTGTATTTCCATTCTTTCTCCTTCATTTTAACCACCATAAAGGTAAGACGCATCTATTGGTTCAGACTTCCAACGTGCATTAAAAAAGCACAATGTGCTAGATATAAATATGAGGGTCAAATTAGAAAAAAATATTGGGGGAGACTTCCTGTTTGACCGTCTTAACTTTAAACTCACCCTTACCCTTACTGAAGCCTTATACTTTTGAGCCTTGTCTTTGGATTGCCGTTTGAATCAGTCTGAGTCATAACCTTCGGACCTTAGTCTTGGTTTTTAACATAAATTTTCATTTTTTGTCTGCCACCCTGAACTATTTATTTGTTATTGGAATCCTAAATAAAATCTACTGAATAAGTTGCCGTTACAAATCATATGGTGAAAGGAAAAATACGAGAGAAAGTTGTTATGATGCATTGACCTGCATTTGTCATTGTTACGAAAAGTTTGAGATATAGGTCAATAACAGGATGACCGAGATATAGTAATAATAATAACAATAATAATAATAATAATAATAATAGACTGTAGACTTTAACCGTCCCGATATTGTCCTGATAGACAAAAGCAACCAATATGCACAGATAATTGAGGTTGGAATTCCGCTTACACACAACATCCTCAAGGTAGAGCGTGAAAAATCTGTTAAATACCAGAACCTGGCTATTGAAATGAAGAGGATTTGGAAGCTAAGGGAAGTGCAGATTGTACCCATTGTTATCTCCGTGGAAGGGGCTGTTACCAAACAAGTCTCCTCAAGCTTAAAGACCTTGGACCTTCCAAACGGCCTTCACATACTATTCCAAAAAGCCGTTATCTTACAAACGTGTCATATTGTGAGAAAGGCACTGTCTCTGTAAAAATTATCCTTGGTTGGGGTGAACTCCCCCTCAAAGATAGTACACCACCATACGTGAGGACTATGAGCATGAAAAAAAAAAAAAAAAAAAAAAAAAAAATAATAATAATGAAAATAATTTTCAAATTTCTGGAATTCAGACGTTGTTTGAACTGGAATATTATAATATACTATAGCGCCATAGTCTAGATGAGTGAGTATTAGTGCATTGGTAAGTCTTATTATATTATGATATTCAGGACCTGTACTCAGTACACGTGGTATCTAAGTGTACCACCATTATGAAAATATTTTAGCCGTGTGGCTTCCATCAGTTATATTATAAACCCACATTTTCATAACTGTCTCACATTTTAAGTAGTCGAATAGTCGATTGCGGTTATTCTGCGTGGGACACCCTGTGTAGATATGACGAAAGCGGTAGCGTCATCGGAAAAATTAGATTTTTCATTTTCAGCTTCTAAGAGCTCATAAAATAGGGAATAACATGTCACCCACGCGAAAAGTAGCTATATTTTCTTTAATCACTAAACAAACACTATGAATACAGTCTTTTCCCCACTAATTTTTTAGAGCGTTTCAGTCATCTTGAATTTTTCCCTTAAAAACATTCCTCTGGAAAGCAAATATTGATAGATGGTGCAAGTATATTTTTCCATTATACTAAGTGCGATTATTTGTTCACTACAAACTTGCCCTAACAATGCGGTGACAGCTTATCGATTAGAAATACATTGAAGTAAATATCAACAAACAAAATAGAGCATTTTTTAATAACAGCACTGCATGGTATGTATATTGTGTAGATCTTCTATTCGTCGGTCAAAGCTTTCTATGTTAGTAGAGCTGACAAATCGGATTGCCTAGACACCAGAAAGATATTGAGAAGAAGGAAAAAGAGGAAAAAAGTAGGGAAGAATAAGAAGAGAAGAACAGTATGGATTTTCTCCCATTGGACAACGATGTCAGTGTATTATTGACCTACTGCAAGGTGTATGCATTTTTTGGCATTGCTCCTACACACATTAATAAGAAGCCAGAAAAAAGGACTATGCTTAATGTCTTTCTCGTCCTCCGGATTTGCCTGCTGATATTGGTGTCAGGGTGGGGGATGTATTACAGAACCAGTAAAGGGGGACTGTATCGTTCCAAAGTAGCTAACACAACAGGATGTTTACAGGTATAGTGGAATGTGGAAGTTCAATTTGCACTACTCACGGCATAGATTTAAACATGTTCAGAGAGAAAATACATTTTTACAACTATGAGAGGCTTGACTCACTTTATTGCTTTTAGTTGACAAAACAATATTGACGTTCACCGAGAATCAACTCAAGTTGAGGTTGTAGGACCCTAGCGACAGACTTTGAAATTTTCATTTTTTCGGTCTGACTTGAGTGTCATAGAATATCAAGAACTTCAAATTAAATAGCAGAGCTCGAAAATTTTAGTTAATAAAGCCAAATCTCTCCTCCAGTTATATTGTCTCTGCATTTTCTTTCTTTATTCTTCCCTTATTTTCCATCGATTTTGCCTGGTACCTAGACTTATCAGACTTTAACTAAGGGCAAACGTCCTACGGACAGCTCCGATGAACAATGAGAAATAGAGGAATATACGGTTTTCGTGTTGTGTATTACCTTTATTGAAGCCTTATCTTCTTGAGCCTTGTCTTTGGATTGCCCTTTGGTCGGTTTTGATGGTATCTAGACTTATCAGACTTTAGCTAAGGGCGAACGTCCTACGGACGGGTCTGACGTACAAAGAAAAATATTGGAATATACGGTTTTCGTGTTGTAAATTATTCATGAACTTATAAAATACGATAGTGCAAAGTGAAATATATTACCAGATCAACAACTGCGAGAATGATCAGCAACTACCTATTGTAATTATAGGTTCAGTTCGTGTCGACAGCCGAGTCATCAATATGACCGCTTGAGGCCGGCGACTCTAGCGATATAGTAGATTATAATGCAGCCGTCCTTGAAAAACTAATAATACTGCTTCTGTCTGACTGACCAACATAGGCCAAACCGTACAGCTGCTCCATAAGCATTGTCAACCCGGACTAGCCCTTTGGCACTTTGAGTTGTCGTATTGCGATAAACCATATTCCTCCAAATAGCTTAGACCGTGTTGATGATTTCCAATAAGCATGAAACAACTATACATGTATGGCCCTCTGTTGGCCAGACGCATGAACTCTGTATTATTAGTATATATTACGATATCTTCTACCCTTTGGTCCATATATTCAATGTTTGAAATATCGCGAAATACGACACTTTTGTTAGCCAGCACAAAAAAATACGTGGTATATAAAAAGAATAGATCATTCTAAAAACACAACCGAAAGAAGTGAAACATAGGAATACTTTATGAATCACAATTAACGCGTACGTAAATTTAAGTTATTAAATTAGCGTTAACCTTATTTGATATATAATAGATGATTCATGCGCGATAAATGTCAAATAAGCTTAACGTTAGCGCTTACGAGCTCGTTATCTGTGATAGCCAAAACTTCCTATTATCTCAAATGAGAAAATGTTCGTGCTCAGCCTGCTTTTTTGGCTTTGGGTCGTATAACATAAAGATCATTACATTATAATGTTACAGGGAATTACAGAATTCGCTTTCGTAGCTTGTATTTACATCACAGCAATGGTGTGCGCTAACAAGTGGAACAACTTTTTTGAGGAATTGAAAGGATTCAGGAAGCTTCTGAGCAGCGCAGGTTGGAAGCACAACTGTACCGAAAACGTTACTTGTCACACCTTCAAAGTTGCTTCATTTCTTGCTTTCTATCTATTATTCAATGCATATGATATGTACACAGGTATGCGTGAGAATATTCTCATAAACGTAGGCTTCAGATTTTTCATGTTGAATGAACTATTGCCCGCCATGCTTATAAATCGAATGATGGTAGTAGTGAAACGTAGATACCAGATTTTAACTAAGATACTGCACGTGTCTGGTAGAACCACGATAGGAGATGAGAAAACGACAGTTAAAAATATAAAGCTTTTAAAGGTCCTACTGAAGAAATGTTATTTAATGGTGGAAGCATTCAATGAAATTTTCGGACGCACGGTATTTTTGATGTCAGTTACGACTTCATTTACGCTGCTTAGTTGTCTTCTCTGGTTATTCGAGAGAAATCCGTCTATAGAAAATTATGATACACCCCTCTCGTTTGCAGGGGATGACCTTATATGTATGGTGTTCTTTGTTGTAATATATTCGGTGAGTATAACGAGGATTCAGTCTAAATATCAGCGAAATTGGGTGTGTAAAATAAATGGCGGAATTGCAACACGGTATTCAAAGATTTCTGAAAAAAAAGATCTCTCGTATCATCCTACTTTTGTTGTTTGTCGTTGTTTACAGTGATTTTGAAAAAAATCCCTCTTCCCTAATTTCTTGAATGAGTTAACCTGAAGTTGAAATTTGGGGTAATAAAATTGATGGACTAATACTATATTTCAACGTCAAAGCATTGAATAACGTATTCTACCTGAAGATGGCTAACCTAGTGCTATATTCCCGCGCCTAAAAAAAGTCTCTGAGTTTAAATGGGATATCGTAGCGTCATCTATGAAAATTTGTCATAGCTTTTCTCTTGTTACTATGTACTTACTTTGAAAAGGTGTCTCATAGATGGCGCTGTAGCTACCTATTTGCATTTACTACCGTCTAAGAGGCACTTACTTTTTGAAAGTATCTATAGTGAATGCTATGAATAGATGAGGATACGGTATCTGATTATATCTTGAATAATTTTTTTGTGGACATGGGAAAATAACATCTTATCTATAAAACTTTAATCAATTATTGTAAAAGTGACAGCTACCTCAAAACATATACGGGGGTCATATTATCCCTCACTTTTGAGCTCCTTATGAATGCTTTATAATTCTAGAGAATAAAATTAGTATCTTTCAAAATGGCGGACTGACAGGCTGTCGAAGTTGATCATTTTTGTACATTGAATCGCTTATAACCGGATGACCTAGATTGGTTTGGAACAAATATCAATGACCTTCTTTGGTAAGGGTATATTCAAATGTACAATGAAATGTAGGACATTCCTTTTAAGAAAAGTGATAGATTTTGAAATTTAATTCTCAAATGAAGTGTTACATATTCTGTGACATATTACGATAGATCCTAGTGATTTTGTATTATAGGATTACAAACGACTCATAAGGAGCTTCAAAATATCGTGTCAATAAATGTTCCAAAATAGCGCCCGTCCTTCATTTTGGAACTTTCATTCAATCATTTTGAGTTTCGGCTTGCTAACTCAACTTGTTCAAAAGATAAGTAGATGGAGGCGCTTTCTGAAACGTTCTGTATGTATATTTTCAACTATTTTTAGGCATTTACCATCTTGATGGTCTTATCCTGTGATGCTACAGAGAAGGAGGGCGCAAAATTTACTGACCTATGTTATACAATTTATATCAAGGAGACCAATAAGTACCTGAAGAAGGAGTTCAAATATTTGGCGATAATCTCAGAAAAAATTGGACCAAAGTTCTCTGCAGCTGGGTTCTTCACTATAAATCAAATGTTTTTGTCTAAATTTTTTTCTGCACTTACATCGTATGCCATCGTCTGCATTCAATTTAGCACATTGTAGTAGATTTTTTCATGAAAATAAAGAGTAGGAGTACTTACTGATACATCTTCAGGGCATTTGTGATTTTTTTTGCCAAGGCTCTTGGGTAGGAATCCTTACACTTTTGTTGCCGGTTTTGCTGAAATTTTGCTTGCACGATATTAAGCTGGAAACACAAGCTGAATCAAATATGCTTAGGTGTCGACCAAAGTTCCATAAACGAGAAATTTTGATTGGCAACACAATTCTAATGCATTTAACTGAAGACTGTGATTATTTGTGTCTTTAATCTATTGTTGCTTACTCATATTTGAGCATCCAGCTTTACTAGTATGCACGCGAAATTTCAACAAGTCTCAAAAAAATCAGCGGACAGATTTATCTAAAAAATATAATCGTTTTTTGACAACCGTTATTTCAAAACCGTACATTGCTGTACCTACGTTTATATGATTTCACCTCTCTTCCTGTATTTTCTTGAAGATTGGCCACATTTGTCATTAATACCCTATATAAACTTCCCACCCCAACAAGCGAGGAATCATTATAATTGCGAAATATTTCGAAATTGAGATATTACGTTTTTTGGATGTTACGAGTACATAACATAGATCACGGAAAACCATTACACTCAATTCTGTCGGTTTCTGTCTGTCTGTCCGTTGATCCTTGCCCCTCTATAGACTTAGAATGTCCGGTCCGATATTGATGAAACTTTCATAGAAGGTTACTATTATGCCAAGAACGAAAAAACTTTGTTGCTGTTGACAATCGAAAGATAAAATTCGCTCAAACTTCGTTTTTTGACGTTTCATAGACCCTTGATCATTTCCAAAAAAATTTTTGTGGAGGTTCAAAATTGGAGGTAGGAACCCAGGAGGGTTTTTGGCGGTAGTGTATTCATATGCTTCCAACGCCACCAATTATACGTACCTATTAGAACATATATATATATATATATATATATATATATATCTCAGTTGGCGTTAAAACTACCAATCGGACGTGTTGCGCCTAGGTCACACTTGCTGTACGCTAGGAACTTACCCGGTTGGTACAAAATCCTGTCTGCGCCTGCAGCTATCACCTTGAACTCACCGCCACACTGCTCAAGCTGACCAGCATAGCATGGCTAACGTTGCCAGATGGTCGATAGTTTCAGTAGGGGCAGGGAAAAAAGCGTTATCAAATGCTTGGCACACTTGATCCATCTAATTCTTTGTTTGTGATATACTTCCTTATAATAATGATGATCGTTCATACTCTGACGACAGTGCTGCGAGGAAAATGCAGAGCCAACTTACTAATACCATTTTTTATGTGAATAAGCAAGTTCGGAAATCCTATGAAGTACCGCAAAAGCTTGCTTCATTGCTGTTAATCTTGAAGGACAACCACAGGCATTACAGTACCAGCATCTGTTGGAAGATGCCACTGATACGATGCATAGATATGCATCAGTCTGAACAAATTAGTTTCTTCTTCTGTCCAGTCTTCTTCTCGCAACCAGCTGGTCACATATGCTAGATGACTGATCGGTAGTAACCTTCAAAGGCCTTTATCTCGCGGCATCTACAGCTTCCTCTTCTCTTCTTCTTTACTTCAGTTGGCACGACGAGACCGCACCGATCACTGTGATGGCATCCTGTTTAAAACAAGAAATGTAAACCAACATCGTTTCAGATGCTATAACCTATGGTACATAGTAATAAAATCTATACAAAATCTGCAGAAAATTAAATAAGGTTTTGAGTATTTAACGATTAATGTTAGAAAATTCATTTTTTTTTTCGTATTGTCGCTCACACCCTGAGCACACTGTGTTTGAACGGAAAACTGGGGCAATCGCCTTGAAGTATATTGGAAAACCTCCAAAACGGTGGCTAAAACTAACTAATAGGTTAACACTTTGCTGAACTATCCACGCAACAAGCTTTTTATGTTTTGTAATGTCTACTGCACGAAAATTTATATAACTCATTTCTGTCGCTCTGTCTGTCCGCCTGTATGTTGACGTCTGGTTGAAATTTGGAGAAAAGTGTGCTGAGAAGCCATAACACAGTGGTCGCTACCGGTAGCTCGCAAAACCAATTCTGGTGGCGCACAACATATTTTAAAAAGGTATGAAAATCATAGAAGCTTCCGTAAATTTTGTAAATTCTCACAATAAACACAAGCAGCGGCCACATTGCGGTGAGCGATCTGTTCGAGAATGATCTCGGTTACTTTGAGGCTGAACGGCACAAAGTCCAGCGGAACGGGAAGAACAACATTTCTTTACAGAAGCTAATGGTAAAAATGTATGTTGGTTATGTAATACATCTGGTTCCGTTGGTAAAAAGAACGGAAAAACTGAAACAATTAAAAAATCAGTTAATTGGACAACAGACAATGTTTTTGAAAACAATCGAAAAAAGTAAGCCTGCAACTCAAGCATCATACCGGGTGTCCCAGATAATTACACAAAAGAAGAAACCTTATGAAGACGGGGAAATGATAAAACATGATAGAAGCTGCTTTCTTCTAATACAGTGATGAGAAGAGCAGAAGTAATAATATAGTTTTACAGTTAAGAAATGACTTCGATAACCATGCTTATTTTTCACTGCAGCTGGATGGATGCACGGATGTCGTTGACACCTCTCAGATGGCCGTGTTCCTCAGGATGGTTTTTAGTGATTCTACGATTAGAGAAGATCTTTTGTAGTTTATTCCACTAAAAGGACAGACTACTGGGCAGGACTTGTTTTCTTCTTTTAAAAATGTTATATCGTCTGAGAAAAGTCCAATATCGAAAATGCTAGGCTTGACAACCGATGGCGCTCCAGATATGGTGGGTCTTCATAAGAGTCTCGTGGGGTTTTATCGTAAAAAATGAAAGTTTTCCGCAATTTCTCTGTTACTACAGCATTATCCATCAACAAGCATTATGTGGACATTTTCTAAAACTAAACAACGTTATGAAATTGGTAGTAAAAATTGTGAACAAGATTTGAGCTCAAGCGTTACAAAGAAGATTATTCAAAACCTTGGCCGATAAAATTGACTGTCAATACGGGGAACTACTTCTTCACTCTGAAGTCCGACGGTTAAGTAGGGGACGAGTGCTGAAACGTTTTAATGATTTCACATCTACCATAGCTCCATTTTTCAAACAACGTGATGAACCGATTCCGGAACTGGAAAATTCAATCTGGCTTAGAGATTTTGGTTTCCTTGTGGATACTACAGAAAAATTAAAAAACTTAATTTGCAGCTTGAGGGGAGACAAACAGCTAGCAGAAATGATTTTTGATATAAAAGCGTTGCGATACCAGACATTTTCCTGTTCTTTCAGAAAAAATATCTCAAAGTCCATTAGAACCATATGACAGTAAAAAAAAATCGTTTCAAGGATTTCAACGAAATTTCTATAGTGGCGCAATTGGTTGTTTCATCCTTCATGGAAATTGATATCCAACAGTTTGCAACTTCTGTTACGCAGAATTTTAGCGAAGACATCGGTGCGACAGAAATGGAAGTGATTGCGTTTCAAATAATTTAACTTTAAAATCATTAGTCTGAAATACAAGATGTATCTGGCCTTCAGTAAGTAAAGATAAATATTCAGTTTTCAGATATAAAGTTTATGAAAGACAAATACCGTAATCGACTTAGAGATGAACATTTGGATAATTGAATTCGAATGGCGGTATCAAATTATACTCCAAACGTTAAAAAAAATGTCTGATAGTCTGAGTGTCAAGCTTCTTATTGAACACGCATTTTTTATCTGGACATGTTTTTGTTTAAAATTATGCATTGCTTTTTTATTTTTAGTTACTTCTATTTAATCGTATGTGACATGCCATTGTAGCTGACGAAAATTTTTGTTTTTTTTTCAAACACCTACGATGGGTAGGAATGGATGTAGTTATTTAGTATGTATTAGTATTATTAACATAAACACATGTATGTCGCATACAACTGTGCATAATTTCATTTAAGTTGGCTTACATTGCTTACGACTAGGTAGCTCACTGTTTATTAAAAAATTATCAAAGTAGCTCAACAGACTGAAATGGCAGCGGTACTATGAAATTTCGAAACTTTCATTCCGTCATTTCTGATTATTTTAGGCTAGGGCGTAGTCAAAAGCGTTGTTATCTGTGTTTCAAGGACCTACAATTTGTACTTTTGAAAACAGGCATATGTGAATGCGTGGGAATTATATAGCACCATTTTTTCAGAAAAACTTTTATATTCAATCATCCATAGCTGACGATTTTCTGCCTCTGAGGACAGCATAAAGTATGGCAGTCATAGTTGTCTTTAGAAATCATAAGATAATTGAATCATCTTTAATTTCTCCGGCATGAAGAGATGCACGAGATTATGAGTAATATTTTGCGCATTTTGTCTTTCATAAGTTGACTCTAAGCTAGGGGTCTCGTATATGGCTGTTGCTACACCCCTGACTGCTACTGATGTTTGCAGCATGCAAAACTCAAGCCACACCTGTGTCAATATGATAGAAATGTGTCTAATAGCGTCTTTCTAGATAACATCTCGGTGGGCGTAAATCATAATTGTGAAATTAACATGAGATGAACGAAAACATTGGAAGACCCAAAAGCAGGAATTAGTAAAACAATGGAAGCGTTCACCCAACGGAAATCGATCGGCACGGGTATTACATATCTTGAAAAGTGACATTATGCCCATTTTTTTTCACATTATATTGGTTTTTTGTGACACTGTGTAGGTTTTTCTACAAGATGTTAACTTAGCACTTAATTCCCTAAACGTCATGAGGCTTCAGTTATCAATGTTTGGCTCTGATGTGATGTAAAATCTGCTTCAGAGATGGCATTACTAGAGGTCTAAGCTGTAAGTTGTCTGGGTTGATGACAATAACATCGCATTATTGTCTCAAATACACTTACTTGAGATTCCAAGCTAAAAATTAGTTACGCATCCACTTTTCCTTATCTATTTTGGAAATGACATATGCAAATTTGCTGAATTTCAAAAATGAAATAGATAAGAAATAATTATATTTACTGTATGTACACTGTCGAATTGCAAGCCATATATATGCTAACAGTAATTACCCACAACGCGGCCGCGGTGGTGATTTCCCGTAATTGTCCTCAAAGTTCTTCGTAATTTATAACTTTCAACGTAACAATAAGGACAACATATAAATATACCCATCGAGCACAGCTAATAGATATACTTCATTAGCAGCATATTCAGTAATGATTTTCTCATACAGCAAATATCGCTGACTTTATACACATGCAGACCGATACACGTTTCATCCAAATGCGATCTTGCTATTCAACCAACTTTCTTCTCAGAGATAAAAACTACAGATTGCTCGGCTTCACAAAATACATGCAACCAACAATGTGTGTAGCTTAGTTGAGCCATTCCTCCATAGATGGACGCTCACTACGATCCTAGTGAGTAAACGTGGAATGACTGTTTGCACCCTAAGAACTACCTAGTCTTCAAGATGACATTTTATAGGGTTTTTACATAATATCCGTCCGGCGCTTTTATGCTGAATAGCAGTAGCCGAGGGATGCCAGTTTAACAGCAGCTTTCACTTGGTTGTCAGCTTGAAGACTAGAGATTGGAGGTTAAACTACGTGAGGGATACACGTATTAATATTAAGCCAGAGTTGACGCCAAGGATGGTGTAGCCCTCGGAAATCTGGAGGGCGTATAACATGGCATCGAGCGTGTGTGCATTGAAAAATGTTTACCTGACCTGCCGCAATCTTTATGAGCATTTCGCACATGTTTTGACCTGCTTTGTAGGCTTATTACTTCGTGGTTTATTAATATTATCCAATATTGCTGGCGACTCGTCCGAACTGTCAAAATTGGCATTGTTTGCAGTCACAGAATTTGAAATTCATTTTCTGCCCAATGTGCACACAAGAGAAATGCCTTATGCGCAGCACCTGAAGTTTATTTGCTGCGCAGTGTACCAACATACTTCGTCGACATTGTTGGCTTCACCACACTCCACGAGTTCAACCTCCTGTCTCTACTCTTCATAGCTGTAAGATTTGATAGTATGTTGATCAGTGTTGTGGAGTTTCGAAGTGGCTCCACGGCTACTGCTATTCGGCATAGAAGCGCTGCGCCTCTGGACCGCTTCATTTTGGCTGAAATGAACGTCTTCCTGTAGATATCCACCATAAACTAATAGCTCATAATAACTGACTGGTAAGTCGTTTTTACGCAGGACTCACTTGTGAACTTTAATAATTGCTTCCAGGCTGGCTTTTCTGCATATGCAGAACGCAGAAAGCAGTGGCGTAACGTCCGATGAAAAAATATCGGTAATAAATGTTTAAGGAAATATTAAAATTAGCAGATTTGTGGAAAAGATGTATAAAAAGGATTTTCATACTATTACAGAAAGCTACAAGTATCGACAAATATTTCTCTTGGGTGACATATAAGTTATTGTGAAGCCTTTATTTTTTTTTAAACGACATTGTAAAATATATTTATCGAAAAAATGTAAATCGTTTCTATCCATTAGCACTTCTTTGTTCTTTTAAAAAAAAATAGATTATGGAAGTACAACGTGGTCATTGGAATCTAGACACGATTTGACAGTATCTACATGATTCTGCGAGTTGCGTAAAACTGACAATATGTGGCAACACAGGAGAAGAATCGAAGTCATATAACTGTATGACAAGGAGCATTATCAAGATGCAACACCCAGTTCTTGATCTGATGAACGGTGGTATGAGTCAAATTTAACTCTTTCCAGCACAGGTAATACGTAGCTTGGAAAGTGACATTTTGTCGGTTTTTTGACATTGCGTAGGCTTTCTGTGACATAACGTAGGTTTTTCTACAAGGTATTAACTTAGCACAAGCTGTTGTATACTTGTTGTGAACTCGTTTGGTAGCTATACCTGTTGCCTAAACGTTAGCAAACAGCTATCATAGCGAGCAAACGTGGAGTAAACTATTTTTAAACTAAAAACTACCTAGTCTACTAGATGACATTTCGTCGGTACTTTTTACGTGTTTTAGGATGTATACATAATACAACTGCCGATTCTGGCTGTCAACCGACGATCTGAACGCATGAGATCTCGGATTCTGCCGACATTTTCATCGGTTCTTGAAGATGAAGGCCTTCTGCTTGATGGTTCATCTTCAATCGACTCTCTCCCTTCTGAACATGATTTAAACCGCCTAAAAACCTGGGCTCTTGACAAAATTCTATCTCCGTAAGTCTGTTTAGCAAGAGTTTCTGTTGCACTGTGCCCAAATCGAAAGCAAAACTTGATAGCACACCGGTGCTTGAAATTGATGTTAATCATTTTGCAGAACACAATAGAAAAAAACTGTTTCACAGAAAAATCGCTACGGCCAACCAAATGACTCAAGCGAGTTCAAACTTGTACTGAAGGCGGATCACATGTTTCCCTGTCTCCCCTCGAAGCCCGGCGCCAACAGTTTTTCCAGATCGTACGCAACGTTGCCAGTCTGATATCTCAATTTACAGACTTGTATTTTGCTCCAGAAGCGTCATAAAGTCATAAAACCCAACGTGTATTTCGTAAATTTCCGACGATCCAAGGTATGCGAGATGAATAAGCTGTGTTAATAAACGCTGAACTGCCACTGCCCAATAACTAGCTTTAGAGCCTCAACATGTATCTACAAATAATAGGGATTTATACATTTCGCTGGTCGATGTACTGGGAAGCAAGAGCGATGTTGCTTTGCGGCTACTAATTAATCCATGAGGTAATCGGCGTGCCAGATAAAATATGGTTTATAACAGATCGCTGCAGACTACATCTGATGCCTGATATATGGCTGGATTGATAATTCTGCATTGCGTGTTTTGAGCAACTCGTATGTGTACTACCTAGCTTAGCAATATCTATTAAATGCTACTCTGCATCTGAACATGACTGGTTTTGGTGTTGTTACTTCTTGAAATATGTTTATGTGCATTCAAATACGAGGGGACAATAAAAATAAAGGACTGCGATTTTCAGTTGAAAATGGTTGTTTAAACATACTTGACCCAACGTTTTCCCAATATTAAGATTGCTTCTCGGAAGTGTCTGAAAAGCATCCAAAACATTCATCAGTCCTTAGGACCGCCTGGTGTAGGCATTCCCGCTCCCAAAGAGCATCTAGCCCTCCAAAAAGACAATCGAGCTTGAGGTTGTCTGTCGTTTTTTTAATGTACAAGATACGTCACCTTCGTCGATCGTCCTCAGAACGCCAAGTCTTCCGAGAACTGTTGTCGCAACATACCGGTTGACTGTTATGCAATCTTCGACTACAAAAGCTGCATATGTATTGTTCATGGATCTGAAGTGCGAAAAATCGGCACTTCGACATCTAAAGGATTCCATGTTGTTTGTATTGCGAGGAAATGGTATAAAGGCCCTCAGCTTGTCTAGTCAACAACATACTCTACTCCATTTGACTGCAAATGTTGAAATGCAAATATCTTGAAAAGGAGCTGATGGTTAATCAAAATCAATGCAATAAATGCTTAATATATCGTAGTTTTCACTTAAAAGACAATGGAACTGCACTCGTAAAACAATTTATTATCCCTTGATAAAGTAAGCTCTAGCCTGCGACTTCCACATGATAATTGCAACGTATACGACAATAGAATTTCTTGCTACCCGGAAATGTATGATTTGCGATCTTCATGTCGATATCACAAAAAACGTACCTGCCTATAGTATTATGTATGCCGTACGCGAGAGACAAATGTCTCTCTAGTAAAATTACTAAAGCATACTTGGCTCAACATCATTTATTTTCATCGAATTTAAACTAAGATTTGCGCATTCACTACACACCACCCTGTATCACGGAAATCTTTCTGATGCGTGGAAAGTTCCGAGTCCAGCTACTTGACGACATTTCTTTCCGTTGAGAATCTTGGCGCCGCCTTCGCCATGCGTCATGACATGCCATTCCTGCGCACTCTTGATATACAGTGCCCGCCGTCAGACCACGCCATTTCCAGATTTACAAACTACCCGGCGACTGACGTGGAGTAGATCTAGAGAGCCGTGCCCGCACTTAGATTTATATCGATCTTACAAACGCTCACAATGTAGCCAGGACCGTATCAAGTTCCAGCCTTCTAGCCAAGGCTCTCATGCTTAATACGTAAAAATCGCAATCTGACAGTTCCAAATATTGCAAAATTCGCACCAGGTACAGTTTGCTAAAATTGAAAGTTCGTCAATTACGAGTACCACCATATCATTAGAAATAAGGTTATAAATTGCTTTATACAGGCTCATTGGGGTCTAGAAGGCAAGATTTGCACTTTACCGTAAAAGCTTGGCAACCACAAAAATAATGGTTTTTCAGGGAGCTTTAAAAAATGAAAATGCCAATTTTTATGCTTTTTCAGACATTTAATCGCTTATAAATCGAAAACAGTAAACTTCAGAGAAAAGTTACCAAGGACCCGTCCCCAAAATATTCAAGTTTAAAAAATGTTTTTCAATTTGCAGATGATCCCCTCTCCCTGCTCTTTAGTTCTGAATGGCCGAATCCTCACGCTTCTCAATTTTTAATCGCCGATATGGCGGACATCTTTCTAAATAAATATGAATCCCAAAAAAAAACAGATCCGCCCATGTTCAGAATGACCCCAAAAAGAGCTTTTTCTAAACAACTTAATATCTGCAAATCCTAAGAACGGGAATAGGTTAAAATTAGCTATTTTTGAGATTGCAAAGTCAATGCTGTATTTGCAGAGGCTTAGTATTTGTCCCTGGTGACTTCAAATTCAATCTTGTCCATGACCTCGAAGGTCAAATCAATTTCAAGGCGATTTTTTTAAATACAACTTTACACTTTTAACTAGGGCAACTGATAGAAAGTAAAATCTTACGTTCAGATATGACTTGGTAAAGATGATTTTGACTTTGAACATCTTGGACAAAACGATCATAAAAAGATCCTTTGAAAAGATTCCAGGGATATTTCTAACTATAAAAATGAAACCACTGTTGCTTATATAGATTATTAACGTTGCGACAACCTGAACAATCATTTTCAAAAATGACAACGATAATATATTTCATTTGTCTTCTAGGTGACAGTTCATTTATTTTGCCGTTGCTATACGGTATGTTTCAATAACAGCTCAAACGATCGTGCATTGCAACGTTGAAAGAGCCACGTGCGAACCCAATAAGGGCTGTGTGCTTCTGCTACCTTGAAGACGGAAATAAAATATATTTTATGTACCTTGAAAAGGGCTACCGAGGTGGCGAAACGTTAATAAACTTACACTCTAACAGGAAAAGAGAGACAATGCAGAAAAAGGTATATAACAAATACAACAAAATAATGTGCAATACCGCAAAAAGAAGGAAAATAATAATAGTGATGATAATAATAATAATCACCGATCGAACAATCCGAGCAAATCGGCCTGATATTGTGATTCACAACAAACAACCAAAGACCTGCCTTCTGCTAGATATCGCAGTACCTGATGACTCAAACGTGCTGCTGAAAGAATCTGAGAAGATCTCAAAATATAAAGACCTAGAGATAGAGATCAGTAGAATGTGGCATGTTAAAACTATACCCATAGTAGTGGGCGCCCTGGGAACAATTAAAATAGGTCTAAATAACTATCTTCAGATGTTACCAGGCCGGCCCAAGGAAACTGAAATCCAAAAGATTGCATTGTTGGGTACCACACGTATCCTAAGGAAAGTGCTAGGGTAAATATCTCAGAGCTCCTGTCGAGCTCCGTGTTTACTCCTGAAAACCGTCCAGAGACGAGCGAGAGGAAACAAACAACACCAATAATAATAATAATAACAAACTCAAACTACCAAAGTGACAACTCTAGGACGTCGAACACAAACGTCCAAATCAAGGTCAGCATTGCTAAGCGCAGAATGGAAATGTTGAAAAATAAACCATTACACGGCCAGTTCTACAGAGACCTTAGTAGACCAGGCGTAGACAAAGACGCTAGCGTTGCATGGCTCCGTAGTTCTGGTCTGAAGGACGGAACAGAAAGCCTATTGATTCCTGCTCAGGACCAAGCCCTCAACACACGCTATCACCAAAAGCGCATACTTGGTTGCGAAGTGGACAGTAAGTGCAGAATGTGCAATCAAGCAGAGGAGCACATAAGCCACATCGTGGCTGGATGTACCACACTCGCACCTACTGAATACACAAAAAGGCACAACAACGTAGCAAGGTATCTACACTGGCTAATGAGCAAAAGAGCTGGTATAGAGGTCTGCGATAAATATTATGAGCACACTCCAGAAAATAATAAAGTTGTAAACAATGAGGATGTTCGAATCATGTGGGATGTTCCCATCATCACTGATACAACCATACCTGCGAACCGCCCGGAGATAGTGTATCTTGATTAAAGAACAAAAACCTGCTTACTGGTAGATGTAGCGGTTCCTAACGATTCGAACGTAATGCTGAAGGAAGCAGAAAAGTTAAGCAAGTATAAATAAAGACCTGGAAATAGAGGTAAGCAGAATGTGGAACGCTAAGACCCGAACAGTTCCAGTCATTGTAGGAGCCCTAGGGACCCTTAGAAAGGGGTTACAGACCAACCTCTCACAACTACCAGGAAAACCATCTGTTGCTGAAGTGCAGAAAATAGCACTACTGGGCACTGCTCACATTATCCGCAAGGTATTAGGGTGAATCGCTTTGATCTCGGGCATAGATCTGGATTCGCTTAAAACTGTCACAATAGGACAAGAGGAAAACACTAAAATAATAATAATAATAAATAACGATAGGCATCTGTATCAGAATGCATGGACATTTGTGTCTACGTTTGTAGTTACATATGTTCATCCATTTCTAGCCTGATGAAGCCAACAAGCAGAAATACGAAATACGAAATACTCTGGTTCCTATCCTTTTTCTTTTCTGGTGGAGTTCACTTTCCTGCTTTTTGCAGAATGGACCATTTTTTTATTTGTTACAATCTATATCTATAACATATGTGTCTTCATTTGACGGCCAGCAAAACATGTAGACGAACAGGATAAGTTTAACGTGTTACAGTGACCATCAGGTACCTCATATATATTTTGATTGTCCCGGATTTCCTCAGATTGCTTCACATTTTCAATTCACTCGCATTTCCTTAGGTTGCATCGGATCCTCTCCCAGTGAAATAAAACAATCTCCTTGAATTAGATTAGATTCTGTCCCACTGGGTACAAAATTTTATTCGTGACCACGTCCTCGGCTAAAATGATGGGTGCTAAGCACTATTGAATTACGTTATGTAAGCTCATCTTAGTGAAGTTCATCTTGGGATAATGTAGTGTCCTTCCTACGGCCCTGTCGTGTCCATACCAGCAGATTTACATCTTGCACTCGTGGCCACAATGGACCCTCATTGTCAACCGATATCGTGAAGCAGCTCAGCGGCAGGAGGCAGCCACGTTCGACGTGAATGATCTAGAGGGCCGAGCTAACAGACGACTTTACCTGCGAGTTTCAATTGGGTCCGATTGAGATGTTAAAATCCAGTTAGCCACGAATCCCTCTCGCCGACTGACGGTGGCGTATTGTGGCTAAGTAATGAGCCAGTGTACTTGATGTATGGGGAACGGAATTAAGGGAATTGAGAAAAGAAATTTGCGGACAATGTGGGAGGTTGTCTATCGAGTAATCAAGATTTCTTTATTCACTTGCATCTGGAATAGAGTTTTATATGGCCCAAGACGAATATCCCAGTTCATCGACTATGTAAGAGGGCTACGCCATCCTGGTATGTAATTCATCTGCATTTTGTTGACAGCTATGTTAAAAGGGCATAACCACAATATGTGGGATAATATGTATAACTGCTTTAGGCAGCAACGGTGGCGTAGTGGTAGACGTTATGGGTCTACTAATTACACGCCGCGCGCTGTGTGGGTCGAATCCCGTCACAAGAAAATTTTTCTCTTAGCTATGGATGCTGTGTAGATGGTAAGCGATCTCTGATTGCCGAACATCCAGCAGATGTTGTGTTGCATGCACACGTGTTCCCTCGCTAGAACCCGTGTGACCTCCCCCCTCTTTTCGCTTGTATCTTCCACGGTACCCTCCTTGGTGGTTCAAATATAAAAAAACGATAGAGAATGCCTCACCTATCCTGGTGATGAAGCACAAACTGTGTCTGTGTCCGGTGGTATTGTGACTGGACACTGTCAGCTAAGAAAACATCTGTATAATGTGGGGCCGTGACACTTCCTATGTTACATATGAATACAGGTTTGCATTTTGAATTACAGACCTACATCAGCATGGGGATGCCTTTCAATTTTTCGCACTTTCCTCCCAGTCTGGTACGTCTAGTCTTCGTAATATCCTCTTAGACAGTTTCCAGCTGTTTCTGGATACAGACTTCCTCTTGTTTTTCTACTGGCCTCTCCTACCCTCGTATATATTACATAATATTTTCCTTTTCCAGCGCTTTATCTTTTTTTCTAGTGTATAATGTTTTTGTGGCTTAACACCCAAGATGCAGTGCCACCTGGTTCTGCAAAATGGTCATCTTTGGCCTATTTGCCAAACTTCGCCTACTACTATTACTACTACTTCCATACCATATATTATTGATTGTTGGTTAACCGATTTATATTTTCTTTCATTTGCCTTCCTTGGTATTAACCGTGACTTTGTCATAATGCTCAGAGCCCACATTGCCTTTTTCTATTCACTTTTCTCAGAATCCCTGTGCTTAACCCAGATATGCCCGAAGTTATCATAACTCTCATTTCTTTATAGTTTAGCGTTTAAGGGGTATCAATAGGATACAAAAACATAATTATAATTCCAGAAACTGCATTTTTATTCAGAAAAGATGTTTTTTGACTCGTTCTATACAGGGAGTCCCGCGAGGTAAGGGACAAAATTTTTTTACGTGTTCCTCAGGTCAATTCGAGTAGAAAAATCCTTTGAACATGGGTCCGCAAATGCTTCCTTATCGAGATGATGATTTTTTTATTTTTACGGTGCTAATGGTGGGAAACACAAAATTACTAGGCACAATAAAAATAACTATTCACAAAAGTTGTTCAAAGTGTCCACCTTCACACTGTAAACATAGTCTAGCCCGTTTAATAATGTGACTGGTGGATTTCCCAATAACAAGATGATTACTTCGGAGCAGTTCAGCCCTGGTATGCGATTTCTCTGCATACACTAAAGACTTCATATGTCCCCACAAGTAATAATCCAAGGGAAAAGTGTTATTTAAATGCTTTTTGCAAAGTTCAATCAAACTGACACAACTACTCCGTCAACACACCCGGTCATCCAGGCGGTCATACCGCAACTCCAAATTTTTTGATTCAGAAGTATGTCCCATCTGATACACACACCCTTTCTTGTTTTGAATTAGCATAACATTTGCAATGGCTCTTCTAAACATTAAATGGTCCATTGTCCTGCCACATTTTTTATGAATTTGCCAGGCATTCTGCGCTGCCATATCTATGCAGTGAGCTATAAGAGGGAAAAAGTGGAAATACCACTTTTTCCCTCTTATGGCAGCACGATAGAGGCTTATATTTTGATCAGAACGATCAACCCCTCCCATGCTCCTATTATATAAATGGACCACGTGTATGTGGCTGCTCTACCTGAATAAATTTTTTGTCCTTTTGAGAATATCTTTTTACAGAATTCAGAGGATTGCTGCATTGGAACAAAAAGTGACTATGTTATTATCATTCCATTTGACGAAAGCTATATCACAATATTCAATTTTTATATAATCATAGTGGCCACGCTGTTGTTTCTTCATAATTTTTGTTTCACATAACGTACTACCAGGAATACGATTTTCTCGTATAGTACCAGTTCCACATAATTGTTTTTCGTTTAGTTTTTCTAACAGCACAACAGAGGAGAAAAAATTGTCAAAGAATAAATGGAACTTCAGTCCCACTTTGATCTAAGGACGTCCGCATATTCCAGTATGACAGCTGTTCCGACTCCAAGATCTTTGTAGGTTTTGCTAATGTTTGTAGACGCTCCTTGATAAGGCTCAAGCCAACTTATGTATCCTTGTCTAGTAGTTCCAATCCAAAACTTGAAGCCATCGTTTGGGTTTACCGTTTGCAGCCATGGTGTTCCTGGTACCATGGCCTCGTCAACACTGTGGTCTTCTTCACAGAGTGCATGGTTCAAAAACTTCTGATTGAGGTGAGTAAAAAGTGGTCTGACTTTAGCAAATTTATCTGATTTATCTAGGGAACTATTGTCATGGAAATGTATATGGGATAAAATAAATTCGGATCTATTTATCGATATCGTGTCGGCCACAAGTTCATTGCGACAATCTTTAGAACGTTCCTAGAACATTCTGTGTCGTGGAAGTGGAACAACACCACTCAGAAGAAGCACCCCTACAAAACATTTTATTTCACTAACACTTACTCGCATCATTTGATTCTTTTGTGACGCATACCGATTTGTTTCAAAAAGTTCGTCATCAAAAAACAAACTAAAGAGATGAAAGGCAGAATATTCAGAATGGTCATTATCATAAGGATTCTCAAAACTAGCATCACTTATTTATAAATGTTCTTTTACATAGTTATAGCGTTTTTTCTTCTTTGCCTGCTTGCGTGTCCCTTTGATTGCTTCTGCCAATTGACTTAGGGGTATATCGTCTTCTGCGTGCATATCACACTCATCATTTATTTGGCATCTGGAAGACACTTCCACTTCACTCTGCATTTGAGACGCTGGTAAATTATTTATGTCCACATTATCTTCTTCGCCCGAGTCCTCATCAGTAAGTTCTTCTGAAGCATTCTTAGGTGGAAACAGAGTGATAGTGTCGGCTTGCACTTCATCATCTTCTATCATGGCTAGAGCTTCATGTAATGAGAACCCTCTGCAACAAAGATACTCATAGTTATAAAACATGAAGCGAAATTATGTTATTTGATATATGCAAATGCAACTGAAAACAGGGTAGTGGAAAAAGTGCCAGTATCATATTTACCCAATGTACTTTATATAAGACGGTTATATTTTTCCCTAAACTGTGAAAAATCAGGGCAATATTATTCATTACCTCAAGCATACACCCGTTCTGGCGACTTCATATTTAGCAGTTTTCTTTATTAGATGAATCTCACATCAATATAAATAATCAAAATACAGCTGACCTTGCAAACCTGATGCAATATTCAGCTATCTTCTCGAAATATAGTTATTAGACTCAAAGTACACTAACAATCCGTCAGAGAACTATGACTTGCTGCCTTATCCTGAGCCGAACAACATTATACTAAACGTAACGAGCGAATAAATCGATTTCCACAGACTGCCTTTAACAAGAATCGACAAGTCTGAGGTGTGCTACATATACATAGGTCATTGGGCACATTTGGGTTAATTTTTAATTGTTCCCCTAGATATTTGTAGTGGTTCACCTTCTTGGGTTAATATTTCCTGTAATATTTTAATCAATACGTGTCTAACTGTACCTCGTGATAGTCTTTCGTTTGTTATATTGATCAGTTGCAGTCTAAATGATAGTTGATGTCCATAAAGTTGGGTTATTTTTTGACCACCACAGAGTCCAATTAATTACAAGAAGTTTATATGAACAGGGTTATTACATCTTTAATTGTTAATATACTTACAACTTGTCTAGGAATTTCAAAGTACTTTGATTTGTTTTGTCCTATAAAGTGCAAATGTCTGGTAGATTTTTCTTCTTTTATCTTGTATGTGAATAGAAAGATGAAACAGTTAAAACACTTGATTTGCGACAGCCCACTTGTCTTATCAATACAAGAATCATTTTTAGGTAATTTTGAACTGGCAATGTGAGGAAAACTCCGGTCAGTCACATTACCGCTTTCTTCAATAGTTTGGGATGACTGGGGCAGAAGTGTCATGATTTTGACTAATTACGTTCCCGCCACCACAATGTTGTATCAAAAAAAAGTTCGAGGATGGGGCGTAGGAGTTGGCTCAAGTTTTTCTGAGCGCGAATGCCCTTGTGACAAATGATGAGCATGAGGGGTCAAAAAACTTATGAGTGGTCAACCTCGATCCGTTCAGCTGGAAGGAGGCATACATTTTACAAAAGCATGGTGTACCATTTAAGGAAAAGCGTATAAGGTCATAACCATATACAATATACTTGTATAGGGTGGGTCATCAGTTGTTTTTTTTAAGTTGGTACTATTTTGACAGTTGGTAACATTTCCATACCCAACATATTGACAGGTATATTGTGTCGAACTTCCGCTGTGAGTAATGGATCGTTTTAATCTTGAACAAAGGTGGGAAATATTGAAAGACTATTTTTAAAGTGAGTGCTGTGTTGCAGGAACTTTGCGAAAATTGAGAATACTGTTTGGTCGGAATGAAGCTCCGTCCGCGACTAATAGACGAAAATTCGTAAAGAAGGTTCGTAAAACTGGCTTGCTTGTGTTTAACAGAAAGTTTTAGCGTGTTCGACCCGTACGTACAGCCGAAAAAATTGCTGCTGTTGCCCGAAGCGTGCGTGAAAACGCAAGAATGTCAACTCGTCACAGAGCACAACAAGTGGCATCAGTCGCACTTCTGTGCGGAGATTATTGCATAGGGACCTGAAATTATTTCCTTACAAGGTGCAAGTTGTGCAAGATTTGAATCAAAATGACCATCCGCTTCGATATCGTTTCTCTGTGTGGGCTCTAAATCAATTGGAAACGGACGTTAATTCTGGACGCCAAATCATCTTTTCGGACGAAGCCTATTTCCATCTGGGAGGTTACGTTAACAAGGAGAACTGTAGGCTTTGGGATTCTGAAAATCCAAATGGCGTCATAGAAAAACCAATGCATCCAAAAAGCTGGCTCTTGGAGTGTTGGGATTATTGGTCCCTACTTTTTTCAAGATGAAGATGGTAATAGCGCGACGATAAACGGAGAACGCTGTAGAGAAACGTTGAGGAGTTTCTATTAGGCGACATGCGCTTGCACAATCTCTGGTTCCAGCAGGATGGCGCAATATGCCTCACCAGCCAAGAAACAATCGATCTTTTACACTCGGTTCGGTCATCGCGTTATTCAGCCGTTTTGGAGACGTTCATTGGCCAGCCCGCAGCTGTGATTTGACGCCCATCGATTACTTTTGATAGGATACTATTAAGGACCGCTGTTAAATTAACGATCCTCAAACAATTGATGTTCTTAAGGAAAATATCCGTCGATCTATTGATGAAATAGACCCACAAACTATCGAAAGGTGCTTCAAAATTGGGTCAACAGGATGGACTAACGCCAGGCCAGCCGCGGCAGCCATTTAACTGAAGTTGTTTTTCATAATTAATCGGAAGGTGTATTATTTTGAATAAAGTATCGAGAGTTAAGGCTGCTACACACAGTGCCGCCGGGCAAGCCGCCGTACACCCGGCGGCATACAAAGCCGCCGGCCTTGCCGCGCAAAGGAGCCCCCGTGGTGTGCCGGCGGGATACGCGGCCTGCCGGCGTCACTTCGTTCCTGGCATTCGAGCGGTAGTGTTGTGCGGTTTGTGTGTTTAAACAAATTAAAATGTCGTTTAATTGGGACGACGAAGCTGTGCTGCTCTTAATTGAAAAATTTCATAAAAATGATATATTATGGAATCCCAGAAATGCAGCACTTCACTAGCTTTCTATGTGACTCTCACAACCGGAATGATGCTTGACGGCTTGTATTGGAGGCGGCATAGCCGCTCGGCATAAACCCGGCGGCATTGCCGCCGGCACTGTGTGTAGCAGCTTTTACATATTATTGAAAAGTGTAGCTTTAATACCGATTTAAAGAAGAAGCCAATGGATGACCCACCCTTTATAGTCAGTCAGGGATAGTAATTTGTCTTTTATTATTTCATTAAGTTTTGGGTAAATCTTCATTTTTAAAGCCATTTTTTTGCAGCCTCTGGACAATTTCATACTCATTTTGAGACATCATCTTGGATGAAAGCTTAAAGAAACGCATTCTATATGAAATATCGGTAAGTATATCTAAAACGCAATTTGCTGCACTTTGGGGTTTATTTACACCGCCGACCCATAATTTCGGCGAGCAACAAAGATACTTTGGTAATAAACTGCCAAACTTACGTATGGGTAAATAGATTTTACTTCTTCGAATTGCTTCACGAGTAATTTCACATCACTATCTTCATTAATAAAAACGAATAAGCTAATCCATATATCTTGAAAAACGAACAAACTGTTTTTGTACATAAAGAATGCGACAAGTGGAGCAGTCTTGTCATGTGGAGCGGCGGTTGAATGCTTTTCAGCTGTTGGACGATTATAAATGCGAAAAGCACATCGATAGAAATGTTTAAAGCTTCGAATCCGCATACAACTTAAGTGCGTTTATAATGTCATCGGAGTACCAGTTACAGAATAATTCAGTTGTCAAGTGTCACTTAATTTAACACCATCAGATCATTACGCATAAATGTTGTACTTTGAGTGCTACATTGTGCTGTTGGTTTATCATTTCAAAAATGATTCCAGTTCTGAGCAGTTTCTACAAGCTGATTTAATGGTATCCACTGTTTTTAACTGCAGATCTGTATATAGATCATTATATGACAGAATGTAAACATCTTCTACATTCAGAGGGGGCTTTGAATGCGTAAGCTGTCGGCAGTTCCGCACGGGTATCATATAAAAAACCTATGAAACGTCAAAAAAACCTATAAAATGTCATCTTGCAGACTAGGTAATTTTTATGGTACAAACAGTCATTCCACGTTTGCTCACTAGGATCGTTGTGAACATCTATCGATGGAGGAATGACTCAACTACACGCATTGTTGGTTGTATATGTTTTGTGAAGCCATGTAGTCTGTAGCGTGTCTGTAGCTTTCACCTCTGAGAAGAAAGTTGACTGAATAGAAAGATCTCATCTGGCTGATTATGTGTATTGGTCTGCATGTGTAACAAATCAGTGATATTTGCTGTATGAGAAAATCATTACTGAATATGTTGCCAATGAAGTATATCTATTAGCTGTGCCTGACGAGTTATTTATATGTTGTCCTTTCTGAAGATAGGTTATGTTCAAACTTATAAATTACGATTTTTTACGTTTTTTGTGTTTTCAAAAACTTTGAGGGAAATCGGGAAATCACCACTGGTCCGCGTGGTGTGTAATTACTGTTAGCATATATATATATGACATGTAATTCGAGTGTACAGTGAATATAGTTATTTCTTATCTTTCCCATTTTTTTAATTCAGCAAATTTGCATATGTAATTTCCAGAATGGATAAGAAAAAGTGGATGCGCAACTAATTTCTAGCTTTGAATTTCAAGTAAGTGTATTTGAGACAAAAATCCAATGGAATTATCATCAACACATATTATTAGCACTATGCACTTATGCATTGCCGTTTCCTTCTAGCTATAGTATACATACAACTTTCAATTTAGACCTGTAGTAATATCATCTCTGGTGCAGATTTTACATCACATCAGACCCAGTCATTAATAACTGAAGCATCATGGCGTTTAGGCAACACGTACAACTACAAAACGAATTCACCGCGTGTCCATCAGCTAGTGCTAAGTTAACTCCTTCTAGAAAAACCTTCATAACGTCACAAAAAAACAATATAATGTCAAAAAAAAATGTACGGAATGTCTCTTTTCAAGATCCGTAATACCCCTGCGAAGTACTCGAAAAAGTTGCCAATACAAACCACATTTTTTTAAATGGAATATCATTTTCTTAGTATTCGCTCGTTCTTAAGAAAAACAAAAATCAGAGCGGTCAACCTTACAGCGAATTTCTTCTTTGTTTAGAATGAGCGAAGAATAAAAAATAAGAGTGCGAAAAGGTCTAGCTTTACTGGAACTGGAATATTGTTTCTTAGTACTTTCATTTAACAGTGTTTACATTAAAAATTCAATGGATTAATAATATCGTAGCCAAGAATACATGGCAAAAGTAAATATTTTCGATTCATTGTAAATATTCATTCATTACAAATTTATTTTGACGACTCACTACGGGCAATGCAGCAATGTTGAATTTTATAATAAAAATCAAGGTATGATGTCTCACCTTATCGTGCTTATTGTCGCTACTTCAGTTTGAGGTTGGGAGCACTCAGTACCTATAGTGTATTCAAATCTCATTTACGCGCTCCATATTTGCCAGTGGACCAAACTTGCCTAAGCAGGCAGCGGGAAGCGAATAGACGCGCCGATCAAGTGCTCATCTTAGTTTTCACGTGGAGTAAATGTGGTTTAAACATACTATAAAATAATAAGCCATCATGTTCCTAATTGTTGGAAATAAAGGTGGAATTAAACCTTCGTAGTGCTGGAAAGCAATGCGATACTGACAGACAGAACTATCGAACATTTACGTGAGGGTTTGTAAGAAATACAGTCTCCACTGCTGATGACAAAAATTAGATAAAATGATACAATATTTTTTAATGCGGTGAACTACCCAAACCTGCGTTTTCAGCGAAACTACAACTCACAGTTTAGTTTAGTCAGTGGCTCTCTTAGGGATGTTTTCGATGAACACATTATTCGGCTGAAAGTCAGTCTAAGCAGTCTGCATTTGGGTATACCTGAAGAAAGATCCGTGTATGAGTGAGGCTTGCTATTTGAATGTTAAGATTCGTAATGATGACCCATTGCTGATTACTTGGTTTGATTTAATCATCATATACCGTCAGCATCATCCGCATGCCTATTGGATGGATGCCAACCAGCAGAAATACGTATCGCTCGGGTTACCTATCCTATTTTCTGCTCGAATCCACTTTCCTCCTTTTGCGGATTTTGCCCACTATTTTCCTACTGTTTGTTATACGAGTATACTGGTATATATGTGGGCATATGAATCCTAGAGCCAAATAGATGAAGGTCTGATGCGGCAGACTACGAGGGGCGCCTCAATCAACAGTTTCAGATTATGTCCCTTCCTGCATGGGGAAGGGGACAAAGTTTAAGAGGCCCAGAACGTTAAGTCTTAAGACACGTCTTTTTTTATACTTGAACCACCACGAAGGCCACTAAGGCATAAGGCCCAAACACACCCATGAGTACTATGGGGCTATGGGGCTATGGCGGAAAGGGGCGACGCCACACGTACTCTAGCGTTGGAACACGTGTGTATGCCAGATGCACACATTCTGGCCCCGCCTTAGAGATCCGCCGGGTGGTACCTCCGCATTTGACAGTCTGCTGCCTATCAGAACCATCGTACTGTCAACTTATTTTACCAAATACGACTTTCATCCTTTAATTTCGGCAAAAATATGAATCATGGGGCATATGTATCAAAAATGCAAAAAACGAACCACATTCCTCAAACTAGAATCTTGCTAAGTTCATCAAAGAGTGCGTGGCCATCCCTCAGGCTATATAAATATAATTCTTCCCAGTGCATCAACATGACAACCGTGTAGTTTTTAGGGAAAAGCCGTGAAGCTGCGTACCTGATTCTCATTTACATGAAAGTAGAGACGTATAATGTTCATTAAGCATACATTTTTTGCCTGTGCTGAGGCATAAACTGCTCCTGAGGAACCTTTTTAGTCTGACGTAATTAATCGTTAATCGATGTCTGTTGTTATAAAGGCTTATATAGCTAGCTATAGAATAGCTTTTCCATTGAGAGAACATATTTCAAAAACAAAGGACGCGGGTTGATAAGGCCCATTTTTCGCCCATAACAAACTCAAAAATAAAAAGTTCGATTCCAGACTATTATTGAATTTATGTGTGAACTTAAGACGTGTATTTTTTAATTATATAATATTCACGGTATAAATAATGTAATATGCTTCAGAAATTATTGCCAAGAAATAGAGTATTTAGTGCTTTTTGTACATTTTTGTTGTTTTTCGATCTGTGAATCATGTTTTCCCTACGAAGCGTTCCATGAACCACATTAACTTTAATGCTTTATATGAGTTTTTGTTTGTTTTTGTTCAGTGAGCGCATCAAACCAAAAATACGGAATATATGCTGCTGGAGAGTGTGAGTCACGCTGCAATCAGACATGATTTTTCGCGCTCGAAAAGTATTTACCTAGTAAAGGTATAGAAACTGTGCTGTGCTGTCCCGATCAACATTTATTGAAAGACTTGATAAAACAATAATGCCTGGATGCCAGTGTGATTGTTGTAAAACGTGGCGAATAACAAACAGTGATTTCCGTAGCTGCTCGAACAAAAACATTATAGCAAAAATCTAAAAACTGTGATCTGCAGACTGGTTCTAAGTTGTGTCCTAAATGCAGATCATATGCATTCCGCGGAGCTCAATCTCAAAAGACTCTTCATCTTCTGTAAGGACAACAAGAGTTCTTACTTCAACAAGTACCTCTGATGATACTGAAGGATGGTCTGATAGTGATTCGAATGAAGAAGACAAGGAAGAAGATTAGTAAAAAATATATTAGGTGTATGAAAACTGATTATCTTTTATTATTGTTTAATTAGTTAATTTATGTATACCACGAATTTCAGTTTTCATTTGAAATAATTATGTTTTCTTCTCTGTTATGGAGTATACTCTTCATAAATATACATATATATATATATGTCATGTCTATTCGCTGATGGGCGATAAATTTCTTTTATCAGCCCACCTACTTTAAGAGTATCCAAATTATGACTTAAGCTAAAAGGTAACAAAAAATTTGAACTAAAAACTCAATGTTGCACCACCTTGTACCTTGAAGATCCCAATAATTGTGAGAATCGGACACCCGGTATGGGACGTAGAGCATTATTCTTACCAATGCAACTGGCTTGAATGAAGCTATCGAGTACCGGCCTTTCAGGTGTTAAATAAATATAAGCTTATCTGCCCCATTCTTCCTTCCTCTTTATCTAGTGGACTTTATGCACTGGTTCTGGGCATAATTTCAGTGGGCCGATACTTACGGTCCATTATGTTAGCGGGGCAAAGGCATGCACGACTTGCCCACGCTAGACATAGTGATGTCGCTGTTAGGAATGTGGCACTGAGTGAAAAAAGTCCATTATTTGAAAAACCGTTTCTCTCCTTTCGATACAAACCGATTTGTGAAAAATTGATTATGGAAGATATAAATCATAGATTTTCTTTAAAAACTATGACTTGATGTATATTGTATCTAAGTACTCATTCCAAAAATATCATTGTACAGGGTGTACCAAAATTTAGTCACATAATGAAGCGTTTCATACCTTGTTGCATATTAGGATGGACCCTTCCATAAGGAGATTGATAAACCTTGCTACAAGATTTTAATTAATAGCTGTTAAGTTATAAGCTAATTAATATACAAAGACGCTCATCAATAACCAAACTTTCTGTGTTATGTACCACGGTTATAATATGGTTTACGATGACACACGGGTTGATGATGTCAGTTACTCAAATCGATGGAACGCGTTGGTCATAACAGTTTAGCGTCGAAAACGATCCAAATCACTTGAAAGTCGAGGTCCGCTCAAGCTTGTTGTCATCAGTGTTAATCGTATACCATAGGATGTATACTGTATTTCACCAGTGTCCATCACGTATTGACGTCTACTGAGGTGAACAGCTGATCAGCAAGTGACATTTTTGTGTTAGTATCTGACGTTGGCAATAATGAATTGGATGTAAATCTGGTAAAACTTGTTTGTTGCGTTTTGTTTTTAATATGCAAATGAAGTTTTCTAAATAAAAGAGCTGTTAGCAAGTACAAAAATAATCTGTAGCATACAAAAAACCAAAACAAAATACGGCTCTGACGTTGACAGATCCGTCAGAATTATGTGTCTTGTGCCGATATGGGGAATTTTAAGATGTTACTAGTTAATCAGCTGTCATTCCAGCGTGATGGATACTCGTGAAATAGGGTATAGTTTTCTAGTAAGTGGCATAACCTTGCATTTTGAAATACTAGTATTAAGTTGATTTTTAGGGAACCATGAGTAGATAAAATTAACGCAGCTTTGCAGCAGAATTCAGTCATTGAGTTTATTAATAAAAGTATAAATGTTCAAATCATCAGTATAACGAACAACAAAGGTCCTAAATTGGACCCCTGAGGTACAAACAGATGTTGCAGTATAAGTCTTGGATTGATAGCCGCCATATTCCCGCACATGCTCCTTTCCAGGATATATGACTTTATGAGAAGCAGTAAAGGGTGTGACAGCAGATTCGAGCTTAGCTAATAACAAATAATAATAATATATTCATAAAGGCCTTTGTGTATATGTCATCCAATTCACCTTGATCATCCAAAACCTCAGAAATGTCATGCGTTAAACAAGACAAGTTTGTGACTGTTGACCCCTCAGGCATAAACCAATGCTGATTGTCACAAATAAATCTTCTCCCAGAGCCATACAAGATATACCCAAATACTTTATGTTGAATAAGTATTGTATGTGTCACATTGCTTAAAATAATATAATAGATTCTCGCATAAATAGATTTTTGAAAAAGAAACTTCTGAGCATTGAAGATGATTGGAAGTAGTTACAATTCAGTTTGGCTCATAATTTTGTAATTATTTTCTTTTGTTAATGCACCTGTTCAACACTAACTACATCTTGTGAATGGCTCTGAAAATGATCACTTAACAATACCGGAAGTGCCACGAAATGAATATTGTTAAAACTTCCAGATAACATTTCAACAAACATGGAGAATTTGCTAAAAAGGTATCTTGATAAATGCCGATACATAATAGTTATGCCTACAGAATCCTTATGTAATGACTTCTCAAAGTATGTATGACAGCTAAGAAGGCCATTGGTGCTTGCGTCACGAGTTAAAGTGACTCGGCTGTACCAAGAGTTCAGACTGCGTAATGTTTTTTCTCGGTGTCAGCTGTACCTCTCGGTAATAATAATTCGTGGCATATTATTTAGTAGGCATAAAAGTGAAACTTGTACAAGACCAATTTGAAGAAAATATTTGAAAATCAGCTTCTGTAGGCAGTGCAAAATTCTAATGGTACATTTGTGTACTGCACTGCCTCATTTCAATATTAAGTTGTTTGCCTTACACGCTATATTACGTATGCATATAAGCATCAATGTAGAGTCCACTTCTTCAATATATGTACATGCGAAATTAGCCCGTTTCAATTTCCTTTTTGAACAAGAAAAACAGCGCAATGCACTGCGTTCAGCTATAGGGAATCGCAGGATTGCCAGCGACTTTGCATAAATATCAAGATTGTCAATCAGCTTTGAATAACATAGGCGTACCTATAGTATTATTGCGTTGATAGCACCAAAATCGTGAATTATTTCAATATATTTATATATTTTTAAATATTTCTGAACCTGATTGAAAATCCTTGGCTCCCCACAGCATTTCTTTAGATTTGCTTGCATCACCACCACCAGATAAAACCATAAGACCTCCTAGAAAAACATTAGAAATAGTTCTGCTAGCAATACTCTAACGATGGAGTATAAATGGCGATAGAGCACAGGTACAGATCCCTCAGATCTCCTTGGGTTAATCAAATTTTCTTGGATTGCTTCGATTTTCCTTGGGTTGCAGCTGACCTTGGATGCACTTGGATAATCCACCCAGCGATTCGCACGTAACTTGACAGATTTTCGAACATCGATATCTGTAAATTAAGTGATAGACTGATTTTTTTATTTCTTTTTCAAATATAATTACTATTCCATATTGTCACGCTCAGAATAACTTTGTTCTGAAGCCACACAGCGCGAAAAACGGTTCTTCCGCTCCACGAAGATGTCTCCATTTGATATGGATATGTTCAATTATCACGACTTACTAGTATATTCAGTAGGACTTGTCTAGCAGAATCAAACCAGATATTGAGTATACGTTTTAATTTCTGTATATTCGAACACCACGGTGACCTTTTTCAAGTATAATGACAGCTAATGACAATATATTTTTGTTTATCTGTCTTCCATGTGACAGTTGATTTATTCTTTCTTCTCTAAATTCCTGTTCAGTGTGTTGTGACGATAGATTAAACTGTCCTCTGGCATACCGAGATCACACGAAGACCTCATTGCAATTCTAAGATGACATCGCGTAAAACCAAAATAGTCCAGCTTCGCCTAGGGTAGACATTCCCGTTCCCAAAGCACATCCAGACCTCCAAAGCGACAAGGGAGCAGAAGGTTTTTATGTCGTTCATTTGATAAGACAGACAAAAGCACTATTCTTGCTGTTCTGGACCTGCTCTCAAATATAATGGAAGCATTCGAAAATCGAGTGCATAGTGTATCATTATTTGTGGACTTAAGAAAAGCTTTCAAATGTGTAACACGCACGATCTTGCTTCAAAAGCTGGAGGCATATAAACTCTCCAATTCCAGCATACAAGTATTCAAATCATACATTGAAAATCGACACCAGAGAGTGCAACTTGGGGATGCCGTGTTATCAGAGGTAGAGTTGAGAGTAGGGGTGCCACAGGCCTCAGTCGGTGGCTCCTTATTTTGATAAACATCAATAACTTACATACATGGTGCTTAAATATTTGATTTGAGGCTGGATGCACCGATGAGGGCTGAGCAATGGTTTCACACAGACTTGTGCTGAATGTTGACAAAACTCAAAAAACGGCCTCAGAGACCTGAGTAATAAGGATCAGCAGACTATTAATTTTTTTAAAATAAAACTTCCATGAGAGTCTTCAGTCATTGCCTCATATAGAAGGTGGTTGTAAAAGGCTGCGTGCAATAGTTTTTCTGTTCCATGCGCTTCAGTGAGGGGGCTATGGCCTCTTTCATTCTGTAATGCGCTATGCAATTATGGCATGGGGTGGAGCTGCTGATGCAGATAGAGTTTTTTATCTACAGAGGGATATAAGAATACTAGCAAGATTATCTTTTCGAGTGCAGGGAAGCCTTTGTTAAGTTGGTCATCTTAACTTTTCATGCTATTTTTGTTCTGGAAAGTGTATTGTTTCTTATAAGAAATAAAGAAAAAATTCACCCTTCAGAGTGAGATACATAATTATAGAAACAAAATCAGACCTATCTTCTGCCGACTGAGAAAGTGTCAAAATAGACCAGAATTTATTGGTGTCAACTTATACGAGGGTGGCCCCAGAAGTACCCGCCCAACGAAGGAAACACAAAAATTTTGTAAAAAATTGTATTTAATTTTCAACATAATCTCCTTTGAACTCTATACACCTTTCCCAGCGAAGTTCAATAAGTTCGATACCCTTTTTATCATAAGAACTGTCTTGCTCCTCAAAATAACCATTATCTGCCGACATCACTTCTTCATCGTTGGAAAATCTTTGACCACTGAGCCATTTTTTCAAGTTTTCAAACAGAAAATAATCCGAGCTGGCTAAATCTGGTGAATAGGGTGCATGAGGTAGCAAGTCAAACTTTACTTTGTCAATTTTGGCCATTGCAATAACGGATTTGTGAGCTGGTGCATTGTCTTGATGAAATAACACTTTCTTCTTAAACAAATGCGGCCGTTTTTGCTTGATTTCATCGCTCAAACGTTGCAGTAAGTTCGCATAATACTCGTTGATAGTTTTACCTTTTTCAAGGTAGTCAATGAAAATTAGCCCACGCGCATCCCAAAAAACTGACGCCATAACCTTGCCTGCAGATGAAACGGTCTTCGCCTTCTTTGGAGCCGGTTGTCCCGTTTGAGTCCATTGTTTTGATTGTCTCGGGTGTGAAGTGGTGGACCCATG
Organism: Acanthoscelides obtectus; assembly: GCA_963669975.1. NCBI lineage: Eukaryota > Metazoa > Arthropoda > Insecta > Coleoptera > Chrysomelidae > Acanthoscelides > Acanthoscelides obtectus. The sequence goes on along the minus strand of CAVLJG010000004.1, from coordinate 31,063,136 downwards.
TTTCATCCATGGTTATGAAACGACGCAAAAATTCTGCTTTGTTGCTGTGAAACTTCGCTAAACACTCAATTGAAACATCTTCACGACACTGATTTTGCTCGATTGTGAGCAATCGCGGCACCCATCTTGCACACAGCTTTCTCACGTCCAAATTTTCAGATAATATGCGATGACCCGCACTTTTTGAAATGCTTACTATGTCTGCTAGCTCGAACACTTTCAGTCGAAGATCATGCAGCATCGCTTTGTGAATTTTCTTTACCATTTCTGGAGTCGTAACCTCATTTGGTCGACCACTGCGATGCTCGTCTTGGCAGCTCATACGGCCTCGTTTAAACTCTGCTACCCAATATTTTGCTGTTGTAAACGAAGGGAGCAGACTCACCCAGAGTAGAATCCAGTTCAGCTTTTATATTGGTTGGGCTGAGGTCTTTGAAATAAAAGTATTGTACCACATAACGATGACCAATTTTCTCCATTTTCACAAATTCACTGAAAACGTTCAGTATTAATGGCTGCCAAACAAATACTAAACAACGTGGCGTCTTCAAACTTGACACATATGCTTTATAGGTTGCATACTTTCTAATACAATGATATTTTTCAAGCAACTGTCGCCATCTCTAGGTCAGGCCAGGTCGGGTCGTGTTAAACAATATCTCCTAAAACTTGCTCCGTATACTAAATGAAATATTTGAGATACTGGTTTTGACTGTGCTTAGCTGTATGTGTTCTGTAATGGAACACCTATTGTGCTTTTATAATACCAGGTGCTAAACTGTTAAATAACTTTATAGTGACTTGACTTTTTAATGTTTTAAAACGTATCTGTGAATGCACTTGAATGTTTCCGAAATGGCATGTGTTCATACAACGACTGCATCTTGCATGAATAAATGATTTGATTTCATTTGATATACCAGACATGTCTCCAGTACCTATCCAAAATTATTCTGCGAAGGCTTCGAGGTAGTTTACCTAAAATACGTTCCCGTACGTCTATGAACTTAAAGATTGTCAATCAGCTTGAGCTTGGTGGTCTACATCAGGAGATACGTGGCGTCGATTCTTATTAAAAGATGACACTCAATGTGAAATGCCATACAAGCGTAGATAGCATCACTACGAGCCGTGTACATTCGAATAGATGGTAATTAGGGTATTAGCAGATATTACCTTATAAAAGTATATCTGATGGAGATGGAAGATCTGGTTCCGTAAGATGGCGTTTGTACACTTTGTATAGATATTTCAAGATACGGTCGTGATTTTGTACTTTTTAGTTCCATGCATAATTGAAGCAAGTTCGAGTTTGATATGATACGTTATATGACATCCAGCTTTCTATATACCCCATTTAGCCCATATACCAGCACATGTTCATCATCGTGTTAACGGACGCAAGTTTGATTATACTTCGTACAACTTTGACTATTTGAAGAAGGTTATTAGCGTCTGGACGTTAGATCTTGTCTTATGCTGATGAATGAGTATAGATGTAATATAATAATGGTACTAATATTCGACTTTATTTGCTACTGGCACGGGTATCACGTATCTTGAAAAGTGACATTATGCCGATTTTTTTTTGACATTATGCTGGTTTTTCTGACATTATGTAGGTTATTCTACAAGATGTTAATTTAGTACTTACTTGTACGTGTTGCCTAAACGTCATGACGCTGGTTATCTTTGGCTCTGATTTGAGATGGCATTACTGGAGGTCTAAGCTGTAAGCTGTATGTGTTGATGATAATTACATTGTGTTCTTGTCTCAAATACACTTAATTGAGATTCAAAGCTAGAAATTAGTTGTTTTTCTTATCCATTCTGGAAATTACATATACAAATTTGCTGAATTTCAAAAATGAGAGAGATGAGAAATAGTTATATTCACTGTACACTGTCGAATTACAAGCCATATACATGCTAACAGTAATTACACACAATGCAGGAGCGGTGATGATTTCCCGTAATTCTCAGTTTTTCGTAATTTATAACTTTGAACATAACCTCTCTTCAGAAAGCACAACATATAAATAACCCGTCATATTCGGCATATTCAGTAATGATTCTCTCACACAGCAAATATCACTGATTTTATACACATGCAGACCAATACACATAATCATCCAGATGCGATCTTGCTACTCAACCAACTTTCTTCTCAGAGATAAAAACTACAGACCCGGATCACTCAGCCTCACAAAACTATGCAACCAATAATGCGTAGTGTAGTTGAGTGATTCCTCCATAGATGGACGTTCTCAACGATCCTAGTGAGCAAACATGGAATTACTGATTGCGTCCTAAAAACTACCTAGTCTGCAAGTTGACATCTTATAGAATTTTCTTGACGTTTTATAGGTTTTTTACATGATACCCGTGCGGATAATGAGATGATATTAGAACAAAAATACAAAAATAATAATAATATAATAATAATAATAGTGTGCCGTTATTCAACTTTGCATACACAAAATAAAACAAAAGAATAATATCTTGAAAACCGCAAAGGTGCAAAATTGAAAAGGTGGAGTGTTACCCTAGGGGTATTTTTCAACTCAACCTTAAAAAAAATTGTATCTATATCATGAACATATTTAAGGGAAAACCCAATAATAAAGATAAACATAAATATCAATGATCGTCATAATAACTAGTATGATGTACCTAGTGCTTCATTGACATTGTATATGCGAAAGCAAGACGGCGAAGCTTAGCTGAGAGCTAATCTACCACTTAACCGACTAACCTATTGCTTAATTACTGGCTTAAATAAAAAGGTAAAGACATAAAGTAGCTCAACTATGATATAACAATGTTTTTCACTTTTAATTATTCAATATTCAGTTACGAGCGGAGTTCACGAAAGTGTTATAACCCACATATATAGTCAACGCCAAACAAAGTGGCGTGCACGTCATCAAGGTGGGTGTGTTGAAAAATTTACGTTGTTGCCAAACTTTTTGTAAAATAATAAAATTTATTATTTACATATCTAGGTTTATAAGCAATATTAACCTCAAATGAGAACAAAAATAATAGTATAATAAAATTATAGATCTGTACTTGCATAATCATTAAGTATGACAATTATTGATCAGATGACACTATGAAACTACCATATTTAATTGATAGCTTAAAGGTACTGAATAAAAATCCAAATGGGGTCCTCCAAATTTTATGCATGGTATTTATTTTACAGAATTCATACAGAAAAATGCATTCTAAAATTAGGTAAGCTACTGGTGTAAGCTTTTTCTGTACAATAAAGTTAGTCGGAGTTTCTTTCTTCAGCGCTGTCTGAATCTGAATCTTCATCACTCTCAAAGTTGATTATTAAAGGTTCGATGTCTGGTCGATCAAAAATGCGTTCTCTTTCATACCATTTAAAAATTTCTTGCTCAGTATGTCGAACACTATTTTTCCACATGTCTGGGGTAACCGTTTGTAGAGCCTCGTTCCACATATCCAAACAGTCTTTTTCACTGTTACCATCTCTACCAATATGTCTGTTATAGTAACCTTTTGCTATGCCCCAAATTAACTCAATAGGGTTAAATATACAATGGTAAGGAGGCAGACGAAGAACTTTGTGCCCATGTTGTTCCGCCAATTCATCAATCACGTATATTTTAGGTGGTTTGTTTCTAAAAAAGCAGTTATTTTAAGAATAGGAATAAACAAAAGAAATATAAACTGTCGACCAAAATATATATAATTAAGAAGCATTATGTACCGAGCAACAATACTCAATAGCTCTGTTTTAAACATTGTGTTTAAAAATGGTATGTTTTGATTTGTCAACCAGTCTTGGATATTTTTTTTGTCCATGCATTGTTGGGCACTTTGTTCAATATCATGCTGTGATAAGGGGCGTTATCCAGTATAATCATAGATGGACTCTCCAATTTTTCTAATAACTGATGTTGAAACCATTTCAAAAAATTGTCCTGGTTCATCTCTCCATGGTAATCGCTCAATTTTGTTTTCGAAGAAAATATCGCTTCACTACCCTCAATAAACCCATTTTCATTTCCAGCATGTAATATAATGTATCTAAAATATATTAGTTTTAAATTTTATAGTGCAAATTGTGTAAAAGTACATACCTTTTACCATCTGTTTTAATAGCTTTCACGCTTTTTTGGTTTCCATTTTGCCAAGAGCGACCTATGGTCCCATTTTGAAATATCCAAGTTTCATCGAGGAAGACAAACTAGTATAAGGCCTCAACCTTGGCTTGATTGTATTGCCTTAGAAATTCCACCCTTTTCAAAGCTATACTTGGTAGTTCCATGAGCCCTCGTCGCGGATTGTCCTTAAGCCACTTAAATCCAAGATCTCTAAGCAACCGCCTTAAAGACGTGGCACTACCATCAAATAATGCCCTATCTCTTAATCGAGACCATAAAGTTTGTATCGTAACTTGTTCTTCTGAAACCATGTGTAATATGACATTATAATTTAGTTAACAAATTAATGCAAATTTCTGATAAGTTATTATAATAAGATCTTACTTTTGTGATACATATTATAGATCACTTCTCGAATGGCACTTGTATCCAATGTCGCTGTGTTGGTTACACGTTTAATATAACTCCGCTTTTTCTTGGGCGATTCTAAATTTGCATCACTTTTCACACCCTCGGAAATACGACTAACTGTCCTTAAACTAATTTTTAAAGCAGCAGCAACACGCTACAAAAAATGAAATAAAATTTCACTATTATTAATATACATTACATATAATTATTAGTAACCTACCTCTTGAACAGCATTTAAAGGCAACAAAGGCCCGTTGTTGTCCCTTTCTTGCTCAAAGTAGTGCATTAACGAGGCCACGAGTTCCTTACACCGACTATTTAACTGTTTGGGCATCTTTATATACCAAAATTGCCTTTATCTACTCGTAAAATGAATAATTTTGTTTTGAAACAAACAGTTGTTGATTTACAGTATGCGGGGCCAAAGGATTTATAAAGATTTGAAATGCCACAAATTGATTCAGTGTCAAAATTAATACAAATGTCAGTTCCCAGTTTAAATAAGTTTCAAGGTGACAATGTGTCAACGCTGCGAAATCGGTTTAGTGCGTTTACATGTCGATAAGTGATTGGAGCGTTTGCAAAACATTTTATTTCGCATAATGCGTCTAAATTTATCAGAAAGCAACTTATGTGATATTTTAATAACAATGTTTATACGTATATGACTATTAACCATAATAAGAGAGTAATGACCATTTTACAATTTATATATCACATTAATATGAAACTGCAATAGAGCAATTGTTTGTGATAGAAACCTAGGCATTAGGTCGGGGAATTTTTATCGTGATGACGTGCACGCCACTTTGTTTGGCGTTGACTATAAACATACATCATACCCATATCCAGTATCGGTTGATTTTACTCATGAGTAGATAACGATTGGTACTATTTTCAAGAGCATTACAAGAAAGGTGTTTGAAACTATCGTCCTGGATATTGCTGTGCGGTGTCTAGGCACATGTAGACTGCTGCTAATATTTACCTGATGAATCCGACGTAGTTTTATAAATTTATTATGAAGAAGCCTTCTATTACCCATGTTCAACATGGAAAGCTTATTCATACTAGAACTGACATGATTGTACCTCCTCAGTACAGATACAAGCCTGCAACAGTAGTTTTGTAGTCTTTGAATCCTAGGCTTATTCTGTAAATCTAAAAAAGGTCGGTAAATAATAGTATCGTTGTTTAATTGAGACCTAACTTAAGATTCACAAAGATTGATTTTTAACGTAGTTTAGTTGTTGACATAAAATTTCAGTTTTTCATCAAAAATCAGTCACGAATTCTTTATTGATAAAATGATCCGTTGTACAATATCGCCAAGCACTAGAATCGCAGATGTTTTAGGCTTAAGCTGTAAGTTATTTATCTCTGATTTTACATCTAGTGCTTTCAAGTCAGAGCTAATTGTGTCCTGCTTTTCTGGTATTTTATCTGCATAGACACAGTAGATGAGCTGAGTGTTATCTGCATATGCGTGTTTATAGGACAGAAGTGAATTTAAAATGTCTGCAGTATAAATAATATACAGTAAAGGTCCCATGACCGAACCTTGCGGTGCAACAGATGAGTAAGTGTATATGTAAGCTCATAGATGTACGTTTCTTAGTTTTACCTTACCGCCCCATGGACAAATGACGCAACTCTTTGAATGGAAACGACGTCTGCGAAATTTCGCAGGTATTAAAGTGAAGCTGGAGACTTGTGATGCGATCCGGTGCAGACGTTTGTTGGAATCGGGACAGCTTGCATCATGTTACCGCACAAGCGCCGGGAAATGTGCGTTTCCATTAAAGGAAACTACTTAACCGTACGCCTACGCTAAATCGGGCACCACCTCTGTATTTTCAGGAATTCCGTTATTACCAAGTGCAAATAGTAGCTTAGGTATCTTCCACGCGGCAGTGGAGCACACGTACATATTACGTGTTTGTCTACGATTATGTATTCTCATAATCAATAGTCTTTGCACAGCGCTGCTCTCATTTTTAGTCTTAGATATTTGCAAGTGGCCCTTTATATGGTTTATTATAACAAGACGCTAATTTAATCTTTCTCATGGAACTGTTTCATTTGTCGGATTGAAATTTTACAGGTTGAGGAGTAAACACAATAGATTTCAAATGGCCTCATAGAAATCAGGAGATCTACCAGGCCATTCTATAGGCCGTCTTCGCCCTATCCATTTATCTGGAAACTCATCGTCTAGCCATTACCGAACCGGAAGAGCATAGTGAGGAGAAGCGCCGTCTTTCTGGAAACATATTTAGACGTAATCAATTATAGAGTTTTCATCCTCTTCGATTTGGTTTTCAGTAGTCTCAGTGATAACCGGATTGTTGGTATCTTCCAACATGTCCAAATAAATGTCTCAGTTCAAATTTTCATTAATAAAGAATGGCCGAATCATTTTGTTTCCTAAAATGTCTGCCCATACATTAATTTTTTGAGGGTACTGGGTATGCCCTTCTACAAGAACATGAGGATTTTCATTGCCCCAGTACCTGCAGTTATGCTTATTAACAAATCCATTTGGATATAATGTACATTTATCACTGAAGCAGATATTTTTTACATGAATGGTATTATCATTAATTGCTCTAGTCATTTGTTCACAAAACTCAACTCGCCTATTTACATCATCTTCGGTTAGCTCTTGCAATATTTTTATTTTGAATGGATGAAATTCAAGGAGTTTAGTAACTGTGTGTACAGAGCCTAATGAAATACCAGTCGCAGCAACAATTTTGCTTATTGAAGTATTACAATTTATTCCAAAATGACCCAAAACTTCAACTTGAGCGGCTTCATCGAAAGCTCTCCGATGATTACGTTTTTTATTTGCAACAGATGCAGTTTGAGTAAATTTAGTAACAAGGTCCAGAACATACGTATGCGGAGTTATCTTCCCCGGTTGTCTGGCGTTAAACGTGACGATAGCTTGCCGAGCACATTGATTTTGGACACTATAAATTGAAATCATTTTCACTGTTTTGGAAGTAAAATCTGAATCAATAAATTATTTTTCACTATTACAAGATTGTCACAAAGGTAACTGACAGCAAACTAAATTCTTTTTTTCTCTTAGCAACAAATAACTAAACAGGTATAACAGTAAAATATACAGCTCGCACAGGATATCTGTGTTGATGGAAAGAATGCGGAAAAAATTCGGGTTGTTGTTTGGTTGTTGCCATGTCTAATCTTCCGAATTGCTGTTTATGTTGGTAGTTTTCGTTTCAAATTAGAAACGAATTGTAGTTTTGGCAAACCCTAACCGGCAACATTTTGAACACTTATTGAAATAAAAGGTGATATTTTCGTGTGTGGTTGTTTTCTATCTGAACAAGTTAAGATAAATAAAGATTTTCCTAATTTTCTCGAAAACTAATCGACTGAGTTTAAAAAATCGTACATCAAAATAAAGGACTTCGAAAGACATTTCGATACACCCTGTCATTTGAAATTCTTAACAGAGTGACTCTGGGTGGCCGAGGGTGACATATAACAAAGCAACATAACCAACACCGCTACCCAGCAACTGCTCAGAAAGGAGCCACCCTATCTTTGAAACCACTTTGTATGATCGATGTTCGAGTTTTTTTTATTCTGTTGGCTGAATCTGTGTAAAAGTGCCACAGAAGAATTTTCGATCAACGCATCGACATGACATATTCGTAGAATCCGTGAAACCCAAAGGCCAGCATAAAATTTCGGATCTTTTCAAGACATTTATCACACTAATATACTCACAGATAACAGATCTCCCAGTTACAATACCTTTCAGTTAGTCTCGTTCTCGATGTAGCAGCGTGTGGCGGAGAAATGCGATATTGAGAAACAGCTGCGGCGAGCAACGAGAGCTTGTGCGCTAACCTTTAATTAAATGGAACACGAGCCTTCAGATAATTACAAATAACAACAATCCCCAATTATAGCGGAGCATTCCAACTAATTAATAGCGTATCAACGGCAGCAATCAAACAAATTTCGCTGGATGGGGACGACCCGACACGACGCGACGTCTAGGGACCGCCTCCACGCCTTTTCGATATATTTTTTCATGAAACCAAAAAGATAAGATTATATTGCTAATTGTATAGAGGTTTATCTACTATATTGGAGCAGTTGCAAAGGCGAAGCATCAGTGCCGGGGTGATAGGACTTCAATCAATAATAAATAAGAAAACTCTTATTTTGAAACGTCTAGGGGTCAGGTAATACTGGTGGCCGATATGTAACTGACTGGTTTGTATCTTGAATATTTGGGAAATGAAATAAAATACGTCCATTTTTTTCATCTCAATATTTTATCGAAACTTAGAAATTATTATATTTGAGGAGCCAGGAAGTCTTCAAAGAAGTAAAGTCCAATGACACCTCCATACCAAGCAACGCATCAAACTGTGACTAGACGGCGAGTGGTCCTTGATGGATGACACGAGGGTTCTCGAATGCCCAGATACGCCTATTAACAAATCCATTCATATCGAAGTGGGCTACATCGCTCATTATCAGTTGTCGGTAAAAATCGTTATTTTCGGTATTAAGCTGCAATATTGCGTGGCTGTATTGTCGGCGACTTTCATGGTCACTAGGCTGTAGTTCTTGGATTGACTGCATTCTGTATGGCCGCAAATGCCAGTCATTTTTCAAAATAGTGCATAATGACGTGAGACAAATACCCAGTTCTTGAGAACGATGTCTGGTAGACGTCTCAGGGCGCTCCACTGCACTTTTACACTCGATATTTTCCGGAGTACGAACAGTTCGAACACGGCCCGATCTTGGCAAGTCTTTAGCTGCACTGTTTGTTCAAATTTCCGCACCCTCTGACGAATGATATTGACACTGGGTAAAGGAGTTTGGGGCAAAGTGGCTACCTTAACTTCAAAATACCAAAAATACTTTATAGAAAATTAGAATGAGACGCACAACCATGCCAATCGCTTTATTCGTGAAAGAACTTTATCATTTTAAATGGTCTGTTGTTTCTAAATAAGTACTACGAAAAAAAAATAGAAAAAATAGGTTGCTATAAATTATGCACTTTGCCCCAAGTATGGGGTAAAGTGCATATGTGTATAGGGGTAAAGTGGACACCATCTAAAAAGACTTCGATTAATAGAATTTTTATTAACACTTTCAGGGTGAAAAAATAAACTACATAGAATAAAGTACCAATCATCCAAAAAATGGCACAAACATAGTTTCTTGAAAGGAAAAAATTATGATCTAGTGAGTTTCGTTATACGAAAAAGGTTTTGGTAACGTCCATAATATTGAAGAACTACTAAAACTAAACAGAACTATTCAGTCGAGACGTATTATCTTCTGCTTTAAAAGACCCGTATTTTGCCATACCTTAGAGAGTGAACTCTAATTTTTCCCATAATGTCTTCTTTTAAAACTTCACTAAAATCATTAACTTCAGCAAAAACATAGATGTCTTTCGACTTCCGATATTGTCGCAAAAATGACACATTGATCTTAGTTTCTGGAATCTTTTCAATGCTCAGTATTTGAGCAACAAAACGTTTTTTTGTCTTCAACTTCAATAGCTTCGATGTTAAATTCGTTGGGTTTGGGATAAAATTCTATATCGCTATTGTCCGAATCGCAAGAAGAATCCTCTAGCTCCACTTCAACTGTTTCTTTCTTTTGCAGTCAATGTTTTTTCCCCCGCCATCAAATCTTTTTGACCATTTTTTTCTTTGCTTTAGATATTTGGGTTTTATTTGCTGCTTTTTTTAGTTCTTCATAATTAGGGCTTGAAGTGAGCACCATAGTTTTTCCTTTTCTCATTTTTCGTTTTGGAGCTCTGGCTTCGCCTGCGTTTCGTAATGCCAATATATCTTTAGGTGAATAGTAAATAGTACTTTCACTAAGAATAGGGGCTGTAAGCTCTGCGTTTCTAACAGGAGATGGTGTTCTAGCGCTAGAGGGACCTGGTTGTGGAGAGTTATTGATTTGTTGGTTATTCGGTTGTTGTAGGGGTTGCGGAGTTATTGGGTGGTCTTCATTGAGAGCTCTATCTGTGGCATATGCCGGTTTAAATGCATCTTCTGGAAATACATCAGGGTTAAAGGGATAAATCCCCGTCGCTTTGAAACCATTGATAGCATTTTGTGTTGTTGCGGCGCATTTAAAAGCATTTCCAAAAAGCTCTCCGACTTGATACAAAGTGATTACCTTTCCAGGGTTATCAATAAGCCATTTTTTCGTTTCTTGTTGGTAGTATGAATTTAGTGAAAACATGAAGGCTACATCCAAGGGTTGTAGATGGAGAGATGTGTGTGGTGGTATCACAATAATGTGCACGTGATTTGCCCTTAGTTTATCAATCAGCGTTAGATTCTTTGTGTGGGTGGCATGCCCGTCTAAGACTAGTAAAACAGGATCAGTCTCGGTAGGTTTGGAATAGTTTAGAAAGTGTTCAAACCAAGCCTCTGAAAATATTTCACTTTTCATCCACCCTGATGGATGATATTCCACGATTGATTCTGGAGAAAGTCCTTACTCGAGTGGTGGACATTTTCTAACTCTTGGAAAGATCAGGAGTGGAGGGATGTAAAATCCAGTGGCGTTGAAACAAATTTCTGCATTATTTAGAGTGCCTCTTTCAGCGGAAGAAAGACTGCCCACTTGTTTTTTTTCCTTTCATCGAGAATATTCTTGAGGGCCTATTTGGTACCGTAGAGATACCCGTCTCATCGCAGTTGAAAATTCTACTGGCTGGGAATTTGTATTTTTGGAGCATTTCTCCCAATAGAGTAAAAAATGAATTAACGTTGTATTTATTAAATGACGAAGTCCTAGCTACCGAGGTGTATTCTGGAAGCCTCAAAGAAATATATTGTTTTTTTTTAGAAATCCATAGCCATGCAAGTCCTTTAGCTGTGTGCAATATGTTTTTTCCACAAATTGGAAGGCAAGGTGCCTTAACTCCCTCATACCAAGACCAAAAAGCCTACTTTCCATCTCTAAGATATAATCGGCCAGCTCCTTCTCTTGTTCTGCCGAAAAAACCGGTCTAAATCGACCTAACAATTTTCTAGCTACTGCATTGGGTTCGTTGTTAGAACTTAATTGTCTCCGAAGTGTTGTTAAAGGAACGTGGTTTTGTGCTGCTGCCTTTTTTGCGGAAAGTATTCCGTGTCGAACGTCTTGTATTGCTGCTGCCATACTTTCCTCTGACCAAGAGTGCTGCTGGCTCTTCCGTTTATAGTTACGCACCATTGCGTCAATTCTGTAAAAAAGGAAATTATTTTGATTATTTTTCTACTTTACTTACCTCTGGGCTTTACAAATCCGTAGCTAAATCAAGAATTTCTCTACTTTTATTCCCTACATCAGTTCGTACAATGATTTCATGATATGGGGTAAAGTGGCTACCGTGACCACTTTGTCCCGCAGTTGGAAAACCACTTTACCCCAACATACATCGAACAATTTATCAACAATAAAAAATATTACCTTTGTTTTTTATTCCACTGCTCGTACAGACAGGCTTACTAAATACGAAATCTTATTAAAAAAATATGTAATATCAAACAAATCATATCAACTTTAATCGATGCCTCTAATTTACTTATCTCTGAATATTATAAACACGTGGCTCTAAATTTTTCACTCACTATATAAAACCGCGTGCGTGCTTGAGAGCAGTTCCAACTCGACTGATTGATTGTACATCCAGAGAGGAAGGGCTGTACATAGGAGCACTCATAAATGTCAGTAGCATGTAGGAAATTTTGATGTAAGCCACTTTGCCCCCACTGGCCACTTTGCCCCAAACTGCACTACATTATTTCGACCGAAATCTTGTCGTAGCTTCCGAATCGTTGCAGCAATCGCCTCATTATTTACTATAAGTAAAACATTTTAATAATACGGACGCGTTATGGGATCCTGTAGCGCTTCATGATGGATTGGACACACATGTGCTTTAAACAACTACCTACTAAAATGCGTGTATCAAAAATGGCGTGCATTTGAAATCAGTCACTTATATAATATTTGCCACCCGATATAAATTTGAAATATGAAATTTGAATTTTTCTAAATTCTTAGTATTACCGGAAAAGCTCAAGCACAGCCACGGCTGGCCCGTCGGTACTTGACCTGATTGATCCGATTATCGAATACTTTTTCGATTGTTTCAGTTCGTATATATTGGATGGCAACTTGGATTCGATATTTCAGCAAGGTCAAAACGCAGCTTCGAGGCGGCCAATTGACAATGAATGAAGCGGCAGATTTTTCCTCAGTTTCTGAAGAACAAACAGCCCTATGGTGCCGCCCAAAGTCACACGTTGGATCTGCCCCTTCAAAAACTTATCAGATCTCGTGAACGTCAAACACAAAATTACCTTTTTGAAACGTCATGAATGATTTGTGCTTACCCGTTTGAACTGGAGAAATTCCCACAGATAGAAACTGTCGTATCGATGTACAGAATTTGAAGAAGGAATAGAATGAGAAGCAACTCCATGTGGTAAGCCTAGAACATGGCAGTATCATGTAGAAGAAGGACGTCAGAGAAGGAAAGTATGTACATTGACATATTGATAGAAGAGAGCCAGATCGGGCATCACTCGTCCAAACTGGTAGCTCTGAACAGCTTTTATGCAATTATGTTCTTAGTGATCTGATCTCCGACAAGATGTTATGAACTACTTCTTGAAAAAGGCCGCCTCTACATCAAAACCGAATGTACGCTAATTTGCTTTAATTTAAAATAGATTGATTGCCAGTGAAATTAATATTGTCGAGTTAACAAGTTGAATTTTTTATTCTATTGTCCGTTATTTTGGTTGGGTAGAAATATTTTAGGCAACTATATGCTCCTTACTTTTACATGGTGACTCATAACTATGTGACATTACAAACATATTTCTTTAGTGAAGAGGGCTATTCGAAAGAGGAAGTTAGATATAGAATGCTGGGTTTGTATCGCTACTTCTGGAACTACGGGTTGTTTTGTCCAAAAAGTCACAGCCTGTAAGTCACAAATGCAGATAGAGCAGCACGCTTTTCGTCAAAACGAGCTACGTATCCTATAGTTTCTTAACATTTAAATGTCGTTTAAATCCGTTTGCACCATGTATACAGGTTGTTTATGATTGCAACACCCTGTATACTTTCGCGGTTCTGAGTAGGCGTTATTTTGGTGTACATTGTTTTTATGAGGTAAATTATTTTGAGTTATTCATTTTCAGTGCATCTTAAGGCAAATGTTCGTCTCCGTGGGGACAATGGTTACCACCGACATTTGAAGATTGAAGAACAGACTAAGGGGGGTGGCAGTTATGTGCTTAAGCGATGCTTTTGACGATAAATGATACCCTAGTGTCAAATGAAGGGTTGAAGAGCAGGGGGTGGGTACCCCCCGTGCGTCCCTCTAAGCCATCCGATATCTCATGTTACTATCAAGCAAAAAATGTTAGGTATTGCGATTTAACTACAACGATCCCTTAGGTGATCTTGTGGTTAACGTTAGATATCCTTTTTGGACAAACACACGTGGATAGCAGTAAAATCACAGTTCACCTCCAATTGAAAAGCCGAACGTTAGTGGATGGGTATAAGCCTTCATTGAAATTATGTCACATCCACTCGACATCCTCCCTTTTCACGAATAACGTGGTATTTATTTATTTTGAATTGTTATTGCGGGAAAATACACGATGCGCACAATTAAAAAAAAAGCGTTGAAGTTACGGGAAGCTAAGAGATATGAAGGAAAGTTGGGTACTATCTCTGCGAAACTGATTGACTTACATTCAAACTTGAATGTTTTTTCGCACAGAATCCTCCGTAGCTCCCGAAGTCACAACCCCAACCCCATAGTATGTTATATCTTCTTTTATATACATGGTATTCCAGCGACACATTTTTCAAGTAAAGAGCGTGTAATTGCTTATAAATTTTGTAAGTACCTGTATCAGATATATTTTATAAAAACAGAGCTGTCAACCGATTACGTACTAAAACTCACCCTGTACGTGAATCAGAAAAGGGAAAAAAAGAACAAAGACTGAATTTCAAATAGAATAATTGTAATAATTAAGTGCTCTTCAAAATTTCACCTTTGCCTTTATTAAACAGATTATAGGAAACATTCCTTTATCCTTATTATATCTATATGCTACTAATATTATTACACGAGTAAGCTACTTACACTTCTTTCTCTGTCAAAAAGATCAATTAATAGATAAGGACGGTGGAAATGAGAAATACCTTAATGTTTCTCATTAAACCTTGAATTAATTGGGTAAGTTTATTATGCCTGTGTTTAATTAAATTTTATTAAAGGTAATGTAATGCTAGGCTATTTGTATGACTACGTTTTATTTCTTCATTTAACGGAAGCAATTTCTGTTATTCTACCTGCTACGTTTTCTACAAGGATTTTATTTTAGTGTCGCCTCCATTTATCTTTTGAACAAATACTGTTTTTGAAGAAAGTGCCGAATATACTCCACGCTATTAGAATAGAACCAATACACTTTTCTTTCTTAAGATTAGTTCAAAAAAATTAAAATTTATGGGATTTCCAGATAAAACTTTCTGTGGCCTAAATTTTAGGTTAGGAATAAGATATCGATGCGGTTTTCGCGAGCTTGTTGAGACGTCATTTAGCTACTTTTTGAATACCAATGCATTTCTGTGGGAATGCCGAAGAAAGCCATCTGGCGGCCACATATAAAACTAACAAAACTTCAAATATTATTGCGTTTGTAAAAAGGTTTAGATTATCCTCGAATTTTAAGGTCAAGTATTTTTTGTTACGTTAATATAGCGGAATTTTAACATCTCTTCTTTTAGATTTAAGATTGTAGCTACGCCCCCTAGCGGCCATTTCAGAAACTTGAAAATCTTTTCAAGGTTTTTTTCTTGGCTGTTTTGGAAATTACTGTTTTTGCCACAAGCCTCTACGATGGGTCGGTTCCCAAATCCAATACCTCGCATTCCTAGTTGGCCACCCTGTACACTGAAACTTACACCACGACGACTAACCATCAAATCCTCTTAAATATTTAGACACCCCTTTCTTTTAAGAATATGCGATAAGGTATGAGTATGGCATATTCTACAGGGTGTCCCATCCATTTGTGGACGGAGTATTACTCAGAAACAAATACATTTTAGGTAAATCTATTTATGGCGTGCTATACATAACATTTCAGGGCACATTTCTAAAATATTGGCAATTATACAGGGTGTCCCAATTTTGACATAAATATCAAAGTTGTGATTTTTTAAGTGGAATGGCTCAAATTTCATTGCATATTTGGATGTACCAACTCAAAAGAAGAAGATTTATGTAACATACTATGGGGTTTTGGTAATTAGGTACTGAGATGTAAGGTTTTTTATCCAGAAAAACCGTCCACTTCGGCAACCCCTCAATCCGCCATTTTGAAATTTGAAGTGTTTAATTTTGTATCAAAAAAAATTTCACCTCAGCTTTTATCTTGTTTGTTACTTTTACAAATTTTCATTTTTGCTCATACAGGGTGGTCAGAAACGCAAATTATAGTTTTTCTCAAACATTTCAAATGCATCACCCTGTATTTTTGTGCAAGTTTGGATTCAATTTTTTATAAGCTTTTTAAAGTATAAGGTTTGATTCAGATAGAACCGCTAGATTTTGAGTTATTAAGTTTTTAATATAATCACACACCAAAATTAAGGAAAAAAATCACATCGTCCATGGAAACGCAAGACGAACAGTGGGCAAGTTCCATATTGCCAGTAAGAGTATAGATTTGACGTAAAAACTAATAACAATCAGAACAGTATAAATCAGCTTCAAGCGTAATAGAGAAAAACAACTATAACAACAACAGAAACAAACAACTATCACTACTCAAGACCTAATCTACAAAAACTGCTCGAAAATATCTCCACCATGTTGAATACACAGTTGTAGTCTTTGGATAAATGACCGTTGCATGTGTGCTCTTATGTTCAGAAAAGCATCCTTAATCCTTTCCTTCATATTTTCCGAGGTAGATGGTGGATATCCATAAACCTCTTGCTTAACGTAGCCCCATAGAAATAAGCCCATCGGTGTCATATCTGGTGATCTAGGAGGCCAAGATATAGACCCATCACGACCGATCCAACGATTGTTACTCCACTTGTCCAAATAGTACACGATTATGATGATGCGCAGGTGCGCCGTCATGTTGGAAGTATATATGCATCCGAGTTTGCAGGTTGACATCCTCCAAAAGCAAAGGCAAACGTACGATCAAAAAATTCAAGTATTCTGTAACTGTTAGTCTGTTGTCGAAAAAGAAAGGCCCGATAACTTGTCTGCCAATAACTCCTCCTCAAAATCTATTTGCCTAACCCAGCAAGGCTTTTCCGTCGCTTAATAGTGCATGTTATGCCTGTTGACAACACCTATGCTGTTAAAAGGTGCCTCACCGCTAAAAAGAACCTTATCCAGAAAAGTAGTGTTTTCACTCACTTTATTCAGCATTATTCTACTAATCTCCATTTAAGCTGCGAAATCCTGAGGACGAAGGCCTTGATGCATGCATAGGTGATACGGATGGTACCTATGCTTGTGAATAATCCTTTGGACAGAAGTTCTGCATATATCAGTTTCTGCTCCAATTTGCCGTGCCTTAAATGGGGATTTTACTGCAGCTTTAATAGAACATCCAACTCATTCGCCTCATTGGTGACACTTAGATTATTTATACATTTTTTACTATATTCCACTGCTCCGCTTGTTTCAAAACGTAGTGCCGAAAATGTTTCTGGCCTTGGATGTCGAATATTAGGGTACCGTTGCTTATAAATGCGAGATGCTAGGAAACTATTTCTTTGAGCTTCGCCCAAAACGAACACCATATTCACAATTTCTTCTTTAGAAAAAATTTTTTTCAAACACGTTTTTATTATAATGCTTACAAAGCTAATTTTGACAGTTTGTAACTAATCAACAATTTATTTGTTTCCAACGATGATGCGTATTTTAGGGAATTAAGCCGTTCCATAAAAGACGTGCTAATGACCGAAAAAATATCCGTAAAAACCCTTGTATCTAGTATCAAAAAAAGCTTATAAAAATTGAATCCAAATATATAGGGTGATGTATTTGAAATTTTTGAGAAAAACTACAATTTTCGTTTTTAACCACCCTGTATGAGCAAAAATTTAAATTCGAAAAAGTAACCAATTAGATAAAAGCTGAGGTATGTAAGTTTTTTTGATACAGAATTCAGCACTCCAATTTCAAAATGGCGGACTGAGGGGTTGCCAAAGTGGGGGGTTTTCTAGACAAAACACCTTATACCTCAGTAGCTAATTACCAAAACCCCATAGTATGTTATATCAGTTTTCTTATTTTGAACTGGTTTATCCAAATATGCAATAAAATTTGAGGCACTCCATTTAAATAATCACAACTTTGATATGTGGGTCGAGATTGGGACACCCTGTATAATGGCCAATATTTAGAAATGTGCCCTAATTGTCATATAACATCCCAGAAATATATTTTCCCAAAATGTATTTGTTTATGAGTAATATTCCGTCCACACATGGATGGGCCACCCTGTATATTCCATTAACAAATATAACTCTGGTATACAGCTCAAAGTTTTGAAAAAGTGTATACTGAAGTATTTATAAGAATTCTTTGCCATAATGCTTTCACCGCACGTATTTATCATTGGAAGCTCGTTAGTCTTATCGTTTGCTTGCCTGAAGCTGCCTCATGGGGATAACCAGTGATAGTTACAAATCAGCTGGTGTCAGCCTTGATGTCTTCCGTATCTCTCACGAATGTGGTATTTTATATCTAAACGATTATCTGGAGTAAACCGGCACATTTGCAACAATTTACTGCGACCGAAAAGGAAAACAGATTCGAAAACTTATTCAGACTCAGAATCTTAAGCTCGATCTATTTTTTAATAATTCAGTAGGTTGTATCTACGAGTACATCACATGTTCAGTTGTTGGTAGTTTTATGTTCCTGCTCTTATTTTGCAACTTTAATTCACATTCTCCCTCACCAAGATAAGATGGAGACGTTGTCAGCAACTGTGACCTTTGCTTCGCTCCTCACGTGTCCCCTTCATGATGCCACCGCGCGATGTGCCTGCCAGGCAGGCCCGCCTGACTTCGGACCCCTATCTTAACCCTGTCCCTAGAATATCGAGATTTCTGGAATAATCTACATGAGGAGGTCTTTCCCAGTTCTACTGACGTCAGGCGGCTGCTTCTGTATAAAAAACTACTGTAACAACTGAAAAGTACACGAACACCCAGAAAACATGGCAACCTCACCTTTTTTTTAAAGGTTCTAACGGAAAACTTAGAATATCAAACAGCTTTATGTTCAAATATGAGCTACATAGTGCCTCAGAGGTTCTAGCGTTTTTGAGAGCAGTATAAATATACAGTTTGATAGAGCGTCAAAAATTGTGTTTGTTATCTGAATGAACAAACTTGACCTTCAAATGACATCTAGCGTCAATACAACATTTAAGGCCAAAGATAAATTGTTGTTTTTTGATATCCTGAGACTTATATATGTTAGAACCTTTTTCTAAAAAACTGCGTGGTTTTATGAGCTTTCTTGTAGTGTTTAAACGTTATGGCAGGTACTACTGGTTGATCCACTTATGACTAATTGACATCCTGTCTGAAAATGAACTTACATAATCTCAAACTCTAGATGAATATGCTGATAAAAATGGTAGATGCTATTTGAGTTTTCATACTTGACCTCCAAATGACCTCTAAAGCTATTCAGGTCAAATTTGAGATCATTGACACATTGTTTTTTTTTGAAATCCTGAGACTTAAGATATTAATTGGCGAAGATACAATATTTGTAATCAAATCGCAGTCTTTATTTAAAGTTATGGAAAACGTTATGAAAGGGTACATTATGTCGCGTCTACAGTGTTCAGGGCAATTTATGATATCTGAAATATGTACTGTAAAATTAATGGGTTTCGGAGTATATAAAAATACTGCTGCCAATAAAGATGACAACCATCTCCCACCCTCAACTCCGGATTTTCAACCCCTACAAAAATTTTTCTGAAAATGACTATTTGCATCTCTGGAACATCAAAAAAAATGTTTCGTGTTTTCTCCCATAGCTCAGAGCCTAGCTCCGCTACCACCGGCTCGAATTCTAAGAACTGCAAAGTTTTGCGTCCTTGACATAGTAGTAACACTGTGTAAAAATTTCATCGAAATCCAAGGGGTAGTTCTCAAGTTATAGGCGTATATAAGATTAGCGGACAGACCGACAAACAGACCGACGGAAATGAGTGGCATGGTTTTTCGTCATGTACATATCATATAACATATTTGTAATACAATGTTTTCCCCGGCGTGAGTAATAAAAAATCTTAAAGTCAAATGTTCAAAAGCGATAAGATAAGATAAGATGCTCATTTCAATACAAAAGTTCGTAACCGGTCGTTCGACTGTTAGTGTTAACACATTCAACTATGCCTTGCTGTTTGAATAAAAATAAAATAGATCATTACTCACGTCTTTCATCAAGCCACCCTCGTACAGTTCTAAATAGCTAACATTGCAGCTACGAAAAGGTCGATTGTTAATAAATAAACGGCTAACGGTACCCAACAGACAAATAAACAAATAATGGTACCGTGAGTAATGTTGTAGTCGTATGTAGCAGTATTTGTAATCGGTTTTAATCCGCGGAAACTGCGGAAAGCGGATCACGGTGGAACGTAAATTGCTTTTCGATGGATTGAATCTGATGATGCATCCTGATAATCTGTTGTCGAAGATGATGTTGAAGGTCAATTTGTTTGCGTATTATTAGGGAAAATTGAGGTCAAGTAGGCTAACTCAGTATTTTCAACACAACCGCATTTCGTAAGGTGCGTTTCCAAGTACAAGTTGCAGACGCATGTGCAAATAAATTTTATAATTTTCAACGGTCCGTCTAATTTTATTTTATGATTGCATTATTACTGCTCTTAAAACGCAATTTTGTGGAAACAAGTACATCAGTTAAGCCTTTAACAAGTATTGTGCTTTATAAGGTAGTCATAAGAACGTTCATAAAGCAAAATATCTTTGCTAGTTGCCAACAAGCATTGAAAACCATATTTTTGCCTTAATTTATGTACCTTTAGCGGTTACCAAGATAGTAATTATAAGGCATGGCTTTTGTAACAGCCTGTATCCACGCATTGACTCTTCTACCGCAACACATCTCTGTTTAACTAAAATATACACATATATTAAACGTGTTTAGAAGATCTCGCAAGGTCGTAAAAGTGTTTTACAACACGGAAGCCATATTTTGTGTTAATCCAACTTCACTTGACAGCCATTTTAGGTGTATTACAAAAAATCATTTTTGCAATGATAAAATGTCTTAACTAACTACTTTAGTCTGTATATAATGGTTAAAAATGGTTCGCTTGAATTATTTTATTACAACATATATCCCATATTATATTATACAAAAAAAACTTGCGCAGTGAAATATCAACCATCAGATTGCAAATCGAATTTCTGTCTTGTATTGGGTGTATATATCGGAACTAAATGCAATATTGCTAATGTAGTTACTCATGCATAATTTATTTGTTAAAAAAGATCTAATGTTTGCCTTTTTGTTATATCTAGGACCATTAAATAACAAATTATGCTCAGTGGGTGCTATTTAGCAACAAAAGCAAACTTTTAGTGATAGTCAAAAAAAGCTGCACCTAGATGCATCTAGGATAAAACAAATTTTATGAAACTGTTTTATTCTAGCTCTATAACTGTTCTGCACAACAGTGCGCCGTTTTTGGGTTTCTAAGAAGTGTTCAAACGTTGTTAGTTACAGCGGCATTGTTATTTTATTAAAATAGTTCCGTAAACATAAATTCTCAGGTAATATGGTGCAGACTGTAAAAATTTCTGACATAGTTGCCGCCACATGACCCATGACAGTGTAAATTTTTTGTGATGGAAACGTACCTTTCTACCGCACGAGACATCATTTTTGTTCGGCAAAAAGCAGCTGTTTCACAAGAATCTAACAGGTACACCAGTGTTCAAAAATTGCTTAAGCCTCTGCATCTATTTGTATAAATAAATAATATATCAGTATTTTATTGCGTAATTAAATATTCCTGCCCTCTTCCCCTACATATAATATTGGAAGCATCCTTAGACTACCTAGACACACATTTAATCAATACAGTCAGTCTGTTCACTATTTGTCTGTGTATTCACCTATCTCATAGAGAACAATGATATCATTTTATTTTTTATATAACATAAAGGCCTCCTAAAATCTGCAGATACTGAAAATTACTTCATTTAAAGGTTTTTTGTCTCAAATTTCCCTTCTCCGTAGTCCCCCTAACTTCTTGCAAGAAAGCACCAGTATCTGCGTCCTTATGGGGCAAAAAGAAGACAGCCCGGCATACTTTCAAACTCTCTTTCGTGACTCTTGAGTCTGGAATGAAAAGTGGACCAGCGAGGGTCGCGAACTGTTCACACGGTCACGACTCAGTTTATTCCTTGACGCCGACTGTAGTATAGTACGAACAAGCTGTATAAATATAGCTATTGGAAAATATATTGCAAGGAATATATCACCGGAAACGCTGCGGTAAGCATATGGCTGACCCCAATACCTTGCAGTATCTAGCAACAGATTCTATCCAAAATAAAGTTATTCATAAAACGAATCAGGTGTTTTACTGAGGACGTAAAAGGCCGAGTTACAATCTATTACATGGCGACACTGCCGCATGGAGGAACTTCTGGATGAAGGTTGTGCAGCTTTGGGTTCAGTGCTACGTTATCAAAAAGGCTGGGAGAATCACGTGAACAGATAACAAAGTAGATGCGTCGCTTCCGACTGGCGTGTTCATATCTAAAAATCGAAGGTGTTTGATGTTTGATACAGAGCGTGAGCGGTCGTGAACTCAGACGGAGGCAAGTTCAGGCGAGCATGTCACGCTCCGTGAGAACGTAGCTTCAGGCTGACTGCAGATTCCATTCTTGCAGATGCGTGTCCCAGTACGCACATAAGTGCATCTAGGTGTTGGCTGCTAAACTGTTACATTGTGAAATGACAACCAATACTACTTTTGCAAGCATAAGCTGCCTAGATTACTGGCTAGCTCTCAGAGATTATTATTATTCTCCTAAAGCTATCCTACTCCTGAATACGATGTACTTAAGACAGAATCGCATGATTTATGGCCTTGAATAGTATGGTGTAGCAAGGACCGGGGCTCTAGAGGCCTCTTTTGTCAGTTTAGGAATATACCATACCGCTTCCTTTAAAGTCGCTCATTTCTCGTTCGGATGCTCCCCAATTCTTCAATCGAAGCGATAATCAAGAGCTACCAAATGACCTCTATTCAGAAGGTCAAGCTCCTTCCCTTTTAGTTTTGCTAAGATGGTTGGACTCCTGAAACATATTTTCTAAACATAGCTATGTAATATGATTAAAAATATTGTCCTGAAAAAATGCGATAAATATTTCTGCCTAAGCAAGACCACACAAAGTGTCATCTATTAATAGATACTGCTTTCCTCCATCTGGATATGTTTACATTTCACCACCTTGTATTGCACCAACATTTTCAATGCATTTGAATAAACTGGAATTCGCATAATACGTTTGTGTAAGACAACATGATATTTTTGTTTACAGCTTGGAGCTTTACCATGTCTGGCTTGGTACGAAATACCAAGTCAAGCAACACTTGACCTTTACATGAACGGTACAAATGAAAACCGTCCACAGCAACAGGTGTTCCGATCAATAATATATGAATTGGTGATAAATTAGAAATTTTTCTGCTTTGTGTACGTAGCTACCGGTATACAAGCAACCTTTCTTAGGAATAACATGTTATTTATTACATTCTGTCGTATTTATTAATTAGAATCCTTTAAATATTGCAGTGCAATTCTTTCAGCAATAAATAATGGGGAATAGCAATTACCTGAATGTGTTGGTTCAAGCACGTATACAAGGTGATTCAAGAAATAATAGCATAATATCTAAGGCAGAAAGTATATAAAAAAGGACCTTTCTTTTGAATGGTCGTTAATTGTCCCACTGTAAAGGCACGCGGTGTTACGAGTTTCTACGCCTAGGGCTCGCTTATAATGTTCTTAAAATAATGCTGTGCTGAAGTTGGACTCTAACATACTATAGGTATACAATTTTTGATGTCAAACTTTCAAGTAGAAAGCATTGAAGCTTTTTATATGGATTTTATCTCAAATATTCAAATTTCAGTCTAAACAGAATGTTCTGTCAGGAGAAACAATTTGTGTGACAATTCTCCGTGAAAAATGGAGCACGTTGCCTAAAAAGTCAGTGGCATAGAAAATATATTTCATTTCCTTTGTGTGGTAGTCCAGATATCCCACTTTCTACGCCATTGGTGCAGTTAACCTGATACTTTTAACGACCCCGAAAATATATTTTCCACTTTAACACCCTGTATATCTGTAAGGGAGCATTTCAAGAGCCATTTTGAAAGAATATTTTGTAAATATTGTTACTTTTCTTAATCGTCCTTTATAATCCTCAAGGAGACTGCGATGTAGCGAGTTGCATGTCATTTGAAAGGGTTTAGCTAATATCACAACTGACGCTACATTTTCCAACATTCTTGATTTCTCAAACGGAGCCTAGTGAAAAAAATGACTTAACAGTATCCTGTGGGGTATAGTTTTTAGCACACTAAAATTGACGAAAATATTAAAATGGAGCGCATTATGGGACATGGTAACTTCAGCAAATCGGCTTTTACAGGGATTTTGTCAATTGTTTTATGCTGCCAATCCAAGCGACTCGATTTGTATAATATCGGTATACAAATACAAGTCGTTCTGTAAATAGTCGTTGATAACCGGGCTCGTTGATGTGAAATGAATATTCGTAAGTTACTTAAATGTAGGTTCTTAAACTTATCCTGTCATTGTGTTAATGATCCATCTCTCTTACATTGGCCAATAAATGATACCAGAAAATGAATTGAATTGAATTTAATTTACTAATTTCCTGAATGTAAGAGGCGAAATAGCAGTGGAGAGGTGCCTTCACCATTTTTATACATTCGTTGTACCGTTTGGTTCAGCTGCAGTATAACTATGGAAGTAATGTCTCTATAGTAAAATGCTCATATACAAAGTGAACTAGTGAAGCGACTAGTGAATGTGACTGACTCTACACGGATTTTCGAATACGTGAATATCTCTCGATTTCATGCTGAAGAAAAAAAGTGTAGTTCATCGAAGGAATGCGTCAGCAGATTTCTCTATGGCGCTTCTAAAAGACGCAGATGGACAGCAATTTTCCTTGTACAGCGTTTTATACTTCAACTCTAAAAATATGTTGACAAGTTCCTATAACAGAATGTCGTCACCTACAAAGATACAGGCTCTTCAAAGACGCCACTGGATATCAAACTTCATTAAATAACTCAACAACAAAAATTAGAAAATTACGTCATCAAATGTCATCAGATTGCCGTTGTTACGTATCAATTATAGAAATGGTGAACGCGTAAAGTTTAAACCAGTTGACACATTCACCATTTTACGCTTGTTGCGTCTACATTCAGTGTTCGGCTCCATAACATAGGCATATTTCACCAGAATATACCTAATTTCATAACCTCCTTACTCTATACAAGGCTCAGATAAGACCCTAGCCTCGAGTACTGCTCACATGTTTTGTGTGTTAACACCTCGACTATATTGTGCCGACTCCCTACTCGATGCTATTCAGTGGAGCTCTGATGTCCAACTGATCGATGACAGTATCGGGTCTCTTTTCCACCGACGGGCTTTGCCTACTCGGAGCCTGCCAACCTAGCAAAGTAGTGTTATAAGCTTTTGGTAAAAGAACCGTTAAGCCATAAAAGCTCTCTATTGTTGTTGCCTGAACATAAAAATGCTGGATTAATGTTGTATGGAATGCAAATTTGCTTTCTGCAGCATATTTGCTCTAAACTGAGGTGTTTAAAATATTCTTATAGCATAGTTATACAACATCTTATAGGACAAATTTTGAACTGTTGCGTAAACGTTTATACAACCATTTTATACGGCATATTTGCGCGGTAGTCAAAATAGTTGTGTGGCGGCGTCCATTGTAACGTTTATACAACAAACCCGAGCCTCGTTGTTTTGGTATGTAAATTTACTACTTTAGCCAACAAATTGCTCCCTCCCAACGGAAGCACTTATACAGCTGTCGTTTAGTAACTGTTAAAGATTGTATATACATCTGCAACCATGTCACGCCTTTTATAGTACAAAATTGCTGTGCTCGGCATACATTTGTTGCTAACTATGTTAGTTAGTATACAACTTCACCATAACCTAAGTTTCTGCTGTCATCTTTTTAGTTAACCAATGTTTCAAGACAAACAACGCATGCATATTGGTTTAAAAGACTTTATCAACTGTTCAAATAGAGGGTATAGATCTGGTACAAATTCTGGGTAAATCATTCGATTCTGCCCGTATTTCATTTCAGAGATTTGTCAAATTGTTGTATAACACCTGCAGACAACACCAAAATATTCTAATAATCTGAAGTACAACATGGACGATATTGATTATACATAACCAACCACCCGCCATATTAGACAAAAACATTTTTCTCTATTGAAAATTAAATAATCATGTTTCAGTTAGACATTACAGATATAAAGTGATAAACATTAGTGTAATTGTGTTCTAATATAGGATTTGTGGAAGATTTAACCCAGATAAGTTTACTTTTTCATCTTAAAAATCTAGACTTACTTTTGATCATTACTAAAATATGAATCAAATACGAAGCCTTGTAAAAATTGCGTAACTACTTTGCACGATAATCACAATAAGATTTGCTGCGCAAGTAATTCAATAGCCCTATACCACAGTTTAGAAGCTTATCATATATATACCTGTGCATGAAATCCACAATGGCTGATATGAAAGTCAACAGATGTACTGTATTGTGTTAGTTATATATTCTTCACTTCGCCAATACAATACTTAAGAAATAGTTTGGTTGCAATAAAGTAGAATCGTGTAACAGAATAGTTGTATAGTTGACAAAAACTGAATCTTGCACTGACGCAAATGTTCTATAGCGGCGGCAAGAGGTGTGCCCATTCCGCTTTTATAGCTGTTTTAAGAGCGTTTTGCCAATGTTCTTGCAACATATCATACTGTGTAAGGAATACTGTATAATCGTTCTTGCAACTCTAATAGGAGTGATAATTGTTAGTTGAGTGTCAGACGAACCCGCCAGATTTCGGCCGCACATCCCAATCCTGTCGAATTTCGTACATCCAGCTGGCCGGTACAACTGCTCCTTTGTTTCTTAGCTGTCGAGATTATGGAACAATCTACCCAAGGAGAATTTTCTCAATTCTGCTAACTGTTGGCAGTTGAAAAGTCGGATTAACAAGATGTCTTCAAGGTCCTTATAGCAGTCGCAGTGCCCCTGTTTTTATTTTTCTACTTACCCAGCTGCTTCACTGTGACGAAATTCTATCAAAAGTCATGCGCATATGTGCCGTGGCACTGTCAACAATTTATTCTTACAACTTACATGTCGATCACCGACATTAGGCTCCAGTGTTGCCACCTCAGATTGTTGATGCAGGCTATAGGATTTCCTGTTCAACTGTTAAAAAATTCTGATAATACGAAATACGAAACAATTTACTGTAATGGGATAATCTATTCTGCTTATGTTACTTTCAAAGTAAGATCATACTTGGCAGTTGGGCTGTGGTGAAATATAGCATAGGCGTTAATATCATACCGGATTTTCATTTGAAAACTTATTCTCACCACGGACTTATCGAAAACCACTGATTAAAAGAAAAAACGCCGAGACACGTTAAAGGATTTATCAAGGGGGACAACTTTTTAACCAAAAACTACTTCACCTCCTTTCATCCTCGTCCCCCCAGGGTCATTTCCTTAATAATTTTAAAAGTTGCCCCTTCTGACAAATATTTTGACGAGTCTCGGCGTTTTTCTTCTAATCAGTGGTTTTCGATAAATCCATGATGGGAGGTTTTCAAATGAACGACCTGTATAAAGTCAATTAAGATTAGGGTAGGTTACTATTTGAATTGATTAGCTTTCTGTTTTTACAGGTCTCTGCAGCAGAGTTAGCGGCAAACCTGAATATACCTTGTATCGGCTTGGGCCTTAAAGGTTCAGTTGCTTATTTTAGAGCTACTGGCCTGTTAAGTCCCAAGCTGTTACTGGTTCAACTTCGATTGGACTTCATGATCACCTAGGGTGGATACCTTGCTTTTATGGCCAGATGAGTGGGCAAATTGGGGTTTCTTAGCGGCATTTGCCAGTACTAGGATTGCAATGCCCTTGGAAATCCCAAATGTGCCCATGAAACTACAATTGGTCAAGCAGATACATATTAGGTTATCATATCAATTATTGAATGTATTTAATTAAGGAAATGCAGCTAAACTATATTACATTTGGAAATTACAGATGCTAACACCTCTCCCTCGTCCCTACGATCCTGATACATGATCCCTATCACAGGTTCACACATCAATCTTTTTTACAGAATGAAGTACAACTAGCTAGGGAAAAGTTGCTATTAAGATAACAGAAACGCCAAGAGGTATGGAAAAAGCGCACTGCTAGTATTACAAATTAGAGACGCGAACATCTCTCGTGATGTGCGATCCTGGTACACAATTTTCAATGACTGAATGTCAGATGCTCAAACATCAATCCTTTTTATAAAATGACACAAATATAGCTGGGTAAAATTTACTATCTGGAAAACATAAACGCGGGGAGGTATTGAAGATTGCACTACTCCTACTACTACAAATTGCAGACTCGAGCACCTCTCGTCGTGAGCTGCGGTCCTGATACTTCAATAAATATAACACATTCACACCTCAATCGTTTATTCAAAATCAGACAAATATAGCTAGATTCCACCTAGATAAAATTTTATATCCGGATAACAGAAACGCGAAGAGGTATTGAAAACGTTCACTGCTCCTAATATTAGAAATCACGGACGCGAACAGCTCTAGTCGTTTCTGCGATCCTGATACACGATCGTCAATGACTGAATATCACACATCAATCACTTTTACAAAATGAGACAAAGCTAGCTAGATTCCAGCTAGGTAAAATTTGATATCAGGAGAACATAAAGGCGAGAACGTATTGAAACCTTTCTAGTAGTGTCGTAATATTAGAAATCACGGACACGAACAGCTTTTTTATAATAGGATTTATAATTATGAAAATTGCAACATGCTCATTATACAATCGAAAGGTTAAATTACTTTTTTATTCATTTGGCTTCTCGATCACCTCTATTCTTTCTGTCATTTGATACGTACTATCGATAGTATTATCGATATTATTTATATTTCTGAGGGCAAGATAATATTGTTTCACGTCTAATCTCTTTGGGGGAAATGGTGTAGGTGTTGGAGTGTTGTATAAGACAATGACATGTGATTTTTGTGAATTAGTGTTCTCGAGCTATTCTATTCGGATAACAAAAACGCGGGGAGATATAGAAAACTTGCAATGCTACAAATAACAGACTAGAACACCACTAGTCGTGACCTGCGGTCCTGATACACAATTCTCAAAGGTTGAATATTACACATACACACATCAGCCCTTTTGCAAAATGATCTAGCTAGACCAGTTAGATCAAATTTGTTTTCAGGATAACAGAAACGCGAAAAGGTATTCAAAACGTTCACTGCTCCTAATATTAGAAATCAGAGACACGAACGGCTCTCGTCGTTTCTGCGATCCTGATACACGATCATCAATGACTGAATATCACAACATTTACACATCGATCATCTTTACAAAATGAGACAAATCTAGCCAGATTCCAGGTAGATAAAATTTGACATCAGGATAACAGAAACGCGAGAAGGTATTGAAAACGTTCTAGAAGTCTTCTAGTATTCTCAGTATACATGATTTTGTCCATCTGTAAATATATCAAATCATTACAATGATCAGTAGCGCCTTACTAAAACTGAAATTGGCCTTCCGATATGGTCTAGTGGCTAGGATACCTGGCTTTCTCCCAGAAGGCTCGAGTTCGATTCCCGGTATCGGAAAACGACTCTTTATTTTTGCAACAGGATTCATGCTCATTATACATTCAAAAGGCCAACTTACATCTTTTATTCATTTGAGTTCTCGAGCTTTTCAATTCTGAAGGTAGGTTATTCATTTAGTAGTAGGTATTGAAGATTGCACAAATTACAGGCTCGAGCACCTCTCGTCGTGAGTTGCGGTCCTCATACGCAATTAGCAATACTTCAATAAATATCACATATTAAGAGATTCCACCTAGATAAAATTTTATCTCCGGATAACAGGAACGTTCACTGCTCCTAATATTAGAAATCACGGACACGAACAGCTCTCGTCGTTTCTGCGATCCTGATACACGAGCATCACTGATTGAATATCACACATTCACACCTCAATCATTTTTAAAAATAAGAGAAATCTAGCTAGATTCCAGATAGATAAAATTTGATATCAGGATAACAGAAACGCGAGGAGATATTAGAAACGTTCGCTGCTCCTGATATTAGAAATCACGGACATGAACAGCTCTCGTGGTTTCTGCGATCCTGATACACGATCGTCAATGACTGAATATCACACATCAATCACTTTTACAAAATGAGACAAATCTAGCTAGATTCCAGCTAGATAAAACTTGATATCAGGATAACAGAAACGCGAGACGGTATTGAAACGCTTCTAGTAGTCTCCTAATATTAGAAATCACGGACGCGAGCAGCTCTAGTCATTTCTGCGATCCTGATACACGATCATCAATCATTGAATATCACACACCTCAATCATTTTCAAAAATGAGAGAAATTTAGCTAAATTCTAGATAGATAAAATTTGATATTAGGATAACAGAAACGCGAGGAGATATTGGAAATGTTCGCTGCTCCTAATATTAGAAATCACGGACGTGAACAGCTCTCATCGTTTCTGCGATCCTGATACACGATCGCCAATGACTGAATATCACACATCAATCACTTTTACAAAATGAGACAAAGCTAGCTAGATTCCAGCTAGGTAAAATTTGATATCAGGAGAACAGAAACGCGAGAACGTATTGAAACCTTTCTAGTAGTGTCCTAATATTAGAAATCACGGACATGAACAGCTCTCGTGGTTTCTGCGATCCTGATACACGATCGTCAATGACTGAATATCACACATCAATCATTTTTACAAAATGAGACAAATCTAGCTAGATTCCAGCTAAGTAAAATTTGATATCAGGATAACAGAAACGCGAGACGGTATTGAAACCCTTCTAGTAGTCTCCTGAAATTAGAAATCACGGACTCGAACAGCTCTAGTCATTTCTGCGATCCTGATACACGATCATCAATCATTGAATATCACACACCTCAATCATTTTCAAAGATGAGAGAAATCTAGCTAAATTCTAGCTAGATAAAATTTAATATCAGGATAACAGAAACGCGAGGAGGTATTGGAAATGTTCGCTGCTCCTAATATTAGAAATCACGGACATGAACAGCTCTCGTGGTTTCTGCGATCCTGATACACGATCGTCAATGACTGAATATCACACATCAATCATTTTTACAAAATGAGACAAAGCTAGCTAGATTCCAGCTAGGTAAAATTTGATATCAGGAGAACAGAAACGCGAGAACGTATTGAAACCTTTCTAGTAGTCTCCTAATATTAGAAATCACGGACGCGAACAGCTCTAGTCATTTCTGCGATCCTGATACACGATCGTCAATGACTGAATATCACACATCAATCATTTTTACAAAATGAGACAAATCTAGCTAGATTCCAGCTAGGTAAAATTTGATATCAGGAGAACAGAAACGCGAGAACGTATTGAAACCTTTCTAGTAGTCTCCTAATATTAGAAATCACGGACGCGAACAGCTCTAGTCATTTCTGCGATCCTGATACACGATCGTCAATGACTGAATATCACACATCAATCATTTTTACAAAATGAGACAAATCTAGCTAGATTCCAGCTAGGTAAAATTTGATATCAGGAGAACAGAAACGCGAGAACGTATTGAAACCTTTCTAGTAGTCTCCTAATATTAGAAATCACGGACGCGAACAGCTCTAGTCATTTCTGCGATCCTGATACACGATCGTCAATGACTGAATATCACACACATCAATAATTTTTACAAAATGAGACAAATCCAGCTAGATCCCAGCTAAGTAAAATTTGATATCAGGATAACAGAAACGCGAGACGGTATTGAAACCTTTTTTACCATAGGATTTATAATTATGAAAATTGCAACATGCTCATTATACAATCAAAAGGTAAAATTACTTTTTTATTGATTTGGCTTCTCGATCACCTCTATTCTTTCTGTCATTTTATACGTACTATCGATAGTATTATCGATATTATTTATATTTCTGAGGGCAAGATCATATTGTATTCTTAGTTTCTCATTTTTTTATCGGTTTATCGATGAGCTTTTCTTTTTCCAGCAGTAAGACATTATTTCGGATATAATTTGTTTCAGTACACCTAATATTACAAATTGCAGACACGGACATCTCTCGTCGTGTTTGCGATCCTGATACAGAATTCTCAATGGCTGAATATCACACAACAATCATTTTTACAAAGTGAGGGAAATCTAGTAGATTTTCTCTCAGTATACATCATTTTCTCCATCTGTAAATGTATCAGATCATTACAATGGTACAATCAGTGGGGCCTTACGAAAACTAAAACTGGCCGTCCGATATGGCCTAGTGGCTAGGATACCTGGCTTTCACAACAGGAGGCTCTGGTTCGATTCTCGGTATCGGAAAACGACTCTTATTTTTGCAATAGGACTCATGCTCATCACACGTTCAAAACGCTAAGTTACATTTTTTATTCATTTGAGTTATCGAGCTTTTCTATCCTGAAGGTAGGTTATTCCTTGAATATCTATTTTCAGCAGTTGTAGTTTTTATACTCTACGTATTTTCAGAAATTTAATATTTTCTTGTAGGAGAAAATGCAGCTAAACTATATTACATTTGGAAATTACAAGTGCTAACACCGCTCGTCGTCCCTACGATCCTGATACATGATCCCTATCACAGGTTCACACATCAATCCTTTTTACAGCACGAGGTACAACTAGCTGGGGAAAAGTTGCTATTAAGATAACAGAAACGCGAAGAGGTATGTATTACAAACTAGAGACGCGAACATCTCTCGTCATGTGCGATCCTGATACACAATTTTCAATCCTTTTTATAAAATGACACAAATCTAGCTGGTTAAAAGTTGCTATCAGAATAACGGAAACGCGGGGAAGTATGTAAAGATGCACTAATCTTGCTACGACAAATTACAGATTCGACACCTCTTGTCGTGAGCTGCTGTCCTGATGCACAATTAACAATAGTTCAATAAATACCACACATTCACACCTCAATCTTTTTTACAAAATCAGACAAATCTATCTAGATTCCACCTAGATAAAATTTTATATCAGGATAACAGAAATGCGAGGAGGTATTGAAAACGTTAACTGCTCCTAATATTATAAATCACGGACATGAACAGCTCTCGTCGTTTCTGCGATCCTGATACGGGATCATCAATGATTGAATATCACATATTCACACCTCAATCATTTTTAAAAACGAGAGAAATCTAGCTAGGTTCCAGCTGGATAAAATTTGACATCAGCATAACAGAAACACGAGGAGATATCGAAAACGTTCGCTGCTACTAATATTAGAAATCACGGACATGAACAGCTCTCTTAAAATTTGCTATTGGGGTAACAGAAACGCGACGAGATATAGAAAGCGTGCACCGCTCCTAATATTATAAATCAATTTTTCGTATACCTCTCGCCATTTTTGCGATTTTCATACAGGATTCTCGTATAGCTAAACGCACTTTACACAAACTTCCCTTACAAAATCAAAAACTGTATGGATAGGATTTACTGTCAGGATATCAAGAATGCAAGGAGGTCGATTTGGATAATGTTCTCCCGCTACTAAGGAATCTCGGACAAAATCAGAGGATCCGAAGAGCAAAAAACTGCCATTTAATTATTCAAGGGACACACGACTCTACGTGTGGAATCTCTCCTGAACCAGATTTTCTCCCAGTAAACATGAAGTTGACCATCTGAAAATGTGACAGATTACTACAATAGTTGGTAGTGCTTGAGGAAAAATTAAAGTGGCTGTCCGATATGGTCTAGTGGCTAGGATACCTGGCTTTCACCCAGGAGGCTCGGGTTCGATTCCCGGTATCGGAAAACGACTCTTTTTATTTTTGCAATAGCAGTCATGCTCATTATACATTAAAAAGGTTAAGTTAATTTTTTTATTCATTTGAGTTCCCGAGCTTTTTTATTCTGAATGTAGGTTATTCATTTAGTATCTATTTTCAGCAGTTTTAGGTTCTATAATCTATATTTTCAAAAACTTGATATTTTCTTGAAGGAGCAAATGCAGCTAATGTAGTAGAATACTTATACTATATTTCATTTGCAAATTACAGGTGCCAACACCCCTCGTCGTGCCTACGATCCTGATACATGATCATTATCACAGGTTCACACATTAATCTTTTTTACAGAATGAGATACAACTAGCTGGGGAAAAGTTGCTATTAAGATAACAAAATCGCGAAGAGGTATGTAAAACGCGCACTTCCAGTATTACAAATTATAGATGTGAACATCTCTCGTCATGTCTGCGATCCTGATATACAATTTTCAATGACTGAATATCAGATACTCAAACATCAATCCTTTTTATAAAATGATACAAATCTAGCTGGGTAAAATTTACTATCAGAATAACAGAAACGCGGGGAGGTATGTACTACTACAAATTACAGACTCGAGCACCTCTCGTCGTGAGCTGCGGTCCTGATACACAGTTAAAATTAGTTCAAAAAATATCACACATTCAGACCTCAATATTTCTTACAAATTCAGACAAATCTAGCTAGATTCCAGCTAAATAAAATTTTATTAGGATAACAGAAACGCGAGGAGGTGTTGAAAACGATCACTACTCCTATTATTAGAAATCACGGACGCGTACAGCTCTCATCGTTTCTGCGATCCTGATACACATTCATCAATGACTGAATATACATTTACATATACATCAATCATTTTTACAAAATGAGAGAAATATATAGCTGGTTTCCTGCCCCGGATTTTCTCCCAGTAAACATGATTTTGACTTTCCATAAATGTATCAGATCACTACAATAGTTACTACTATTCGTCATTTATTTGTCTGGGCGGTCAGTAGGACCTTTGCCCATTAGTCACTGTCTGATGTACGTTAGTCGAATCTGTCAGTCCTGGTTGCCCAGAAACCAGACAAAGTCAAGGACTACAATAGTTAGTGTAATTAGTCACTCTGGTCGTTCTAAATGGTTGAATATCAGCCATTTACATACCAATCCTTTTTACAAAACTAGTTTGGCGTGGTTTGGTATCAGGATATAGGAATGTAAAGATGTCAATTTGGAAAATGTTTTCCTGCTATTAAGGAATCTCGAACAAAATCGGATGATCCTAAGTGCAAAAAAAACTGTCATTTAATTATTCAGTGGGTAGATGTTTCTACGTGTGGAATCTCTTCGGACCAATTTTGTTCATATATATAAAATTTATATATCAGCTTATTAGAATAGTCAGTAGAGATTTAGGAAAGTTGGAGGTAGCTCTCCGATATGGTCTAGTGGCTAGGATACCTGGCTTTCACCCAGGAGGCTCGGGTTCGATTCCCGGTATCGAAATTTTTTTTACTTATTTTGGATTAGAATTTATTATTATAAAAATTGCAACATGCTGATTATAGGTTCGAAACACTAAATTTTATTTTTTATTCAGTCAAAGGACCCTGTCGTTGAGAATGAGTTGAACCTTCCAGCTGAAAATGTATACCTGACATCTACGAGATCAAAATTGTAATTACTACTCAATAGAATAGGAATCGAAACAGTTAGTGACATCTATACATCTATACTCTTATTAACGTTCATGCCTAGTATTATGTCGACTTACACAAAACAGACACCTATGATTGTATTGCTGAACTAGAGCTTACGTTCATGCCTACTTCTCGGTCGGAATAGAAGGAATCGGTACGTTTAATGACATCTATAAATATAAAGCCAAACTATAATTAGCATTGATGTTGATGCCTACTTTTTGATCGGCATCTATGATTGTGTAGTTAAACTATTATTGACGTTCATGCCTACTGCTGAAAGGTTAAGGAAGGTTTCTGTTTCTTGTAAAAGTATGATTATTTGTGCAGAAGTTTGGTTGTGAAACTGTTTATTACATATAAATTTTGAAAATATTTTTTCCGAATGTAAATAAAAGATTATTCTAGTACTTACAAGCTATACTAGCACTGCAGAGACTCGTTGTTTGTGTTGTGATTATTTTCCGACATGAGTGTTGCTCCACAGTTAGCACTATTACGGAAACGACTAGAAGAAATTAAAGGTAATATTTAAATTTTTGTAACTCACTTGACAAATTCCATTATTTACTTCTCGTTTCTATAGTATTAGAAAGATACTCTCGCGTTGTGACTGGTAATGATCTTTCTATACAGTTGCAGGCAAATCGAAAGAAGAGCTGCAAGCAATTGAGGATTCAAAGTTTCAGCAGTGTCTCAAGGAGTGGACTGCAAAACGGCAGGCCCCACCAAAAGGCATTCCAAGGTTTTTTGAAAGGATCCCCAAAGAAACTGAACCTTTACGGATGAAGCTGAGAGATGCAGCCAGGTGAATCATAGTTCTACAGTTTAGCTAGATATTAGAAGAACCCAGTATTGTGCATTATCTCATTCAACAATGTAGAAAGCACTACTCTGGTAAAAACATTATAAAAAACTTTTTTTGTAGGACAAATTTATTTAAAAGGAAAAGTTTGCAGCTACTTGATAATGATGATTTAAAAGAGCTATATGTATTATTAGATCAAAACCAGAGCTTTCCTGAAGAGCAACTGATGACCTATGCTGATTTTCAGAAAGTACAATCATTGGCTAGGGAGAAAGTAAAGCCATACTTAACAGGTACATAATTTTCCAAAACCATGTGTAATAGTCCAGAAACACATAACAGGGTGTCAAAGACCAGTATGATGTAAATAATTAGGCACAGGGTAATATCGCAGCCTAGTCGTTCTGAATGCTGGCTCAGCAGATTGAAGGGAGCTTCTCACAGAGTGGCCTCCACCACTGTCATATCAAGATAGAACCATTGTAACTGACTCAAATATTAAGGCATAAGTGCTTGCCTTAGCAACTTTTTTGCTGTCAACTCGACCATGAATTTCCCCCAACACCTGATTCAAAGGGTTCCCTACACCACGTGGGAAGTAATATTCAGGCATAAGACTGTAAGATGGGTGCCCTTGTTGCTCAACATCAAGAAAGCTTCTAGATAAGACTTGAGTCCTATCATTGTATTGAAGAGGTGTACAGTGGAGCTTGCTCCAATTCTTTCATGGTTCTTCCAGATATTTTACGAATCCGGCACCTTCCCAGAAAACTGGATATTTGCTTATGTCCAACCCATCTCAAAAAAGGGATTTACAACCACAGGCCTATAGCTTTGCTTTCTGTAATCAGTAAGGTGATGGAGTGTCTTGAATGTAATGGCTTGATTAGTTTTGCATATGGCTGACGTCCTTCCTGGCTGTAAATATTCGTCGTAACTGACAGGTTCTCATCTTCATCCCTTAATGTCCAAACAGGTGTTCCTCAGGGATCAGTCTTGGCTCTGACATTGTTCTTCTTACATATCAATGACAACCTTTCTGGAATTCAAAGTGACAAACCAATCTCTACTGCTGGAGAAAAGAAGACTAGCAGTGACTTTCTCTCTGACGAGAGACCTTGAGAGATGTAACAACCTGGTACAGTTTAATACTTCTAAAACGCAGTACTTTGACTGACAAGGAACACACTAGTGCTCATACGGTTTCAATAGATGGTCGACTTCTAGCACAGAGCCGCTTTTTTTTTTTGGCTGGTCGGAATCCAGATCGATGAGGATTTGATCTGGCACGTACACATAATGGCAAGCTGCTGAGAAAACACTAGGCTATTTTTTTAGAGCTAGGTGCTTTTTTCAACATAACCTCCTTACTCTGTACAAGGCCTAGATAAAATACTGCTCACATGTTTGGGGTGCTACTAACCATAGGCAGTTCAAAAAGCAGATAATAAAGTTTCTTTAAACTACTCATAGCAGCCGCGGTGCCCTGGTATTTATTCTTCTGCCTACGCGGCTGGCTCGGTATAAACAAATAATTATTGTACTTCAAGGTTTTCTTACCTATTGAAACATACGCGAACAATAATAATAACATACAGTTAATTTTGATATTTCAGCCCACACATTTGCAAAGCTGCAACAAGGTGACCCTCAAGGCAGAATCCCAATAATGTCCATCTTCAATTATGTGATGCATAAGGTGTGGTTAGACCAGACCCGAGTAGGACTATCACTGTTTGATGCCACAGGTCAGGGTTACCTTACATCCACTGATTTGGAGAACTACATCATAGAATTACTGCCTAATCTACCTCAGCTCAAAGGACTGGAAGAGTCTTTTCACAGCTTTTATGTTTGTACTGCAGTTAGTAAATTTCTGTTCTTCTTAGATGTTGCCAGAGCTGGGAGGATTCGAATATTAGGTAAGTTGATGAGTTATAATAAAGTACATTCAACACATTTGACAGGTCAGAAAAAATTGTACCTTCATCAGAACTCATAATAAACCCTTTGTTAGTGTCACCTTTCTTGGAATCTAAAATAATGTCTTACCTGCTGAACTTGAGAACCAATGAAAACATTCATAATCCTATGACTTCTCAGATATATTGGCTTGTTCGTTTTTGGATGAACTGCTAGAACTAAGAGATGAGGACTTGAGTAAGGAGACGCAAGAACAAAATTGGTTTAGTGCGCCTTCTGCATTGAAGGTCTATGGGCATTATTTGAACTTGGATAGAGACCATAATGGAATGCTCAGCAAAACTGAATTGGCTAGTTACGGCTCAGGAACCCTGACCAAACCATTTTTAGGTAAAGTCTTTGTTAAAGCACTGAATATGCTAGATCCTATCAGTGGAACCTA
Source organism: Acanthoscelides obtectus (assembly GCA_963669975.1). Classification (NCBI taxonomy): domain Eukaryota; kingdom Metazoa; phylum Arthropoda; class Insecta; order Coleoptera; family Chrysomelidae; genus Acanthoscelides; species Acanthoscelides obtectus. Next base: position 31,024,336 of record CAVLJG010000004.1, on the reverse strand, counting down.
ACTTAAAAATAGTTTCTACCTGTATTCATTAACTGTTTTTAATTTTTTTTGTAGATAGGGTATTTGAAACTTGTTTAACATACGCAGGAGAAATGGACTACAAGACTTACCTAGATCTAGTATTGGCATTGGAGAACAGAGCTGAACCCCAGGCACTGGCATTCCTCTTCAAAATATTGGACATCAAAGAAGAGAGATATTTGGATGCTTTCACTCTCAATTATTTTTTCAGGTAATTCTTCTCCCATTCGAACTTTTACCCAAATATACTTGCAAAGTTACTTACACCAGATTATATGGTTTAATCCTTCCAACCACATTTGGGGAAGCTGCGAAGTTAGTTGCAACAAAACTGATACTCTTCTCCTGAAGATGGTAGCATAGCTAAAGTGGTAACATTTCGTAGCTGTTAGGGACCAACCTATAGTGTCCATGCATGGGGATGTCAATATGTGTGGCAGATACAGCTTTTCGAGCATATTTACATGCTGTTGAGAAACTTGTAAAAATTTCGTCACTTTTTAGGCACTACATGATGATGTTTTTAAATTATGTTCCTGGCGGTTCGTTTTTGAGAAACCATCATCAACTTTATTTTTTTCATGGTCCAAAAAAAGTACACCCTGTATCTAATAGCATCTTTTTCTACGAATTCAACGATGTATCACATGTTACATTTGTTTTCTTGGAAATAAGTAAAAATGCATTTTTTCTGATTTTTTTTCAAGTAGGCGTTGCAAACAAATGCTTGCCTTGATGCAAGGACCTGTCACCAAGTATTGTTTAACTTTTGTATTTTTTTATTCCAGAGGTATTCAAGAGCAGATGAAGGCTCACGGTTCAGAACCAGTGTCTTTTGAAGATGTAAAAGACGAGCTTTTTGATATGGTCCGACCTGCCGATCCCGAGAAAATCACATTGGCCGATCTTGTGGCTTGTGGCCAAGGAGACACTTTTGTCAGTATTTTAATAGAGTTTCATGGATTCTGGACGTACGAGAATCGAGAGGCTATGTCATCAGAGCCATCGCAAGATTGATAGGTGTTTATGCGAATTTTTCACTTTTTGATACGGAGATACTGCAGTCAATTAATTTGGTGCTCATTTGGTCACTTGGGAAGTTGAAAGCTTGACCTCTCATGGATTTCGGTGTGCTCTTACCGAATTTCTTTTTAAAACCTTATTTTATCCTAATCCATGTGTCGGAAAATTTTCGAATACATAAAAATGTTAGATGAGCTATATTAATATATTTATTTTATACTTTTCTAAATAGATCTATTGAAAAAATGAAACTTCTTTATTCCATGACTATTTATTTTATGATATCCTGAATTTTCAATGAAAACCACACATTCATTTTCCAAAATAGCTAAGTAAGATTGCTATCAGAATAACAGACATGTGAGAGTATGGGAAACGTACGCTGCTGCAAATATTACAAATTACTGGCGCGCGCACCGCTCGTCGTTTCTGCTGAATATCACATTCACGTAGTCTTTTTCAAAATATGGTACCAAACTAGTTAAGTGAGATTCACTGTCAGAATAACAGAAATGCGAGGTGGTATAAGAAACTTACAGTTCTCATGATGTTACAAGTCACCGGTGCGACCAGTTCTCGGTATATAAGCGATCCTGGTACAAAGTTTTCAGTAAGTGAATATCGTGTATTCACATAGTGTTTCTCCTAAAATAAACTTACCAGACAAGATTTGCTACCAGGACAGCAGAAATGCGAGGAGGTATGGGATACATACTCCACTCCTAATACAAATTACTGGAGCGAACACCTCTCGTTGGTTCTGGGATCCTGTCGCAGAAGTTTAGATGATTATATATTCACATAGCCTTTTTCGTAACATAAACGCGCTAGGGAAGATTTGCTACCAGAAATGAGAGATGCGGGAAACGTACACTGCTCCTAGTAGAACAAATTACTGACGTGAACATCTCTCGCGGTTTCTGTGACTCGCTAGGCAAGATTCGCTATCAGGATAACCGAAGCGCGAGGAACGTGCACTGCTCCTAATCGCGAGCACTTCTCGTCGTATGTGCGGTCCGGATACAGAATTTTGAATGACAGAATATCGCATATTCACATAGTCTTTTTCATAAAATAAGCTCGCTATGCAAGATTTCCTATCAGTATAACAGAAACTTGAGGAGGTGTAGGAAACTATATACCATACTACAAATTACTGACGCGAACACCGCTCGCCGTTTCTGCGATCCTAATATAGATTTTTCTATACATGTAGTCTTTTTCAAAACATGATACCAAACTAGTTGAGATTCGGTATCAGGATAACAGAAACGCAAGGAACGTACACCGATCGCAATGTTAAAAACTAGCGGCGCGAGCGCTGCTCGTCATATCTCCGGTCCTGATACATAATTTTAATGATTGGATGTCGAATTTACCTTTTTCATAAAATGTAAATAAGTACGAATCGCTGTTACGATAACAGAAACGCGAGAGGAGGTATGCGAAATGCAATTATGATCCTGCTTAAGGAGACAGATACAGGCAGTTCAAGACGCAAAAAACCTGTCTGTTCCTTCAAACGGTTGCCTAATCACTTACAAATCCAAAACTGGATGGGTAGATTTATTATCAGTCTAACAGGATACAAGGATCTCGATTTGGAAAATGATCACCACCTGCTAAGGAATCTCGAGCAAAATCAAAGGATCCGAACCGCCAAAAAAAAAACTATCATATGATTATTCAGGGGGTCACAAGACCCTGCGTGTGGAATCTTTCCAGACCCAGATTTTCTCCTAATAAGCATGATATTATAGTCCATCTGTTAATAAATCGGATCACTGTACTAGTGAGTAGCACTTTAGGAAAAATGTAAGTGGTTGTCCGATATGGTCTAGTGGCTAGGATACCTGGCTCTCACCCAGGAGGCTCGGGTTCGATTCCCGGTATCGGAAATTGACTTTTGTTTTTTGCAATGGCAATTATGAAAATTGCAACATGAGCACTACACGTTCAGAATACTAAATTACATTTTTGATTCATTTGTTGTATGAGAAAAGGCTCTGCCGTTGTTAGCGAAATATCTCGCAATGAGGTGAATCTTGAAGCTAGACGATATCTACGATGTCAAATAGTCAAAATTCTATCTACAACTCAATCTATAGACTAGGAATCGTGAATCGGTACAGCTAGAGACATCTATGGGTATATAGCTAAACTCTTGTTATCGTTTATACCTACTATTCTGCTGATAAGGTAGGTATCTGCACAAGCTGACACCTATGATTGTAAAGTTGAACTATAACTTACATTCATGAATACTACTCGGTCGGTAAAGAAGGAATCGTTTGGTGGCTATGAATGTAAAGCTAAACTATAACTCACGTTTTAATCGTTACAACAGGCAGCTATGATTGCGATTTACATTCATGCCTACAGCTGAACCAATAAAAAAGGTTTCTGCTTTCTGTAACGAATAACAGAAACGTGACGAGGTATGGGAAACGTACTCTGCTCCTAATATTAAAAATTACTAGCTCGTCGTTTCTGCACTCCTAATAGTCAGTTTCCATTGAATAGCATAAATTTACGTAGTTTTCAAAACGTGATATTAGACTAGTTCAGCAAGCTTCGCGATCTAGATAACAGAATCGCGAGGAGGTGTAAGAAACGTACACTGCTCCTAACGTTACAAATTACCGGCGCGAGCACTTCTCGCCATAACTGCGGTGCTGATACAGAATTTTCAATGACTGAATATCGCATATTCACATAGTATTTTTCGTTATATAAACTTTCCAGGAAAGATATTTGCTACCAGGACAACAGAAATGCGAGGAGGTGTGGGATACGTAGGTTGCTCTTAATATTAAAAATTACCGGCGCGAACACCGGTAGTCGTTTCTGCGATCCTAATAGAGATTTTTCGCTATATGTAGTTAAAATAGCACACATACTCGTAGCCTTTTTAAAAACATGATGACAAACTAGTTAAGTCAGATTCGTAATCAGGATAACAGAAACGCGAGGAGGTATAAGAAATGTACACTGTTCCTAACGTTGCAAATTACCGGCGCGAGCACCTCTCGTCATATCTGCTGTCCTGATACAGAATTTTCAAGGACTGAACGTCGCATATTCACGTAGGGTTTTTTGTTAAATAACTTTTCCAGGAAAGATATTTGCTACCAGGACAACAGAAATGCGAGGACTTATGGGATACGTAGGTTGCTCCTAATATTACAAATTACTGGCGCGAACACCGCTCGCAGTTTCTGTGATCCTAATAGAGATATTTCGCTATATGTTGTTAAAATAGCACACATTCTCGCCTTTTTAAAAACATGATGACAAACTAGTTAAGTCAGATTCGTAATCAAGATAACAGAAATGCGAGGAGGTATGGGATATGTAGGTTGCTCCTAATATTACAAATTACTGGCACCAACACCGATTGCCATTTCTGTGATCCTAATAGAGATACTTCGCTATGTTTGAATAGTACACATACTCGTAGCCTTTTTCAAAACATGATGACAAGCTAGATAAGTCAGATTCATAATTGAGGTAACAGCAAGGCGAGAAGGTATGAGAAACAAACACTGCTGCTAACGTTACAAATTACCGGCGCGTGCACGTCGCGTCATATCTGCGGCTCCGATGCAGAATTTTCAATGACTGAATTTTGCATATTCACCTAGTGTTTTTCGCTAAATGAACTCATCAGGAAAGATATTTGCTTCCACGATAGTAGGGATGCGAGGAGGTATGGGATACGTAGATTGCTTCTAATACCTACAAATTACTGGTGCGAACACCAGTCGCCATTTCTGCTATCCTAATAGAGATATTCCGCTATAGTTAAATAGCACGCATACTCGTAGTATGTTTCAAAACATGCTGACAAAATATTTGAGTGAGATTCGTTACCAGGATAACATAAAGGCGAGGAGGTATGAGAAACGTGCTCCTAACGTTACAAATTACCAGCGCGAGCACTTCTCGCCATATCTGCGGTCCTGATACAAAATTTTCAATGACTGAATATCGCATATTCACGGAAAGCATCGTTAAATAAACCTTCCTGGAAAGATATTTGCTACCAGGACAACAGAAATGCGAAGAGGCTTTGGTTGAATTACACACATTCACGCAACAATTTTCAAAACATGATAACACTGACAGTATACTGACGTATAACAGAAATGCGAGGAGGTAATGGGAAACGTAATGAGGATCCTGTTTAAGGAGGAGGAGACAGCACCAAATCACTTTTTTTCTGTTTCTTGAAACGGTTGCCTAATATACTTGACTGTATTCACAGGGGCGTTCACAGAGCTCGCAGTACGGGATCCAGGAAATGTTTTTTTATTACTGCCCCACACCCTACTCTTCACCTGTTACGTTATTGGGCTAAGGGATTGTGGTATAAAAACATATTTCATTTTACGTAAGGTTTATATTAAAATTTATTTATAAAAAATAACTCTGACGAATTTATATTATTTACAATATAATAATACAAATAGTAATACAAACTAAAGGGAAAAATTAGGTAAATAATCTATAGTGTTCCTTTTATTAGAACGCACAATATGAACATTGCATTTCGTGTCCCGTAGCCTCGACATAAAAAATACAAAACCTAATATTTTACGTATTACACAATACATTTACTTATCGATGAAATAAAAAATATATTTTTTCGATAAGTTTCCAGTCTTTATTCCGTAGTTCATACTTTTCTGTTTGAAATATATACAAAAAATATATCCAATTTATAATCAACGGAAATAGGAGTACTTACAATATCAAATTCGCACGATCAACCAATCGTAAGCAGATTGATTGGTATTGTCATGCACTATCGAGATTTTATACAGGATGTTTCATGAATAATGGACAATCATTCTGGATGCCATTTCTTGAAAATGAAGAAGTAGAAGTATTGGTAACAAGGGCGTTTTTCTCTTACTTTTCGAAAAATCGTATTTTATAGCATTTTTTTTTTTATAGAATAGTCGCTTCTCAAGGTGGCACGTCCCTTTTTTAGATTTACAGCAGTAGTCTAACTCCTTTTAATCTGATCATTTCATGGCGTGTCTAGAGATGACTAAAAAACAATGTTTCCATTTTCTGGTGAAAAAATGCATTTCTTGTGGATTTTATTGTGCATTTTTTCTTCAATCGGAACTTGTGAACTTGAAAAACGATGCGTCGGTAGAAAAAAATCAAGAGATTAAATTTGCTCAGACATAAGCGAAAATTTCAAAAATGGTTTTTACTGAAAAAGAAAGCAGTGGCTGGCGTATTTTTTTTCTCAAAAAATGTTCAATTCGAAACCCGTACGGACGTCACTGGTAGAAATAATAAAAATGTTTGTTCATCGGAAAATACAACTTGATGCATAGAGGACGTGTACCAAATTTGGTAAAGATATCTACAACCGCTTCCTAAGTCGTTCACTTGACAAATAGCAGGACAAAAAGTGCCGTCGATGTCCATCAGATTTAACTTTGTGAAGGAATACTATTATATCAAGAACCCAGGAGTTTTGTTAAAAGTAGATGCAAATGTATCTGACAAACTTCTAAAGCTTTCCGAAACATCTCGATAAATAATTGAATTACGCCCACTTTCTGTTAGTTGTACTGTCTCGTTTTTAAGAATTAGTATCCTAGACTAACATAATTTTTTCTTCCATAGATTTTCGAGATATCCTATAAATGTCTGTACAGGGTGTTTCTTGACACGCTCATATTCAAGGAAGTTATTGCAGGATACATTTTAGGAAAAAATTGTTATTTCTACCAGTGCCGTCCGTACAGGTTTTATAGTGAACATTTTTGGAGAAAGAATGGTACGCCACTATTTTCTCTTTAAATAAAAACCGGTTTTGAAACGTTGATTTATTTCTGAACAAATTCGAACTCCTGATTTTCTTTCGTCCGACGCGTGGATTTCGCTTAAAAAATTAAAAATTGAAAACCCTGAATTAAAAAGATTTTTATTTTTCAAACAAAATCCATGCATCGGACGAAAGAAAATCAAGAGAATAAATTTGCTAAGATATAAGCGAAGATTTCAAAAATAATTTTTACTTAAAGAAAAAGCAGTGGCGCAACATTTTTTTTTTTCAAAAAATATTCAATTAGAAACCCGTACGGACGATACTGGTAGAAATAATAAAATTGCATCAGAAAATACAACTTGATGCATAGGCCAGTACCAAATTTCATAAAGATATCTACAACAGTACCACAGTTATTATAAAATACAGATTTTTGAGCACCCTGTATTTCAAAAGTTAAGACCTTTAGGACATACGTTCGTATGATTCTTTTTTCTAAAACAGATTCAAGAATCGCCTCCTTAAATATTAATGAACACCCTGTATAGGCACCAGGAGGAATTAATGATATAAGTAATCGCCTATAAGTAACCACGCTTGGTTGATCGCCCAAAAAATTATAGTTAATAGTCAAAGGAACTAGGAAGTACAAACATACGTTAGTCAAATGTACAGTGAAAACTCAACCGCAATTCCGAAACGTCAATTCATTGGGTCATTAGCTGCATAACCCTATAATAGTCCAGATGTATAGGTTACTTGTTCAATAATTGCACACTTTCAAATATTGCTAAAGAAAATTGCACACTCATTACACAGCGCAAAATTCGCGTCACAAACTATTGCACAATACAAATCAAATATTAAAACAAAATAGTGTAGGATAAGTAATCATTAAGTTTACCTTTTTGTGCTGCAAGTAAAGCAAGTATTCAAGAATTACCTGTAGTACACTTTTGTTTCCACAGTATTATTTTCTCGCTATTTTATTTGCTTGACAAAAGTCCTAGTTCCTTTTCTCAAAATGCGCGTTTTTTAATATGTTACAAATAAAATCAGTGCAATATTATAAGTTTTTTTATAGCCTACATATTATATACTAAATGAATTATTCCACTCGGAAACTGATAGATTTTTCGTAAAATGCTGAGTGGAATTGAAGACACATGTAACAAAATCATTGTATGAAGAAAACTGACTTTAAACATTTTTTTATTGGGACTTTTTATTTAATTGAAATTTTAAATATTTAGTTTAATTAATTTGTTATTATCTTGTGTTTGCAATAAAGTAATCACAGAATGAAAGAACCACAAGGTTAGTTTAAAGCCAAAAAAGGAATGTTGTAAAAAATTCCAGTACACCTTTATTCATTTGTGTCTTCAATTGGTTAAGAGGGGAAAACATCAAGTCAAGTCATCGTTGATTGTTAGAGCGGTCTGTAGGACCTTAGCCCTTGTGTTAGCGTGTCAGTTTGTTAACCAAGAAACCAGACAAGGTTGAAGAAAAAAGGGGAGACAGGAAGAGAAATAAGGGAGAAAGCGAAGAGGAAAAAGTGAATCTTTTAAGTGCCGTATCGTCAGTCGTTCCTATAATAATTGTAGGATGCCTTTATGGCCTCCTTGATTTTCATATTATTTTCTGTCCTTCAAAAAGGCTAGGGATTTATAGATATCTACTGTTCCGTGTCGGCGTTAGCGCTCTCCTATTGTGCGGTTATGTTTCCTTTTTGAATTGTAGGAAATTTCAGGCTGATATAACAGATGATATAAACTAAAAGCATGAACAATTTGATGCAGATAGATATCTGTAACATAACCTCAAACTGGAGTGCCGAGACGGAGCAGTAGAAACCTATGAAAATCAAGGAGGTCTACAATCGTAGGATGCGTTTATGGCCTCCTTGATTTTCATAGTTTTCTACTGTTCAGTATCAGCCTTCTATTTTGAGGTTATGTCACAGAGTACTACCAGAGGCGACACTCTGTCAAAAATCAGGTTCTATCAACGTCAACTTGAGTTCTATGCATTTGGTGGGATTCCTACTGCTGTGACATTTAGGGCTTATCTGTGGAATGTTGTGGCACGTGACCGCAAAACAGTTTTATCAATAGAAATCAATTATTTAACCTAAATGCATTTTGGGTAATAATAAACACACATTTCTTCATTATGTGGCTTGACATATGACATTCGTGACGTCAGGCTAATAACGCGTAACAACCCCTAGGGAAAAATCCTCCGGACGCTAATGAACATAAGCGGGACATGTGGTAAGCAGTTGGGGACACGACGATCAAAGGGACCGACAGCAGGTGTCGCATCTGTATAATATGTGGTTATGTTACAAATATCTACTTGCATCAAATTGTTCATGCTTTTGATTTATATCATCTGTTATAAAGTCTGAAATTTCCTACAATTCAAGAAAAAAATATAGCCTGAATATAGGGGAGCGCTGATGCTGACATGGAACAGTAGAAATCTATAAATATCCCAGCCTTTCTGACGGAGAAGAAATACTATGAAAATCAATGACGTGATAAAGGCAAAGACAATTGCAGAAACGACTGGCAATATGGCCCTAAGACAAAGAGTGTTTAGGCATTGTAGTGGAAAACAAAAAAGAACTAAATAAGTAAAACCAAATTTACAGATTCACAACTTTCAAAAACATAGGTATTTACATTATTAATGGTAACTACATTTTCAAAGGTTCGTCGCTAAAAAGTAAAATTATCTAAGCTCAAGTACCAAAATCTTAGTTAAATAAAACATTTTTTAATGCATGATTTTAGAGTTGAGTTTTGTATTACTGGTAAAGAATTTATTGATCGGTAGTACCTCAGATATTTTTAAGTTTTAAACCCACTAGAAACGTATTCTCTCATGTTTCTACTAAAGTTTTTATAAGGAAGTTGCAAAATTACGGTATTCATGATTTGGGGTATGCGTCCATGGCACGCATCAGCTTCGAGCGCTAAAGGCTTTTATAACTCATTGTTGTCACTGCTGGCCAGAGACTCCTTTATATTTCCATGCGAGAGAGAGAGAGAGAGAGACTGAAGCGTGTTAGAAAGAGTGCGTCATATATGCGTCTTCACGATACACATACACTGAAGACAGGATGCTGCGCATGTGGGCGGAGCTTCGTGACGTCACCTTGAAAGTGGTCGGCTCGTGATTACCAGCGGCAGGATTGTCGTAACGTTACTGCAGCGCACGTGAATCGTGGTTAATACTATAAATATAGTGCGATTCGTTGGTGATTTTTGGTGGTTTTGTCAATTGTTGTATTAGTTATAGGTACATACTTTATAAACCCTGTGTGGTTGAGGATGCTAAAAAATTATTTTCAGGTCAAGGATGTTCTTCCGGATCAAAGAACTGAATAAAAGTTTGGAAGAGCAGAAAAAAACGTAAAAAGAAATGGAAAAAAATTGTTGCTTAGACTAAGTCATTTCCATTTATTGTTATATCGCCAGCTTACTGCAAAAAAAAGATAACTCCATTTTTTCTACTTTTCGAGTTGCATATATTTTCACACTTACATGTACTTAGTACCCAGGATGTTCTGTGAAATAAGGATAAATAAATGCAGTGCAGTATTAACGTCACCCCAATAGCATGAAATATGCATTCAATATTTAATAATATTTTTATCTTACTTAAATATTTGTTTTCTTAAACAAATATTTAATAAATATTTGTAATATGATATTTTTATTAAATATTGTTTAAATATTTTAAATACAATATTTCTTTTACAATATTCATTAAATATTTACTTTTCAATCAATGGAAAACATTAAATCTCCAATTTTTAGAAAATATTCCTTAAATATTTTCTGCTACGGCGCAGATGCGTGTGACTCCGAGCGACTAATGGCATAATAGCAAGCCGGCCTGAGCCAACCCGTTTGCCGGCATCCATTTTGCCTGTGATTTTCACTATGATAGGGTGCTCCTGTGTACCTCCAAGTGGTACATTATTTGAGTGTTTTTTTGCGGAAAAGGGTAAGTTTTTCGATAATTACACAGCTTAATTTATCTGCCTAGTAAACGTTATTATGCCAGTTGAGTATGAAGGTATTCACAAGACCATAAATAACTAGCCTTGAAGTGTAACAGTCATTTGGTATTGGTGTATTTATCTGAGAATGGATACGAAAATTATATTCATAACATCCCAATGAAAAGTCATATAATCGCAACTTGATCGAGATACATCAAAAATGCTATTTTTAAATATCTCAATTATTATTATTTTTGTCGTAGTAGGGGGCAGATCAGCTGTCACTGTCTTAAAATTGTCAAGTCGAAAATACTATATTTTTGTCCGTTATAATGTAAAATCACAAAGTAGTTATGGCTAAATCAGCCCCCTTATTAAAAAAGACACATTTCGTCAAAATCAATACGTGGTTTATTTTTAAAAACCTTTTCTTTAAAAGTTAGTCAAAGGATCAAGTTGTGCCCATGGACATTTCTCATCAAGATATCTAGAATAACGTACCAAATTTTTTTTTAAATTATTCAAATCTCGAACTATCACAGGCAGAAAATGTGGGGTCCTTTTAGGTGCATTATGGAGCTACTTTAATAAATATTTAATGCTACCGGGGCATGAGAATGTAATCCTGCTCCACAGAACATACTCTAATATAGGTAGTATAGAAAAATCTTGTTTTTACAGTGACCATACGCTCTATTGTGGATCCAGAAAGCTGTTTAATCTATAGACTGTGAAATAGGAATTACAAGATTGGAATCTTTTATTTAAATCAGCCATTTTGTTTTGTATAAAATTTTGAAGTAGCTTGTGTCACGTGCACCGCCAAGATGAATCCAACGACACTTCATATGTGAAAATCCGTCCAGCGGTTTGGCCTGCAGGTGAAAATATGTACGTTATCCAAATCAACCCAATTGAGAATCACTCTCAGCGTGACAACATGCGCGCGGGCGGAAAATCGAATAGCCAAGCACCTGGCACTGATGCGTCTTCACCACATTGCCAGGCAACGATAATGGGGAATAGGCAACGTGGTGACGACGCTTATATGGTGCACTCTTTCTAACACGGATTCCTAGAGATTTTTTCGCAAGATTCCGTAGTGAACCGGAACGAGAACAGATGGAATATCTCCGTTCTCTCGAAGTTTTGACAGTTTCAAGTTACAACACGAGTGGTTAGAAGGCGCATGTTGCGCAAAATGTTAGCTTTAAGCTCGTTGATAAATTTAGCTTCCTTGTTTGAATCTGAAATAAAAAGACCGATGTTTTTTTGTGCAATGTACATATATATCAATAAAATTAAGCATTTGATATGATAAATGCGGTTCCTGTATCTTCGATGACATTCTCCCTCGTCATTTAAAATCAGGTGGACGTGTTACTCGATTTATGATTTAATAATTTAACTCAATTTTCGGCACTGAGAAGACAAGTTTTCAATTTACATGTCTGTTTTTAAATGACTTTGACATAAAACCTGTCACCCACTAGTACCTCACAGACGTTAGGCAGTTACCCGTACCACGTGATTTTTTGAGATTTGGATGACGTCATCTTCCCCCTCTTCCCGTTCTTCGCGAAAATTTGAGTATTGGTTCCCGGTAGTGCACTGTGGACTCGCGAAAAAATCCTTTTTGTCTCGCACACATTAAAAACGACTTTGACCAGCCCTGGCCAGGACAATCCGAAAGGGAGTTCTCGATTTCGATACGTAAGGGCTCGCGTAGACAGACAACCGTTCAGCGTTCAAGCCGAAGGGCGGCGCGAACGACGATGCGGGACGATCATTCGTGCGGCCCAGTTAGCCGACCACGGGCAGTCACGTTCGCCGCCGCGACTAGTATAGGCCGAGAGTGAAATGCCTTTATCATTATCTCGATATTGCATAGAAAGTAATAGTTTTTTTGTTCAACAATATATGGAAAAGATTGTGGAGAAAATGAGTTGAATAGGAATCGTGGTAGAGGTGGAGAGTTCCACAAGAAGTACGAGAAATACAGAATGTATCCAGAAATTTCCTTTTGAGCATACCAGAATGAGTGTCGAAATCTTCGATTATAGTCTAATTAATATTCAACCAGAATTGGAAAAAAGCCAATGCAGATAGAATTTTAAGTGACGCCGAAAAATTATCTTTGACATTAAGGTAAGTACCTATCTACATATATAAGGGATAAAAAATTTAATTAGGTGAGCGTACTTTGGGATATGGTGATTCCCTAGCTCAGTTACGCCAGCCGTTTTTGAAGAAAACAGGATTTTGGATCCTAGTTTTTGGGTGTAGATGAAAGAAATGGGACTGAAAATGATCGCAAACAAGTTCTGAAATATTTTACTATACAGGGTGTTAGGGAAATAATATTCGTATCTTTAAAAGGTGATTCGATGCATTATTCTAAGCAAAAAAGTTCATTATAACTTATGTCCGAAAATCAATCGTTTTCGAGGAAAGTGAGTCGTAAATAATTAAATTTTCTGAAACATTTGGCAACGCTGCAATGTAACCGCGATACGAGCGCACGACGACCGCCTTGAATTATTGAATACTTTTACCCAATTTTTTATTGCTCATATTTTTTATGTAATAACGCTTTCAGTACAGTACATTTACTTAAAAAAATGACAGAACTTACCGGTACGTGGCGATACACACCACCAGTTCCCACGATTATCTGTCACATATCTGAAACGATGCGATGCACGAAAAAAAAATCGTAAATCACATAAAGTTACAGTTAAATGTATTAGTAATCACAACAACACGCGATGATACACGCAGTGCAGGCGGAGTACGACGTTGCCAGTTATGTGAGGGATTTTGTTTTGTTTGTTTTTCTCCGGAAAATTGTATTTAATAAGCAAGAAAATTATTTTGTTAGAGACAGTTAATTAATAAATAGATGTATTGATACATTTTACGCTATTAGGCATATGAATTTGAATTATTAAGGTGCAAAATTAATTTATTTCACGACTAAACAGGAATAAGTTCAGCATTTTTTTGCTCCGAAACAATGCAAGGAAAGACCTCTTAAAGTTACGAATATTATTTCCATAACACCCTGTATAATAGGTTTTCATTGAATGTTTGTTTTCAAAGACTGTGCGATGTTGCCAAATTCCAATACTTCATAGGTTTTCGTGTTGATGGATATTCTTTATAATTAAATTTGTATGTATGACTTCGGACTCCACACAACCCTAATAGTCTTTGTATTTCCGACAATAGAACGGAAGAACGTGCGACTCTATAGATCTATTAGTTACAAAGAACGCGGAACGCTTGAACGCTTTCTGTCTGCGCGAGCCCTAAGATGCGCATATTTGGACGCGTACCTTAACAATTTCTCGAAACCAAAATCAGAGAGTGAATTCAAAATAAATAGTGAATGATGTGATGATATTTTACAATGAAACGTAATGATAACCGGTGATTATAAATTGGCTAATACTCATTACATTAAGTGCCTGAACCGCTCACGAAGGTTCTCGGCTTTATCATCATTACGGATTTCTTCAACGTGTAGTCCCAACCTTTCCATCTGAACCACACGATGCCTGAAACAAAAATAGCGTTACGCTCAAAAATGTCATAAAAGTAAATGTACAGAGGGAGGAAGAACCCACACGTAATTTGAACTGGAAGGCAAAGGATACCATACAAAATATTTGTATATAGCGAAATTGATGAAATCTTATTGGCTGATTATTCTAGTCGAAAATACAAAGAGGTTTTTTTCGCTTTTTTCCAACTACCTATTTGCAACAGTATTCTAAATTCTTTTCATCTAATTACTTCATGAAGTGTATAGAGATGACTAAAAAACATCGTTTTTAATTTTGCTTTGTCATAAAATGCATTTTTTGTGCATTTTATTGTGGATTTTTTCTTCGATCTTAACTTGTTAACAAACAGTAGTACAGCTCTGAAATTGTATGTGAATATTCTACTTTTATGGATGAATAACACAAGTGATTACTTTTATTCTTATCACTTTTTCTTTTCGAAAAATCTTTGCTTTTCTTGAAAACCCAACTTGATGCGAGACGAGGCTTCAACAGAATCAAAGATTTTTCGAAAAGGATAGTGATAAGAACAGAGTAATCACTTGTTTCATTCTTCCATAAAAGAGGAATATTCACACAAAATTTCAGATCTGTACTTATATTTGTTAACAAGTTCCGATTGAATGCATTTTTTGAAAAAAAATTAATACATTGTTTTTTAGTCATCTCTATACACCCCATGAAATTATCAGATGGAAAGGATTTAGAATACAGCTGCAAGCAGGTGCTTGAAAAAAAATACAAAAAGGGACCCGTCACCTCAAGTGAATGCTGACTCTTTCAATATACGAATTTCAAACACGTTTTTCCCAACTCATGAGCAAAAACGAGGATAAACTGCTCCATCCTAGAAAATTTGATGTAAACAATCTATTTTTATTTACAGGTATAAAGGCAATTTTGACAAAGTGGCTTATTTTCCTAATAAACATCATGATCACTTGATTAGAAATTTTCAATGATATGAAAATAGACATATTTTAAGATATAGATGGTAGTAATTGTTAATTTCAAAACGATTTCCAAGAAACCTTTATTACTCTTTGTTTTGATATGAAATGCAAAGTAGTTATCAAAATTATTTTTTTCTCACCTTGTCTAGCTGTAAGGTCTTGCGGATCATTCAAGTACAAGCCGTTAAGGCCTCTCCCGCAGGACTTCCACCACCAGCCTCCTTTCAGCATAGATGCACAGTTTAGACTCGACCGATCATTGTCTCTGTAACAAACAAGTAAAATTTCTTAAAATTCCCAATTAACATACCTCAATTTGTTTTATCATAATAATAATAATAATAATAGTAATAATAATAATACCAGTGGGAAAGTTCACTTTTTGATTCAAGAAAAAAATACAAACTCAATGAAAGGCAAATATTTATTACTGTCAACATACAGGGTGTTAGTAACTTAAAGAGGCGATTCCTTGCATTATTCTAAGCAAAAAAATTCATTATAACTTAAGTCCGAAAACTAATCATTTTCGATGAAAGTGAGTCGTAAATAATTAAATTTTCTCAAAGATCTGGCAACGCACAACCACCGCAACTGATTCATCGAATTGTTTACGTTTGTTTGCTATTTTTGTTGAAAATGTGCCTTGAATTACTGAATACTTTTACGCAATTTTTTGTGACTAATATTTTTTATTTAATAACGCTTTCAGTACAGTACATTAACTCAAAAAAATGACAGAACTTACCGGTACGTGGCGATACACACCACCAATTCCCACGAGTATCAGTCACTTATTTGAAATGATGCGATGCACGAAAACAGAAAAAAACCAACATCCGTAAATCAGATAAGGTTACAGTTAAATGTATTAGTAATCACAGCAACATGCGATGATACATGCAGTGCAGGCGGAGTACGACGTTGCCAGTTGTCTGAGGGATTTTGTTTGTCTGTTTTTCTTTGGAAAATTGTATTTAATAAGCAAGAAAACTATTTTGTTAGAGACAGTTAATTAATAAATAGATGTATTGATTTATTTTACGCTAATAGACATATGAATTCAAATTATTAAGGTGCAAAATTAATTTATCTCATGACTAAAAAGAAATAAGTTCAGCATTTTTTTGCTCCGAAACGGTTGATTTTCGGGCATAGGTTATAATGAACTTTTTTTTTACACCCTGTATACGTAAATTCGGTGGGTTTTATTTCTTAAATATCATTTCGACCAAATGTTTTCCAACCCTTCGGACACGCTCTTCGAAACGCGCGTGCAAATTCTGAAACACCCTCTTGCAGAGTTCCGGAGTGATGTTGTTTATTTCTCGTCGAATGTTGTCTTTAGGCTCCTGCAGTGTTCGTGGGTTATTAGAATACACTTAGATAAACCCACAAAAAATAACCGCATGGCGTGAGGTCAGAGGACCTAGGAGGTTAGTGAGTGTCTCCAAACTTCCATATAACTTTTAGAGGAAAAAGTGCTGTAACGTGTCCATCGATTCTCTGAAAGTATGGGTCCCATCCTGTTGAAACCATGTATTTCTGTTATATCGACGTTCTGCTCTTATAATAGGAGCAAAAATGTTAATTATGTCCTTGTATCGCTCGGAATTGCATGACCTTTTTCATCTTCAAAGAAATACGGCCCAATACTACCGCTAGAGGATATGGAGCACCAAACAGTCACCTTTGGACTAAGTAGCCAATATCTGCAATTTTGCTTCTTCACATAATCGTCTAAGTGAAAATCTTCGACACTGAAAACAGCGATTCTGCGCTGCGTAGGAAAGAGATTCAACATCCGTTCAGTACAAAATGTCCGTAATACGTAATCACTTTCCTTTAAAGCATGGACTGATTGAATTTCATGAGGATCAAAACGCATTTTTTTTCTTCATTATGCCATGCAGTTTTGACCTAGGAATTCCCAAAGCACCGGAATGCTTCCGTACAGAACGCCGAGGATTTGCGATGA
This sequence comes from Acanthoscelides obtectus, assembly GCA_963669975.1. Taxonomy (NCBI): domain Eukaryota; kingdom Metazoa; phylum Arthropoda; class Insecta; order Coleoptera; family Chrysomelidae; genus Acanthoscelides; species Acanthoscelides obtectus. The sequence continues at coordinate 31,006,983 of CAVLJG010000004.1, read as the reverse complement.
CCGAAACACTTACTCGACGGACATTTTCTTCGGTTGATCCAGTAGGTGTGGGGTGTGGGGCCAGGAATGGGTTGACGAAGAGTACAGCCTGTTTCACGGAACCTCTTAATCCACTTTTTCAATAGGCTCTTACTTGGGGCATCTCTTGGTCGGCGAATGTTGTATCGTGTACAAAATTTCCGAAGGGCGGCTGCGTATGAATCATAAACATCCATAGCCAAGAAAAAAATTTCTCCTGGGACGGGATTCGAACCCGCACAGCGCACGGCGACTGATCAGGAGACCGAAGAGTCTACTACTGCGGCCACCGCTGCTGCCGCGTAATTCAAATTTGAAATATGAATTTTCCCGCGTGTACATGTACCAGCAATGTTGCAATTTTGCATAGAATTGAAACACAAATAATGATACAACTAATCAACGAATCATTTAAGATTTAAATTTATAATTAATCTATGTATGTCTGGCCTTGCTAAAGAAAATATCAATTTTTTGAAATTATTCCCAAGGCCTAGGTTCTTTATATTATCAGGTAAATTTACGTATAATTTTGTTCCTAAATAAAGGTGTTATAGAATTCTTCGGTCTGGGTCTTGCATGATATTTGATTTTTTTATCGTTACTAGTAAATTTGTAATAGTTGCTGATAGCATATAAGAGATAAACTTTTCTCATGTCGTATACGTGAATATCTTTGAACGAGACACCAGTAAGATAAAATTTTGGTTTTAGAACATTGTTTTTAGAATCATTTTTTGAAAGACTTTTGAAGCATAAGTCATGTAGCTTCCAATGCCAGTATGCCGTAGATTAAATATGTGCGATCATAATGTATTTCTCTTTTAGAATATCTTTGAGGTATTTAATTGTATATGATTCAAATCTAACTTTTTTTAAATATATGAAATATGAACAACCCAACGCAAGTGTGGATCCAAGAATATTCCAAGGTATTTTGTATCTGATATTCTATTAATTTACAATCTCTGATTATTCAAGAAAGAAGAGATATTTCTGCAATTTCATAGGTATTTAGAGTAGTAAAAACATAGTAAAGATGCGTTTTAGAGTAATTGATGCTAAATTTTCTGTTATTAACTAACTGGATAATTTTGGCAAAATCATCTTCCACTATGTTTTTTAAGTCAGCTCAGTCATCACCTTTATAAAGGACTGGAGTACCATGTGCAAAAATTGTTTTGCTCATACAATCAATTTGAAATATATCATTCAAATATACATCAAAAAACAGTGGACCTAAAACCGTTCCCTGTGGGAAACCACATTTGGTAAACATTTCATTACTAGAGCTGAGAAAACTCAATAAGCCGGAATTTGTATACTTTCCGTCTCTGTGACAATAACCAACTGTATACAAAGTTGTTTCATGCTTTTTTTCATCAGTAAAGTATAGGTCGGTCATTGAAGACAACGGAAAGCGAGCGCGTATGGGATACCGAAAAACTCAGTATTATGGTGACCTTTCAAACAAAAAGAATCAAAACCTAAATTCATACCTGTTGTATGTGGAGAATGGACTATTGCTGCTTCCATACCATGGGTCGTTCAGAGAATCGCCTGCATTGCCTTCGTAACCATCTATTTCCAGCTTGTAATAATCGGCCTCCGAGTAAATTTTGAAGTGGGCGTACTGAGCATATCTGAAAAAATGAATTTTGTGTACAACTGCAAAATGCCCCACGCTTTCAATGATAATGACGCTTATACTTCTATACTACTAAAGACCTAAACAAATAACTTTGTAGACTAAGTATATTGGTTGTTTGATGTCCTAAAAGCATGTGCTAATACTCGTACTATGGTGTTGATTAAAAATGTACTTTTACAGCTAAGCAAAAATTCCACATTTTGTGTTACTCATCATTTTTTTACTGAACGAGCGAACTGGTAGAAAATCATACTCTACTCCCCCTCTCGTTAAAGGTCATTTTTTATAATTTCTGTCGACCGTCAATACGAGAACTGGAAGTGACTTGGTGCTACTTCCGGCGCCCTCGTGTAGGAATTCAGCGGCCCACTACCTGAATTTGTGAAATAGTATCACACGCAGTGCTCCGGATTTATCGGATGGTGGAGATTTTGATAGAAATCGGCCTCCATTAGTGAGATTGCTGTCGGAGCCCTTTTTCTCGCTCGCTTCGGGATTTAGCAGTAGACCTAACTACACTCGACCATCGAGCCGAGGGAAACCGTCTGCAGTGTTAATACGAGGCGAATTTAAGTAGGACTCACGCCAGTGAGGAGCAGTTTTCCATTTCTGTGAACCCCATTGTTGGAGGGTTCCACCTTAGGGTTCTACCTTCAGGTATAGAGTTACATCTGAGACTTCCTGCTCTCGGTTGCCTACCGGTAATAGCCAAGCACCTGCCTAGGTGGTTTTTATTTTTTTATTTTAATATTTACTGGAAACCATTTAGCTAGGGGGGTAATACAAAATAATTTTCTTTAGCTTGTCCTCCAGAACTTTTTATTTAAATTTTTTTATTTCTTTTGTTCAATAAATTTGTGTACCTAGCGAGTATCTCCTTTAGCGTCAGAAACCCAACATTGGTTACTCGTTATTTCTTTTTCTAGTGGTTGGAACTAGATGGCGTCCAAACCACAACTGTTTGCATCCGTAAACCAAAGTACAAAGAACCTCGCCCTGAAGGCTCATTAATTACCAACCGACCACAGTTTTGCGTGATAACAACTGTCTTCCCAATAGTAGACATTTTCCACTTAACGTCGCATGTCCCTTTTTTCAACAGCCTGTCAATCGTAACTCGTAACAAATAATACTACAGCTCTAAAATAATATGTGAATATTCCACTTTTATGGAAGAACTGAGCAGGTCTTATCACTTTCTTCCTTCAAAAAATCTTTGTTTTTCTTGATAACTCAATTTGTTACGAAAATCAAAGATTTTTCGAAGGAAAAAAGTGATAAGAGTAAAAATAATCACACGCGCAATTCTACTGTAAATGTGTAATTTCGACAAAATATCAAAGATGAAAAAAAATCTTTTAACATAAAAAGTTGCCAAAATTCTCACCATGAAATAATCAGTTTAAACGTATTCTGACAAGCAGACAGTTGAAAAAAAAGTGACAGGTGACAACTTACAATCTAAGGCACGCGACATTAGTTTAAAAATTAATTTGCGAGCATTTTAACTATTATACGCGTACAGGTATGTCTTTCTACACCGGTAAAATTCGCATTTTCGATGGGTGACTGGCAAAGGTCTATTTTGCGTGCCTGGGCTGCGATCGATAAGACGTACTTTTTCGGGCTCCTGTAGAAGAACTTATTAAGAACTATGTTACCACGCATCTTTTTTCTTTAATGGTCTATTATTTCCATTACCATAGACGGCTTTTATAGCTGAACCATACATCACTGGTGGTTACGTTATTGTAAATCCGAGCTGGGATGTTGCAATATGCACCAGTTCATCTTTTTTCGAAGATGCATCAGACCGATATGTGGTTGTATGCAGCTGTAATTTATTCACACTCGTGACATTTTGCATTGACTGTACGAAAAACGCAAAACGTATTTAAGTGTATGGCATTTTGGAATACGTTTACGACACTATTTAGACTAAGAGATAGACAATTTCTGCTAAGGATACACTGAGACAATGGACCACATTCCACAGGCTTTTTAGTTGATTGGTATTCCTAAACGATGCTTCAAAAAATTTTATTATAGATACTGTTTTTTGAATTTTTTAACAGGCCAGGTAAATTCAACCACCTTTATGCCCATCCTCCGGTGAGAGGTCGGTTCACTCTCCATTAGAAATTTACTGAATTTTATCAAATCTAACCTATTAGGTTACTAGAAACCGTAAGCAAGCTTTGGAACGCTAAACTCTTCAAGAATGCCGTATTTGCTATCATTTTTCACATTATATTGCTTCCAGCTGCATAAAAAATATCGTCAAGTAGGTTGACTCTGCACTTCTCACCCAACGCCGTTACCACAAATTAGATAGACCCTCTGAGAAAAAGGTTAGTTGCGAACATGCATAATAGAGAAATTAAACAGATCAAGTCAGTCAAACAGGCTTATACAATTAGTCAATAGGAGGTGCAACAAGTCAGATGCGGCAATAAGGCCAGGATACTTAACAAGATAGGTATGCTCGCCGGTGATACCAGACAGCAGAAGCAGTGACGCGTATCAAAAGCATTTTTTAGGGGCAGATGTGCAGAGAAGTATATGAGGTGTCACATATGCGTAATAGATCGATTGAATTACCGAGGTTGGGAGCGTATAAACATACTAATATCAAAAAATTGATGCCACGCCCCCAATAATTCACCCCTGTATTTTTTTTTAAATGATCACGATCTTCTGAAACGTCAGAAAATTAAATTTGAGCGATTTTCATTTTCTTAGACCTATATTCAAAGACTACAAATCTTTTTCGTCCTTGTCATAATAGTAACCTTGTGTGTCTAGTCAACCCTCTGTTGCATGACTCAGTGAACTGTACAGTAGAGCAAGTTCGTAAAGATTCAAGGCCACGGCTCACACCGTGATATAGAGTTAGAGCACTTTGATTTGTTTTTAGTTCATCTCAAAATTCATCCTTGTAGTTAAAAAGCCTACGTGAGTCCTCTTAAGCTGTTTTTCGTAGCTCTTCTCCTTTTTTCTCCTCTTACCTTGACATTGTCTGGTTTCAGACAGTGACAAATGGGCAAATGTCCTACGGACCGCCCAGACAAACAAATGACGAATAGTATCTAAGTTTTCCCAGTTAGAGACGGGACAAGGATTAGTGGATAGACAGACAGACCGACGTAAATGAGTGACATTTGCAAACCTGAGAAGCCGCTTTTCTTCGCGTCGCTCCAATGCCCGGATTCTCATTTGATTGTGAGCTATGGAAACCAGCGGAAATGTTTCGCATCTCTTCTTTTCGCTTCTCTTTCCCTCAATGTACGAAGTGCGCATTCGAAACTCTTACTAGTTTCGTTCGCGGTTCCGATTCGGGATTGATTCTGAACCACTTCGCATGCGCTCTTCAAAAATCGGCGTTCGCGGTAAGAAAATTCTGAATTTTTAGTTACAGTTCTGCGTTCGCGGATCATATCGAATTGGTACAGAACTGATTATGAATTGGTCCTGACGGTTCTCAGATTTTTGGTGAGACTAAAAGTTCGATCCGGCTGATCATGCGCATTAGCATCGTTATGGACATTTGATATTTCATCTTCCGCTGCCTCTGTTCGGGTTTAAAGTGTTTAACCTATTCTGTGAAAATCTGTCACCTGTGCTTTTAGTGCCTGCTGTTCCATACATATGTTTTGAGTGTTCCATCTCAAGTTTTTAAGATTCAGTGCTTAAGATTTTGTGCTTAAGATGTCGGACCATTTATCGTTTAGTGATGATGATTTGGAAGAACTATTGGAAGTTATTGAAGTACCGACAACACCTGGAAGCTGTCAATAGTGTCAATCGAATAGCAGCTTGGCAACAGCACAAAATAGAGGGCAAATTGGCAACAGTGTTGAATACGCAAACAGTTCCAAAGTCGTGCGCGGTAAACGAAAATCTCGAACTAGAAAATAACTGGACATGCGCATTTGTTTAATTCTGGATGGTTCAGTTTTAGTTCCGAACTGGTTCATTTTTTGACCCGCGAACGCAATTACTAGCAACCAAGACAATGTACCGTCAAGGAGGAGCGACTAGCATTTAGCAATCATTTTTATTGTTTTGTTACTTTGGAGCAGTAAAGGTGCCAACGTATATGATTTGCGTGCCAAATTGCAGCATTAAAATGTATTTATATGGACGATTGTATAAAGTGTGGCCGCTGAATAAAATTAAAGTCAAGGTTCGTAGTGTCGCGAGTTTAAATACGCCAAGTGACATAAACGCTTATTTCGCTTTGTATCTTGAAAAATAGTTGCAGTACAAAGAATATCTTCGAATCCGCTCGGAAAATATTCTGATTCAGTTTTTTTTAATAACCTTATTCATAATGGACTCCATTGGATGAATTTTGCTTGTCCCCAGGCAAAAAATTGAAGCCAACCAGCAGAAATACATATCGCTCGGGTTACTATTTTCTGCTCGAATCCACTTTCATCATTTTTGTGGATCTTGCCCATTATTTTCCTATTTTTTGTTATATACCTTTCTCCGCATGATCATTTTCTTTTTGTAGATCCTTTGGGCTTGAAGTACCACAGCAAGTGGCTATAACCGGCCGCGTGGTTGTGGTTAGATGTCTCCTTGAAAATTCGAGGTCTTCTAGCCATTTGATACTACCATGTGTAGGTTGACTCTTGTTGTGGACTTCGTATGTCGATTTTTTTCCTCTCCATCGTCGTTCCCTCAGGTTACACCCGTATCCGGATGTGTAGACATGTGTATCTACTTTTGCAGTTGCATATGTACATTCATTTCGGACCTTATGAAGCCAACCAGCAGAAATGCGTATCGCTCGGGTTACCTATCCTATTTTCTACTCGAATCCACTTTTATCCTGTTTGCGGATTTTGCCCATTATTTACCTACTTTTTGTTATATTTATATATATATATATATATATATATATATATATCCTATTCACCGTCTCATTTTAACAGAAAGCAAGGTAGAATATAGTTACTTGAGCATTTTTAATCATCTTCCTACAGATATAAATAAATAGTAATTTGAATTCCTTTAAAAGAAAATTACACAAATTTTTGGCAGATCTAGAACCTTATTGTCTCAATGACTATTTAGCACATCTCTAGGTTATTTCATGAATGCATTTTGCATTGTTATTTGGAAATAGAAGTTTGTTGTTGTTGTAAAACCTTTTTTGTTGAAAATCTGAAAAAGCCTCCCTTATATTTGTCTAGAGCAAAAAATAGATTTCGCAATCTGTTTAAAAAAATTGTAAAATATTTCTTGACGCAGATTACTTTTTCAATCGATTATGCAAAAAAATGTATTCAGAATATCTTTCCAAGATGATACGAAGACACTTCTGGTCTAATTTGAAAGCGCTGTTGGTCTCCAATATCACGTTCAGCATTTGGTTGTTAAATATATAATATAGATTATTAGTGTTTCTTAGCCTATAAACACCGCAGTGACGAAATTTAATTTGAAACAATCTCTTGACGTTTCGTGATAGAAGAGTTGCCTCCGGGTAAAGAAGATTTAATACTGTTAATGGATCCGCAGATTGAATGTTGTGTTGCTCCATGCATCATTTTATGAGATATAATTAACGCTCATTCCAAAAATAACAAATGTTTATGTTACTTTTACCTGGAACACTTAATTTCATATATAGAGAGAACCGCTTATTAAATTGCAACAAAAGTCTGATTCTATGTTATGGTCTGGTAAAGATGAAAAATCTGTACTATGTCTTGGAGAACTCAGAAAAGTCATTATTTTAAATGTTTTCAGTAATGGATGGTGAATTTTCGACAAGGACGGACTTAGGAATCTGTATGTGGGGGGCGCAACGGTGGTCGCAGCATTCATGTTTGGGAAGATATCTCTTGGTAGGAAGAAGGAGAAGAACGGGGGAGATGACCGTCTGCTTCGGTAACCACTTGAGAAAGTGCTACCAAGTCTAGCGATTTTTCTTGATGTACCGATTTTACTGGTATTCTATCGAAATGGAACTACAGATTTTATTGCGACATTTACCGAAAATTTTCTGAAATTCTTAATTATTTTTGAGATTTTTCAAGGAAACACAAAAATAGAGCCATTAGGCACCACAACTTCAATTATCGATTAGTAAAGCTTGCTGCAACCCTTGACTCTTTAGTTCTTCAAAAAGCAGCATTTCAAGCATTTGATGTTAGTCCCCCTCCGCGTTCTCCATTTTTTTACACCGACGCAGTCGCGCAGGCAGAAGCCTAAAAGCCAGTGCACCGCGGCTGCTATCAGGATCCCAAAGAAAATTTGTTAATCCGATTTTTGAATTCCCTAAGGTTAGTAGAACTGGGAAAAGCCTCTTGTAAATTGTTCCACAATCTCTACTCCCTAGGGACAAAAGACCGGTCGTAAAGGCCAGTTCTGGATGTAGGAAGTTCGACACAGTTAGGATAGGAGACCGAAGTCAGGCGAGTCTGTTTGGCAGGCACATTGCGCTGTGGTATCATGAAGGAGAGCTCTGAGGAGCAAAGCCCATTGGTGTAGCGGTAGAAGAGATCACCCATAGCCCGCCGGCCGGAAAGAGTTCCGAGATTGTCTCTTAGAAAAGAGTCATCGATCAGTCGAACAGCATCGAGCATGGAGAATGTAGTTCTGGAGGCAGCAATACTCGAGGCGAGTTCTTATCCGGGCCTGAAAACGTCATGTGGAGAAAAGTATTTTTCAGCCCTAAACAGACAGCTTAGCCTTTGCCAAAAGCTGCCGCTATTGACGAGATGTGTTCGTGCCAAGTCAAGTTCTCGGTGATCTGGACTCAGACCAGCCGGAATAAACGGCTCTTTGGCAGAACTTGGCCAACCATCGAAACCGGATGCACGCTAGGAAGCATTAAGCTGTACAAGATTGTTGCTTCCCCAAGCAGTGATAACCTCCTGGTCTGCCATCAGAGAGGAAGTCGCTACTAGTCTTATTTCTCCCAGTTCACCGGCAGAGATCGCCTTGTCACTCTGAATTCCTGCGTGTAGAGTGCTGTCATCAGCAGAGCTGTGGATTGGATTGATCTTACAGGAAAGAAGGTCGTTTATATGTAAGAGGGACAGTGTCGAAGCCAATACCGTTCCCTGGGGAACACCCGCTTTGACGTTGTGAGATGGAGAAGAGAAACCGTCAATTACGACGGATATCTTGCGGCCAGAGAGCAAGTCAGCTCCAATCCACAAAGCTTCTCTACGAGGCCATAAGATGGAAGTTTGCACAAGAGGACAGCATGCTACAGCATTTTTGAAATAGTAGCATTTCAACATCTGATGCTCCCCTCTCCCCGCTATTCAGTTTCAAAACCGAGTTGACCTTAGACTCGTATCGTCAGTCGTTCCTACAATTGTAGGGCGCTTTTATCGCCTCCTTGATTGTCATAGTTTTCTACTTCTCCGTGTCAGCGCTCTATTTTGAGGTTATGTCACAAACATCTATTTGCATCAAATTGTGCTTGCATTTGAGTTATATCATGTTTTATCGGCCTGAAATTTCCTACAATTTAAAAAGAAAACATACAGGGTTTGTCCGGAAAGTAATAGGACTGAGTCGATTTAAAAAAAAATATTGAGCCAATCGTTACAATTCTTTAAAAACTTTCAAAATAGGCTCCTTCTGCGTCGATGTAGCGCTGTCAGCGTGATTTCCAAGCATTGAAGGCGTCACGGAAGGCATTCTCCGGAATAGCCTTGAGAGCCGCGGTGCATGCTGCTTGGATCCCCTCTGTCGTCTCAAAATGCTTGCCTTTCATCGGCCTTTTCAGGCGAAGAAACAAAAAAAAGTCCGGGGGGGGGGCACATCTGGACTGTAGGGCGGCTGCGGAAGCGTTGGGATGCCGGCTTTGGTCAGGTAGCTGTTCACAAGAAAGGCGGTGTGAGCCGGGGCGTTCTCGTGGTGCAACTTCCAGTCGGCTGGGATGTCGTGTCGGACCCGACTGACCCTTCGTTTGAGTCTCCTGAGCACTTCCACGTAAAACTTGGCGTTGACGGTTTGTCCAGGAGGAACAAATTCATGGTGGACGATGCCTTGGATGTCAAAAAAGGCAATGACAATCGTTTTCACTTTGAATTTGCTCATTCTTCCCTTTTTTGGGCGAGGAGACGCCGTCATGTGCCACTCGGAAGATTGCCTCTTTGTCTCGGGATCATACTCAAAGATTCACGACTCGTCACCTGTGATTATGTTATTCAAAAATTGGGGGTCACTTTCACACATGTTCAAATTTTCTTGGCACTTCCACTCGCCGCAATTTCTGGTCGTCAGTGAGCACTTTTGGGAACATCTTCGCGCACACCTTGCGCATATTCAAATTCTGTGTCACAATGTCATGAACCACAGATTTTGGTAAATTTAACATCTGGGCAATTAAACGAATACTTAGTCGACGGTCTGAGTTCAAAACTTTGCGCACACGAGTCACATTATCGGTGTTTGTCGAAGGTCTTCCAGAGACCTCTTACCGGCCCTCCAAAAAGGCCTGGTGTCACCGAAACACACCACTTGTTGCTAAAGCAACACCTGGGTAAGCCTGCTTGATCATATCAATCGTCTCTGCCGCAGATTTACCGAGTGTCACACAGAATTTAATCGCGTACCTCTGCTCTAACGAACGCTGCATTTTCGGCTTGCACCATCCACAGAAACACGTCGCGCGAAAATGCCTGTTCTGACTCTCCAAGTGCTCGGAGACAACTAACCAGCCGCTCATTCGTTAGCTAGGAACGCCCTCTACCGAATCCTGACGCTGACACGGGACAAGTGTAATCTAGACATTTTTTAAGGAGAGAAACGAGTATGACAATCAAGGAGGCCAATAAACGCGCCCTACAATTGTAGGGACGACTGACGATACGGGCCTTAGTCAAGGTGCCCCCTTCTCAATTTTCAATCATTGGTAGATGTTTGCAGCACTGTCTACCGAAAAATTCTACAGATGGACTATACCTAGCAACACTGACTTGAACAGCACCTCTGAGAGCAAATGCCCTTGGAACTATCAAAGAGCGGCGGATAGGATATGTCTAGGGGACGCACGTCTCACGATTCGGATCTAGTAAGATCATTTTTACATTTAAATACAGCAATAAATACCATTTTCTTGAAAACAAAATTGACAGAGCTGGGCCTCTAGGCGGAGGCGCCCCTCCAGCCTCCCCCTAAATCCGCCAATGATTTCCGACATGGCCAGATTCATAAAGCAAAGATGTGTCCCACGCCAAAAGACACGAAAAATATCGTAATCGTGAAAAAAAAAATTAAATCGATATATTCAATCCATTGGCGACAGAATTTTAATCAAAAATGCTCAAATTACATAGTTGACAAACTGCGCACCATACTTTTCGACAAACACTTGTTGAAAAGTAGGGTAATACGGACAAATTAGGGAATTACTATACGATTGTTAAGAAATGTCTCAAAAGAATGTTACTTCTAATACGGTTTCGTAGAAGAGACGCTAGAACCTGTCAATGTTCACCAAAGAAAAAATCCGGCAACTTCTTACAGAAGATAACTAAATATCCTGAAATGTTTCTAAAGTTGCAGTAGGTACATATCTGTACCCCAGAGCCAGATTAGGTTAATTACATTTTTTCCAAAAATGAGTTCACTATGTTAAGCCTTTGATAATATAGTGAATTTTCATTTGCTACTTGCAGCGTCCATCTATCTGTAATGATAAGGAAGTTACGACTTTTTAACTCATGTCAAGTCGCATACAACAATACAAGAAAAATATTTCAAATTCAATTATCTCAAAACTACTTATTTGGACTTAACCTAGTCTGGCTCTAAGGTACAGAATTATGTTCCATGTTCTTAATGCATAACATCTAATAGGCCTATAAATTATCCCATGGACGTTCATCTCAATTTCCTTTCAGCATCTCGTACTATTGAATGGGACTGAATGAATGGAATGCCTTTCTCGACACCGTGAAAGCAAAATGTGATATATAAGTTGCGTAGGATGTTTGATTCAAGCTTTTCGTATGTCTTCATTTTCATGCACTGATTCGCGCAAAAAGGCATAACATAATACTTAACAACGCTGCCATATACTATACAGGGTGTCCCCGGAATCGACGTCAAGCCGGAAACGGGGAGTAGGCCAAATTGTAATAGTTAGCAGAGGAATATAAAAACAACTATGTCATGTACTTTTCAAAGGCTATAACAACACAGATAGTAACGCCACTTCTTTTAATTCATGATTGTGTAGTGCAGTGGTTCCTAACCTGGGGGTAATTACCCCCGCAGGGGTAAAACGGAGATTCTAAGGGGGTAACACGGGATGGCACGAAATAGTATTAAAATAGCAATAAACAAAATAATAGTACGGTAAACGGTAGCACGGCGCTCTCATGCGCGCGGCTGACGGCGACGGCGGCGGGTGAGCTGCGGTGTGGGAGGGGTGAAGCATGACTAGCGGCGGGCCGGACAGGCGGCGATGTTCATTTTGTTTACCTAAGCTTAGGAAGAACACGCATTTTATTTGTTCCGCCGCGCATTGCAGAAATCGTATTTTTAAACGGTTTAAATTCAAAGGTAAGCAGTGTTTGTTAATATCGTCACGTTAATATTGTCACGAGTGATTTGTTTACGTAGGTATGTATTAGTTGATTTTTGTTTTAGGTACCTACAGGTGTTTTTGACATGGCTTCTACTTCATCTGGCAAAAAGCGCACTTATAAAGAAGCATTTCTACAATGGGGTTTCACAAGCATCGTAGACAAAAATATAGAAAAGCCTCAGTGTGTTTTATGTAATAAAGTGCTTAATCCAGAAAGCATGAAACCGAGCAAATTAAAAGAACATTTTGCTAAAGTTCACAAGGAGTTCGCAGATAAAAATATAGATTTTTTTAAGAAAAAGGAGAGGATTCTGAAGTCTTCCCGCATGGATTCAACAGGCAATATACAGAAAGCAAATGAATCATGCCTTCAAGCTTCATACAAAATTGCTTATCGCATCGCACGTAATAAAAAACCACACACTATAGGAGAGGACCTCATCAAACCTTGCTTGTTAGATGCAGTAGCACTTGTTATTGGTGAGCAACATGTGGCTAAGATTAAACAAATCTCACTCTCAAACACTACTATTCAAAGTCGCATATGTGAAATGAGTGCCGATATTCTAGCAACCGTTATTTCTGAAATAAAGGAAAGTCATATGTTTGCGCTGCAGTTGGACGAGTCCACAGATGTTGCTTCGTGTTCACAATTATTGGTGTTTACACGATACATTAAAGATGATGATGTAAAGGAGGAATATTTGTTCTGCAAGTCTTTGCCCACTACTACTCGCGGCGAAGACGTATTTCAAACGCTAAAAGAGTTTATTGAGGAAAATGGCCTAGACTGGTTAAAGCTGATTGGTACTTGGCCTTCCATGATGGGCATCCGTTCTGGTTTTCAGGCACTCGTGAAGCAAGTTGCTCCTCAAGTTTTCGGCTATCATTGCTTGATACACCGTTACGCTTTGGCTGTGAAAACGCTTCCATCAGATTTGCTAAACACGTTGAGTGACATAGTAAAAATTGTTAATCATATTCGAGGCAGCGCTACTAACTCAAGATTATTCAAAGTTTTGTGCGATGAAGTTGGTGCTACATTTAATGCTCTTTTGTACCATACAGAGGTACGTTGGTTATCAAGAGGCAAAGTTCTAAGTAGGGTTTACGAATTACGAGAAGAAATTGGATTGTTTTTTGAAAATCAGAGAACACAAAAAGAAAAAGAATATTATGCATAAATTAAAGACCAAACATTTATTCTAAAAATGGCGTACCTTGCTGATTTTTTCACTGAAATTAATAGTCTGAATATTTCACTGCAAGGAAATGAAACGAATATTTTGACGTTGCAGGATAAAATCGCAAGTTTTTTGCGCAAATTGGAACTTTACCAACGCAGAGTTCAAGCTGGTGATGTGTCAATGTTTACACAACTAAGTGAGCAATTAGTAAATAATAAACAAGAGAAAATCTCGTTTGAAAATTCCGTGGTTCAACATTTAACTGCCGTGATAGACTCACTGCAGCAATATTTTCCGAACATGGACAGTCGTGAGTCCTACTCCTGGATTTTAAGACCATTTTCTACTTGCGTCGATATTTTCAAGGACGAAGATGTGTCAGCGAAAGTAGAGTTTCTCGGGCTGCGTGAGAATAACTCATTGAAAGTTGATTTTCAAAATGATAAACTAAGCACATTTTGGCGAAAAGCAGCTGCAGAATATCCCATTATAGCTGACAGAGCTTTAAAAATGTTGATTCCATTTGCTACAACTTACAGATGTGAAACTGGTTTCTCAACTCTTGTTACATTAAAAACAAAAGCCAGAAACCGTCTGAATGTTGAGCATGACATGAGATGCGCGTTGAGTGAAACCGAACCTAATATTGTCAAACTTGCGAATGCAAAGCAATTTCAACCTTCACACTAGTTAACTCCAAGATTTACATATTACTTTACTTTACTAGTTACCTAAACGTGCAATTTCTTAGAATTTAGTTAGATAATAAACATATTTTCGTTCGAATTTGTGTGGTTTTAATTATTTTAAATTGGCTAGGGGTAAACTCAATTCCCATACTTGTTCACAGGGGTAGTGACATTGAAAAGGTTAGGAACCACTGGTGTAGTGCCACCATATCTTTATACACCATACAGGAGTACACCAACATGCTCCTCATTTATGGGGAATGTACAGATAGATGTAGTACTATTATTATGTATCGAAGAAAGAGACTAAACCAAAACAGTGATCATCGCGTGATCATTGCGTGATCAGGATACTGATACAGGTATATTTCAAGAAAGAGAGAGAGCATAACTGTTATTGGGCAGAATAGGTCGAGCCCTTACACAGAACCAATGGCAAACCGGAGGTGGAGTGGGAAACCGTGCATGCAGCCTGGCCCAGTAGCCGTTAATGCTATATACAGGGTGAATTTGAAGTTGAGTCATTAATTTTCAGATAATGATTGTAGAAGGAAGATAAACCAAAATATGTGTGTAAAAATAAAAAAAAATTAAAAAAATTGTTTTACCTTGTTTTATAAAGTATCCTCCCGACAAGTATTTCAGTGCGGACCTGTATTTGATCGTGAGGTCCTGGAGCACCGGCATGCAGTCCCCTGTGAGGTCTTAAGTCACCTGATTCACGAGCCCGTTGTACTACATTAACAAAGGCACGAGGGGTTGGTTGCACTCGATTGGGAAACCGATCCGCATAAATATGTGCCATTTTTTATTTCGTTTGAGCCACGCAGCAAACACCACTATTCACTCACGCGTTACCGACTGACACAGACTGAATAAAAACATCGTGATCAGCGTTTCAAATTCTTTCGCTTTTTTGTTTCCGATGCGACGAACCGATAAGGCGGAGTATATCCGTTGTCGCCAAACACGAGCACATAATATTATTATTGAGACAGGGCGGTACTCAAACTTCTAAAGGGCTATAAATTTGTTACTTTAATTTTACCACAAAAATGTTAAAGGAAAAAAACATTTCTTTTGATCAGATCTACTCACTGTTAAAATAAATGACTCAACTTCGAAGTCACCCTGTATATAAAGAGAAAATAATCATGCGGAGAAATGTATATAACAAAAAATAGGCAAATAATGGGCAAGATCCGCAAAAAGAAGGAAAGTTTATTCGAGCAGAAAATAGGTTAGGTAACCCGAGCGATACGTATTCCTGCTAGTTGGCTTCATTAGGCCCGAAATGAATGCACATATGCAACTACAAAAGTAGATACACATGCTCATACATCCGGATACGGGTGTAACCTGAGGAAACAAAGATGGAGAGGGAAGAAATCACACACGAATTCTGCAACAAGAGCCAACCTACACATTGTAGTATAAAATGGCTAGAAGACCTCGAATTTTCAACACGACATCTAACCACAACCACGCGGCCGGTTATAGCCACTTGCTGTGGTACTTCAAGCCCAAAGGATCTACAAAAAGAAAATAATCATGCGAGGAAATGTCTATAACAAAAAATATTAAAATAATGGTTACACCCATATCCGGATGTATGAGCAGGTGTATCTACTCTTGTAGTTGCATATGTGCATTCATTTCGGGCCTGATGAAGCCAACCAGCAGAAATACGTATCGCTCGGGTTACCTATCCTATTTTCTGCTCGAATCCACTTTCCTTCTTTTTGCGGATTTTCCCATTATTTTCCTATTTTTTTGGTTTCTTTCTCTAAAAATAATCATTTATTTTGTTAGATTATTCCAAGACCTTTGAGGAAAATACGGACCTGTACAATCTCGCTTTGGGCATGGTGTGTTTTATCTGAGCGTAAATGGAGTACGAATGGGGGATAGCATGTTTGATCAAATCGTAAAATAATTACATAAAATAACGAGAAGGGCGCTTGGAGCGCTTTGTTTACAGTTCAATACGACTTCCGCGGTGGTTAATAATAAATTGTTTTTCGAATGAAAACTCTAACTATTCGTAACCAAATGAAGAAGATGGATTAAAATACTTTACGACAAAAAGATACGCGAGTTCTAGACTACTATGCGGGTCACGCGAATACTGATCAAAATGTCAAAAAGACGTGGGGTTCTCGATATATTTCAGGGGTTATTACTTCACTCATAAATTACATTATTATTCATTTAGTCAAAGTCAAAATCATATGCCAGCCATATTATATGTATGTGAAAGTTATTGTAATTTTTATTTCATTTTTAAGGTATATGTTAAAGAAGAGTAGGTTGACCCCCGCGAGGTAATTTGTGATATCTTATATGTTCAAAAATGTTATTTGTGACACGTTATGCAATTAAAAAATGTTTCAATATGATTATTTATAAATGGCTGTCGTACTTAAAGAACAATAAGCGAGCTCTTAACATATTCTGGATTCTTAATAAATATTCTATGGACAGTCCATTTTACGAAATGATCAATCGCTAATGACCAAATCGCTTAACGTTGACGATTCAAAGCTATGGTTTAATTTAGTTGGGCATTTTATGGAATCCGACCATTTCATGAGATGGTTGTGACATATCCATTACAAAATAACGGGTGCAAATTCGTCAGGTGTTTGTCTAGAATTCTTCTATCGGCGTATCGTTTACCGTATTAGAGTTGAAACAACTTTCGTATTTAAAGTCAGTACATATATGGAATGTCCAGATTTGTGAAAAAATCACCCGGAATAAAAAATTACTAGTTTGTATACATCTAACGTGGGCTTTACAAGCGGCATCCCTTCTGATGGTATGTTGCCAGACAAAGCTTTGAACATTTTCCAAATTTTATACTTTGACGGTTGAGGATTTACGAAAGAAAAACGTTGGGTTAACGTTTCGGCAAACATTAATTTACAAAAGTACGATGGTTAGTATAAATATAATACCTCTTATTCCCTTCAAAGTCTTCTAGTTCAACTCTCAGAGAATACTCTTCATTATTGGTTAACATGTAGATATTTTCATTGCCCAGCCAAAATTCTTTGGCTGGATCCCCAAATCCATTTTTGTAGTCATTCCAGTCTCTGTTGAAGTTCTCTCTTGGGAAGCCAAAATCATCTCGCCTTTGAATCACCTGAAACAATTAAGTTGTGTACGTAAGTTGATCTGGTTCCCATTATGAAACTACAAAACCACGACCACGTCACTGATACTCATTATTTCATGTAAAACACCGAGTTCCATAAGGCAAACACAAGTTTACTGATGAAAGTAAATAGCAAAATAACTTTTGGACTAAGTATGTATAGGTCAATTCACATATTTTGGTCTGTAGCATCTCCAGTTTTGAGATTTCCCAACCTTTCGCAGACAAATATGGAAAACGTGAGATACAAAGAAAGTACGTTGTAAGGATTTCCTTTTTCCAGTTAAAGACTACGATGTTTTGGGAAAAAGATAAATAACGTACATATAGATTACACATGCCTGATTCTACAACGGAATATGCAGTCCTGCCTTAAATACAAATATAATTTGTATGAAAGGTTTGACATGATGAATCAAGATCTGCTTTCTAATTTGTTCTATCATGTATAGGTAATTTTTTATAAGCTCCCAAAATCCTTTGTATTGTTTTGTCCAGCAGTATTCAGCTTAGATTGCTTTTGCCTATACAAAACTGATTCATACTGATAGAGACAGAACGATATAGTTTGACATCGTTTTACTTCCCACGCCACACGGCAATTGCAAAAAATTTCGAAAAAGAGATATTTGGATGTTACATAACATGTAGGTACATCACGAAAAACCATGTCACTTATTTTTGTAGGTATGTCTGCCAGCTCATCCTGGGACCGCCTACAACTTAAAAAGTACTGCTCGGATTTTGATGAAATTTTCAGACAAGGTGCCTACTATGCCTTGGACAAAAAAGCTATTAGACAAATTTTGACACCGCAGATTTCCCCGTACATTTGCACTTAAAGCTCAGAGATATATTTTCGGCAGGCAGATCGTCTATCGTTCGCATATGCCATGCGCCACGGGGTTATATATAAATTTGCATCTCTTGTATTATAGTAGGTTATCAAATATGGTTGACATGCAGTTTTACAACAAAGCTTCAGAGAAATGATGCTCCCGTTTATGGATACGTACATTACTGCTGCAATATGAGGCTTTTTGAAGCCATTGCACCACATGGAAGATTTTATTGGAAAATGCTTTGAAGGCGTGGAAGGTATAGAGTTAATATACTTGACGCCATTTCTTACATTTATTGCACGCATAGTTAGTGAAGCGACTTAGTAGGGTTTAGTTCGTTGAAGAGATGTATCTTGATTGTTTTTGTTTTATGCCAGATTTGAATTCAAAGTAAGAATGAAAATTTCATTGAAAAAATGTACTTAGTACATAGTTTTTATGAGTATATTGCTGTTTAGAAGTGGCAAATGTATGATTGTCAAGCACGATATTAAGAAAGAGAGAAAAAATATTAATTTGTGGACTAGCGTAACCATTGATATATAGTCGAAATCACGAAAAGATGACGATTACGTCATCATTTTAGTCTGTAGTAAAGACAAACGACAGCGATTTGTCTATATTTTTGATGAAGTTTTAGATACGTTAGACAGAGACAAACTTAATTTGATTGTCTAAACAAACAAACTGTATTGCTAATTTGCATGTATCCGACAAAGGTAGATGATGTGTTCATGTCGCATGATCGATCATATTTGAAAGATGAATAGTTAGGTTATGTTAAAGCAGGTTAGGTTGTTTTCGAATAATACTTTGATCTTTGGTGTTCCTTTCTAAGGGTGTATTCTACACATAACTGTTTTTTTTTTCAAAACAAAAACTTCCCACTAAAATTATGATTAAAACCATGAAATAAAATGAAAATAAAAATAATCAATGAAATAACCTAACTTCGCAAAATCATAATATAAACTCATTGTCATAATATATGTTCCTGACATCGTGATTTTATCATCGACATACATACGTCCATTGATTCCTTCAGTACAATTTATGGTATGACGTAATAGTCATCTTTCGTGATTTTGACTGTATGTTTGTAGATCAAGATTTTAGATCAATAGGGAACTATGATTAATGATTGGTAGGCTAATGGGTATCGAGTTATAATTCAAAATAATTAATATTCGACAATATTTACTGAAACCGTAGTTACATGAAAAGCTAATGATCAAGTTAGAATATAAAGAATAAAAAATTAATGGATGTATTATTTGTTATTGTTCAGACACAAGGTTAACATTAACATGGTCAATATTTTGATTTAGATCATCATGACTCATTTTTTATTCCAAAGAAGATACCTAAGCTTGATAAACGTAGAGGTAACAAATGACATTACCTACTTCCTCGTTTAGCCAAACAATCGACTGTTTTAACAGCAAATATTTTACAGAAAAATATCAACTCTTCAAAATGCAGGCACACCATACTGCGATATTTCCGGATTCGAATAAAGCCTCAGAATACAGAATATTACAGTCGTTTGCTATAGTATCAAGTATATTTCCCCTAGACAAGACTGCATTATCAGTATCAGAACAGATTTTTTATGAATGATACAGTTTATCCTTGCCTTTTTAGCGAGTGTTTACATCACCATAGGATTAGGTGTTTACCCGGGATACCAATAGAAAAAACAATAGAACATACATATATTACATATTTGACACAAAATTTTACATCTGAACCTCGGAGGGAAATTTTTGCCATTTCTCGTTCACAAATAAAAGGTTTAAACGCAAACTATTGATTTCATTAAAATATACATTTTTTTATAACATCCCATATATACGTTCATAAGAAATTCAAAGATAAGATCTGAACTAAACTACAAGTAGATTAAAAAAAAAACAAAAGACTGACTGCACCGGTTGAAACGAATAAAGTTTCAATTGGACTATCTGACGAATCAAGGGCACTTTAAATGCCAAAATCCATCAAACTAATGGGTGATTTTATGTCTTATGTCATTGTCAAACTTGTTCAGTTTGGTCTATAATTTAACCATGAATCGTCTTACGAACGAACAACGCTTGCAAATTATTGAATTTTACTATCAAAATTCATGCTCGGTTAAGAGAGTGCATCGAACACTGCTATGGGCAATTTGGTCAGCCTACAGAGGGAGCTATTCGGAAGCTTGTGACTAAATTTCGAACCCAGTTTGCATTATTGGACATTAAACCACCAACACGCAGACCTAGAATGAGGACTGAAGAAAATATTGCGGCTGTATCCGCCAGTGTTAGTGATGACCGTGAAATGTCGATTCGCCGCCGTTCGCAGCAATTGGGCCTCTGTTACACCACTATGTGGAAAATTTTGCGACAGGTTTTTTGTATAAAACCTTATAAGATACAGCTGGTGCAAGAATTGAAGCCACACGACCTCCCACAACGTTTCCAATTTGGTGAATGGGCGCTGGCAAAATTGGAGGAAGATCCACATTTTTAACGAAAAATTGTGTTCAGCGACGAAGCTCATTTCTGGTTGAATGGGTACGTTAACAAGCAAAATTGCCGCATCTGGAGTGAAGACCACCCAGAAGCAATGCAAGAGCTACCAATGCATCCCGAAAAAATCACTGTTTGGTGTGGACTATGGGCCGGTGGCGTCATCGGGCCGTACTTCTTCAAAGGCGACAATGGCCGGAAAGTAACTGAATGGCGAGCGCTACCGTGCGATGATAACAAACTTTTTTTGCCCAAAATGGAAGAGCTGGACTTGGCTAACATGTTATTTCAACAAGACGGTGACACATTTCACACGGCACACGAAACAATGGCCCTATTGAGAGGCGAGTTCCGTGAACAGTTTATCTCACGTTTGGGGCCCGTCAATTGGCCGCCTAGATCGTGTGATTTAACGCCGTTGGACTATTTCTTGTGGGGCCATGTTAAGGCTAATATCTACAGGGATAAACCAGCAACTATTGACGCACTGGAAGCCAATATTGAAGCATTTATTCGTGAGATACCGGCCGATATCTTGGAGAGAGTGTGCCTTGCGCATGGGCCATCTAAAGCGGAGCCGCGGCCAACATTTACATGAAATAATCTTTAAACATTATATCACATCGACCGTTCTATCGACTCAAATAAAGATTTAATCGTTTTTTCAAATTTTTTGTGTTTTTTTTGAAAATCAAATCCTATACCTCTTAAAAAATCACCCGTTATTTGGGCTGTAGCTTGTGAAATAGAAATTTCAAAGCTGAAATTTGCGTTTGAGATCCGCCAATAGATTTTATAAAATTTAAACACATCCAGTTCCATTCGCACTGCTAAGACGAATCTAACACCTGATATGTCAAAATCCAATCAAGTCCTTTGAGAGATAAAATTACTTTTGCCCACATACACAAGCTTGAAAAACATGTCCCTTTTTCTCAGTTGGGTAAAAAGTAATGGGAGAAATGCTACTTTTTCTTATCTTGAATGATTTTCAAAAATTCTCGAAATCTAATACTAACTGCGCTGACAAAAACTTATGCACTGAAGTTTACGGTCTGAAAAATTGATTCTTGTCATTCTGACCGAAATTTTTGTCGACCACTATTATAAAAAAATTACATGAAGTAGGTTGACTCTGCACTTCCCAAGCATCAAGTTAAGCCCTCTGAGAAAAAAGTTACGAAAATTATAACAAGTAAAAAAATAAAATAATTACAGTCAAACGAGCCTATACAGTTAGTCTATACTTCCCATATGCGATTTAGAAATTTTGTCCCTGCCCAACCGACAGTACAGTATCGACAATCTGACAACGTTGCTGAACCATACCAGTCAGTCATACCATAAGCCTTCAAGCCAGCGCCAGCGGTGACTGGTAAGCGCTTTAATGCACCAACGATCCCCAACCCCCAACTTTTAACCCCGACAAATTCAATTCCAAAAATTATCAGGAGCCTCTGAAACATTGCAAAACACATTTTGTGCAATTTTTATTTTCTCATGTATTGGATCGATCTGTAGAAACGCATTTTCGCCATTGGCATAGTAGTAACCTTCTGGTAAAATTTCATCAAAATCCGAGCAGTGCTTTCCAAGTTATCGAGGGATCAAGGATTAGCGAACAGACCGACGAAAATGAGTCACATGGTTTTCACGCCCAGAAAACATGATATAAAATATCCCATTTTCGAATTTTTACGCGTGGGAAATGGAAAAATACCATCAAACATTTTCCGATTAAACCATTTAAATTTTTCTGTGTACAAACCATCTACACCAATTCCGGAAGTCACTGAGAATAGGCGGAATGTACACGGTATCTGTTATTCATTATTCACACCGCCATATTTGGCAAAATCAGGCTAAAGTTTCAGTCACCGGTTCAAATTTCGCAATGGACGCTAACATGTCTATAAATTATTTTGACGGTAGTATCAGAGCCACTTTGACTTTTCTGGTTCAATTCCTTGCGAGATTACGTAACGTTTCGCAGTCTCGTTCGCTGGTTCGTCTAAATTGGCATGGTTCAACGAGATGTGTTTTTCATGTTCGATTTTTGTAATTGTTTTATATTGGTATGTTTATCATATTTGCTCCTTAAATGGACTGGATGCATTAAAGCTAATGAATAAATCATGGGAGATTTTTTGAAATGGGCGTAAAAAGCGGCGCATTGCATATTTGGATTTGGAAATCAGTTCGTAATAAAGGGAAAAGCTTGGTAGCTGGGTAACTTTACTTAACGTGAATTACCGATAGGTCCAATTTACTTTCACAGTTCATTCGATGCACAGGGTTTGTCCGGAAAGTAATAAGACTGAGTCTACTTAAAAAATATTATTGAGTCAATCGTTACAATTCTTTAATAACTTTCAAAATAGGCTCCTTCTGCGTCGATGCAGCGCTGCCAGCGCGATTTCCAAGCATTGAAGGCGTCACGGAAGGCCTTCTCTGGAATAGAATTGAGAGCCGCGGTGCATGCTGTTTGGATCCCCTCTGTCGTATCAAAATGCTTGCCTTTCATCGGACTTTTCAGGCGAGGAAACAAAAAAGTTCGGGGGGCCACATCTGGGCTGTAGGGCGGCTGCGGAAGCGTTGGGATGCCGGCCTTGGTCAGGTAGCTGTTCACAAGAAAGGCGGTGTGAGCCGGGGCGTTGTCGTGGTGCAACTTGACGGTTTGTCCAGGAGGAACAAATTCATGGTGGACGATGCCTTTGATGTCAAAAAAGACAATGAGCATCGTTTTCACTTTGGATTTGCTCATTCTTCCCTTTTTTGGGCGAGGAGACGCCGTCGTGTGCCACTCGGAAGATTGCCTCTTTGTCTCGGGATCATACTCAAAGATCCACGACTCGTCACCTATGATTACGTTATTCAAAAATTGGGGGTCACTTTCACACATTTTCAAATTTTCTTGGCACACTTCCACTTGCCGCAATTTCTGGTCGTCAGTGAGCACTTTTGGGACCATCTTCGCGCACACCTTGCGCATGTTCAAATGCTGTGTCACAATGTCATAAACAACAGATTTTGGTAAATTTAACATCCGGGCAATTAAACGAATACTTAGTCGACGGTCTGAATTCAAAATTTTCCATAGAAATTATTGATTTGTCAATCTGACATGCACAAATTCGTACTGAAGTGATACATTTTGCCATCACCTCACAAGAAATGACTGAAGGGATTACTTCTCGTTCATAACAAAATTCGAGAAGAAATATTGATAGTTTTATTTTCCATTCACTTTTGTTGTGTTGTGTTGTGAAACAATGGTATGACTGAATGGTAAAAAAGGCTCGTTTATGGTTCAAAGTGTTTTTTCTGCGAGGCAGGTGTTTTCATTTTTCAAATTGATATTAGATAGTCGCATCAGTCGAGGATTAGATATGACCGTTCAGAAAACATAAAGCGGTCCAGCAGTTTTATGCTGAATAGCAGGAGCATGGGATAGCTATGACATAGCAACGTCAGTTTGACAGCAGTTTTCACCTTATTGTCTGACTTGATAGTATGTTGATTGAATGATGCATGTGTTGGAAAAGCGTATTTCACATCCGTACATTAAAAGACGAGACAAGGGTTTGTCTCCACTTCGGATACCGATAGAACCTGACCATACACTGTATGTCTGTCAAAGTGCTAAAGTAACAGAATGAACGTTTATTTTTCTCACATTTCACAGTGTTTTAACCATCGGTACCGATATGTATATCGGCATATCGACTAAGTCGGCATAATTTGTCAATATACGAATGGGCCGATATGGCTGCTGATTTGAATATTATACTCGTATAGGCCAATACAAATCAAGAGGTTAATAAGTATATTGATTATTGAACTGAGAGAAAAGTATACAGGGTGTTTCAGTTTATTGTTGCATAACTTTAAGATCCGATAGAACTTTTAAAATTAATGCATAAACTCTATATAAACATGGGTCGAAAAATGCGTGGCTTCCGAAATACAGGGTGTTTAAATTTACTTTCTAAAATAGTTTTTTTGAAATATTTCGAACAATATTTGATGTATACGAGTGAAAATTGGTATACGAGGGTTTTTTGGTACGACAAAATGAACCATGGGCACAGTTTTACTGTAGCCGCTAGAGGGCGCTCTCTACTGTACCTGTAGTGTATTAAAATGACCGAAATTTTTTTCTTAGTGCAATTTTTTGCTTTTTTAATAAAAAAGCTGATTCTTCGTACTTTTCAACATAAAAAAGCTCTCTTGTGAATTTTCGTTATAGTTAGCCGTTTTTGAGATATTTCGATTTTTAAGGTTCGATGCATTTTTAATTATTTATGGGAAAATAATATTTTTTTTACATTTTCGATTTGGGTATTACAAGTAATTAAGATGACCGTTTAGATTATGTTTTTAAACACAGCAATAATTCCTAACTCCAAATAAACACAAAAAAACAAAATATTAATTTGTTTAATTTTCCAATATTATTTTTAACAAATTAAATTAATTATTTACAACTAAAATGCTATTGGATAGTTAGCACAAACATACAAAATCTAAAGTAGTTGCTCGAAATGTAAACCCAATTGTTCAATGCACAATTCACATCTACGAATGATCGAACGTGGTATAGCATTATTCAAATAAGGCCTTATTTCATTACATGCATTCCTGATTCTGTCTATTAGCATATATCTTGTGGTTACGGGAGTCTGGTACACTTTTTCTTTTAGAAATCCCCACACAAAAAAAATCTAATGGATTTAGGTCAGGGGATCGTGGGGGCCAGGCGACTGGTCCTCCACGGCCGATCCATCTTCTCCAATAATGAGCTGGACAACCATCAAGCTGGAACCAGGCCAATCTTCTTAAATCTAACATATCTTCATCCCACATATTTGCATGTTCAGCCTTTAAAAATTCCAAGAAGGTCGCAGCATTTAACCTTGCAGGCAAAAGGTAGGGTCCAAATAGTCGATTACGGTAGATACCAATCCACACGTTCACACTAAATTCATGCTGAAAATTTCTTTCCCGAACTGCATGCGGATTTTCATGCGACCAAATATGTTGATTATGAAAATTTACCACTCCACGTCTAGTGAAGCATCACTCATCGGTCCATAAAACGTTACTTAAAAACTCCCTAGTATTATCAGTTCTATCAAGAATCCACTGACAAAATGTGATTCTTCGTTCTCCGTCCCCTGGCTGTAGTCCTTGCACAGGTTGCAAATGGTAAGGACGTCTATGGTCATTTCTAAGAACACGGTGAACATGGCTTGCTGAATTCCCAAGGCACCAGAAACTCTCCTAACATTTGTGGTCGGATCTCTATCAAACTCACGCAGAATCATACGGGTAAATCTGCGCTGACGAACATTTATGTTTTGATCCCTTTGGAGATTTCCAAAACCATTTTCAATTATTTGGCGATGCACTCTTACAAATACTGAGCGAGTTGGATGTCTTCTGTTTGGAAATCTTCGTGCGTATTCTCTGGCTGCTTCTGCTGCGTTTCCATTTACAAAGCCATACACCAAATTACAATAATACACAAATTTCGTGCATTCACAATTGCAAAAAAACGTTTCTGGTTTCAAATAGACAACAAAACTAACTGTTAACTAATTGACGTTTAACCTTATTCTGCTTTAAATTTCAAAAATATTTGCAGGCACAGCCTACTTCTAAAAATTATCGAGATACTGACTTTTTAACATTATTTTATCATAAATAATTAAAAATGCATCGAACGTTAAAAATCGAAATATCTCATAAACGGCTAACTATAACGAAAATTCACAAGAGAGCTTTTTTATGTTGAAAAGTGCGAAGAATCAGCTTTTTTATTCAAAAAGCAAAAAATTGCACTAAGAAAAATTTTTCGGTCATTTTAATACACTACAGGTACAGTAGAGAGCGCCCTCCAGCGGCTACAGTAAAACTGTGCCCATGGTTCATTTTGTCGTACCAAAAAACCCTCGTATACCGATTTTCACTGTTATACATCAAATATTGTTCGAAATATTAAAAAAAAAACTATTTTAGAAAGTAAATTTAAACACCCTGTATTTCGGAAGCCACGCATCTTTCGACCCATGTTTATATAGAGTTTATGCATTAATTTTAAAAGTTCTATCGAATCTTAAAGTTATGCAACAATAAATTGAAACACCCTGTATAAATATGTGTATTCTCATTCATCGTATCAATTTAACATATTTTCCTTCTTTGTGAATGTTTTGATTGAAAATTTCGTCGAAATATTTCAACACGGTGTAGACGCTGTTTTCGGGATTTTTTAACATTTTTTACTGTATGCAAATGAAGAAGCAACTCAAAAAAGAAGAACTTGTTACAACAGAGAAAATCTAGTAGAAAAATCAACTGCCGATATGCCGTTAACAAGGATACATCGGTCTTTGGAATGCCGGAAGCCTATCATCGGTATTGGCAAAAAGTTTGTATCGATCGATTTCTAATTTAAACCTCCATGCCAGCTTGGACGAAATTTTAAGATTCAATTTTCAAGCGTAAGTTCAGAGAAAAAACAAAAACACTCGAAATATACTTTTTTAGGCAAAATACATATGGATACTGTGTCGAATGAAAATTTTTGGAAAATAACTAATTCCGGATTATTTTATAATAAGTATTCCTTAGCGACCATATTATTTCTTAATTTCACCACATCATATTCATCAGGTCGTAAACTAATTGATGGATAAATCCACAACCCACACAGAGAGTACAAACAGATAGAAAATATCTAAAAATCCATAATTTTACGATCAGTTGAAGAAGAAAGTAAATAATATACTAGATGTTTATTACATCACATATCTTTATGGAGTACCACTACTTAGTTTAATCGCTGTTTAGAGACACTTTTTAACCCATAATATATCGATAAAGTGAAAGCTCGGAACTTGACATAATATTTTTCTCATTATCTAACTAATTACATTCCAATTGATGATACGGTCGATATTTCTAACGCAACGACTTCCTAACAATGATTGTATGCGTAAACAGTCTGCAAGTATCGTTAGTTTGTTCTAGATTAGTATCAATGCTACCGATGCGTTAATTGACCGAATTTGTGTTGACTGATTGGTCTACGTTGGTTTTTAGACGTGAAGCAGTTTGGAATAAATCAAAGAGATGCACAAAGGTTATAATTTTAGCAGGGATATGATAAATCAGACAAAATGGATGCGTCAGACGCTAATACGCCTTGCGTTACCACAATATAACATACATAATTAAAGCAGGCACAACGAGAGGGGGAGACCGGGGACTGTTCGTCCCGGGCGTGGAGTACTCAAAGTTCTCCAATGCTCAGACTAAGAGACACTTCAGATTTTTTGACATGCAAAAAGCCAGTGCGCGCATTATTTGACCAGTTCTTTCTACATTCACTTATGCTCCTGTTACACCTTCAGCAGAGGTTAAATGGAGAAAGCTTTAGAGGAAAGTTTTTTTTCTAAGGAGGCCATGATTTATTTGTCAGAAAATAAAATTGATAAGTAACGCATTTTTTTCATCCAAAGAGGCTCTGACTTTGACGTTAAATAATTCAAAGTATTAAAATTGTGTTTTAGTAAGTAGTAGGTACGTTTTCTCTCATTAAAATAATAAATCTGACAAAAAACGTTGTCAAAACCTGTTGAAAATAGCCGGTATTTAGTCGAATTACCTTATCAGGGTACTTGGAGATGTACCCCGAATGACGGCAGCCTGATAAAAGACAAGTTAGTAAAATAATAGTTAATTTAATAAACCATTGGGCCTTCGAACAACCTAGAAGCGGAAACAATATGTAAAATGAAAATCGCGACAGAAACATTTTACAAGCTGTGAACGAAATCCCTAGTGCATCAGTAAGAACTATAGAATGAGCAATTGGTGTCAAAATTAACAGTACAGATAGTGTTAAATAAGAACAAGTGAGCTAGTCTGACGAAAGATGAGTTTAGAAGAACCTGGTCTCAACACTATGGATGTTTGGTTCACAATACCATTCAAGTCAGGAACCTCTTAAGAGAGCAGTTTGATGAAAGAATAATTCCATTAAATATTTCAATATATTGACCTCCTAGATCCCCAGACCTTTCACCCTTGGATTTCTACCTCTGAGGTAACTCAAAGAATGAGGTCTATGAATTTGATCCTCCGCGGCCATAGAAATCCTGAGAAAAAGAATTTTGAGCACAGTTAGAAACATTAACAGAAATACACTAGCTAAGGTTGTACGAAAAGCAGTCACCGATTGTCAAAAATGTCTGGATGCAAATGGACGTTATTTTGCAAATCTGTAAATTAATACCCACTTACATAATTAGATTTTACAGTGCATTACAATTTTGTAAAATGTTTGTTTGTTCAAGTGTAAAATACGACGATTTCTCTGATTTTTTTTTAACACACTCTTAGTTGGAAATTGGTCTCAAATCATTTGACTTGTTGCGAAGTCGATATTAACATTAATATTCTATTGAAAATTCAAGGCGTTTAAGTTTTTTTATTCTTTACGCATTAATGTTATTTTCTGATAAATACATCATAGCCTCCTTTCATTTCCCCTAAAACTTTCTCCATTTAACCTTTGCTGTAGCTATAACAGGAGCCGAGATCCCTATATAGAGAAACGAATCTGGGACACACTGTATAATTACTACAGAACTGTGTGAGAGAATGATTGCAGAACCACAACTGAGGCACAGGACAATACATTTTCTTTTCAGATGGTCAAGCCGCGCGTAAAGCACTTGACTCCACTTACATGACATCTAAATTAGTTTGAAATTGTGAAGAAGCTCCTGGTAGCATGGGGGATGGAAATAATCATCATCCTCTCATATTATGGATACCAGGACAACGAGACATTCTGAAAAAGAGTGGTGCTAGCACATCCCTTCCTAGGGCCTCAGTTAGCGATCGGGATCGCGTACAATACGACTATACAAATAATCTCTGTGGAGTTGGAAGGAAAGATCCATCAACACTGACAGAGATTAACAGTGTTAACCACTGCTAAAGCAACTATACCAATCCTAACAAAAGAGGTAGCGGACCCACTGCTGTGGCTAAACAGGAATAGCCGTGAAGCTTTAATGGCTCACACAACTTATCCGACAAATTTTAACACATATGCACTGTTACGAAAGAAGTTGATTTCTCAAAAAAAATGTAATAAAAGTCCTACAGAAATCGAGATAATACAAAAATTTCGTCTTCGGCATTTAAAACGAGTTGTGAGCGAACTCGACCCCCATCCACTCTACGTCTGGGGAGCAATTCTCCACTAGCACGTGCACGTAAAGCAGTTGAACTAAATGTTTCGTGATGTGGTATGTGCCTATTCGGAAATCGGTGTGCATACAAAGGAGAAGCCGCTCGCGAATTTTGCCCTGCTTCTCCGTACGCTGAAGCAATGTCCACCAACTCCTCATTAGTGTACACATGTGCCATTTTTATTAATAAATAACTAAAAGCATAAACTCGCAAAACACTTTTTTATTTAACTTCACAAAAATCGACCGTTCTTCATTCAGATTACCCAAGATACAGATAAAACCTTATCTACCCGTTCTTATCAGTATGAAAAAATAAAAAATTCCTGGTATGTTCTTTTCGTCAGTTGTTTGTTACAACATTTGCTACAATATATTATTAATGCGTGTTCTAATATCACGACGATGAACGCAAAATACAGATATTTGTTTTTCAATTTATTAATGAAACTCAGGTTTATAACTTAATTTTTGTAGGACTTTTATTACATTTTTTTTAGAAATCAACTTCTTTCATAACAGTGCATATGTGGTTAAGATTTGTGGGATAAGTTGTGAAACACCCTTTATGAATAGGTGAATAGACTGGTGAGCCGCAGTGGATGATCGTGATTGGCCCACTCACAAGAAACCTAACCTATATAATAACCATAAAATGTTAATTTCTGCTCTATACTTGCATTAACATCTGAATAATAATTTTAAAATTGAATAAGTTATATTGATAAATGGGTATAACATAGTATCACATTAATGTAAGTATCCTTCTTAAAATTATATATTATAATTAATTAAATTAAAGAAGGGGGTAGGGGATAGCTCATTTCCTCAGAAATGGAACTGCTCTCAACGGCCTTGCTTTAAATGCTCCAAAAAGTGATTAAAAGCTGGTCTACCAAGTAACGCGTTGTTTAAGCCGGCTGTGGTGCATGCATGCTTGAAATAAGTAACGACTCGGGAAAAGAGAACGCCGCGGACAAAGCGTATATCCCCGATTACATACAAACCATGAGTGGTCATCGTTACAAAATTTGGCTACCACACAATAGGTTTTCTAAGAAAAAGATCGATATTGCAAAATAAATGTTGTGCTTTTAATTGCAGTTTTATACCATTTCAATTATCGTCTTTTCAAGATATCCAACTTATGTTAAGCTAATTGTCCTGGCGATACAAACCAGATTCATTGAATAGACAGTTTTGAAAGAATACGAGGTCTGTCGATTAAGGCCTACAACAAATCGTTCGATCTGGCAACACTGGAGGAGCTGGGCTTGGCGGGGAGACAGGGGAGCATACGATCCATCATCAGTACAAGTTTGAACTCGCTCGAGTCATTTGGTTGTCCGTATCTATTTTTTTGTGAAACAGTTTTCTCTAGTGTGTTCTAAAAGTGAGTGACATCAACGATGTACTATAAGGTTTTGCTTCAGACTTGGGCAGGCCTACGGAGGTAGTGTTTTGTTAAAAGCCAAGGTGGTTTAAGGCAGTTTCAGAAGGGAAAGGGCAAGAGTTAAATTTGATTAACATAACCATTCATCAGATCAAGAACAACTGGGTGTATCACGATAATGCTCTTTGTCACACAGAAATGTCAGTAAACGAGTTTTTGGCCAGTAAAAATATTCCTGTGGCTCCTCAGCCTCCTTATTCGCCAGACTTTCTCTTAGCGAAGTTGACAAATTACCTCAAGGGAACTTATTTTGAGACAATCGAAAACATTCAAACGGCTGTTAACGACTAGCTGAAGTCTATTCCAGTATCGGAGTTCCAGGACTGCTTTGAGGAGTGGAAAAACCGTCTCCAGCGCTGGGTGGCTTCAGAAGGAAGTTATTTTGAGGGTACCATTCTAAAATTGTAATTATATTGGAATAAAAATTACAAATTAATCTGTCTCATCACTTAATTTACAGATCTCGTACAAGTTTTCTAATGTAAGGCTTCAGGCAAAGCGGATAAGGGCAAGTGGATACAATACAAGGGCGTATTTAGAGGAGGCACGCACTCCTAGACGTCTAGGTTTGTAATTTTTTTAGCGAAATGGTAGATACTGTTATATCTTGGAAATTACCTTGACAGACCTGAATCGACCCCTCTAGACGTATCCTACCCGCTCTTCAATTGATACAAAGCCATTTGCTCTCAGTAGCGCCGCTCAAATGCTCAAGCATGCAGCTGCCACCCCTCCTAGCTTTTCAATTATACTTCCTACGCCACTGTCGTACATTTATCCTTTATCAAAACTTGAATGGTGGAGATTTATTTCCAACCCTCGCGAGTCGATCATACGCTAACGGTCGGCCTCCGCTGCTCGACTGGTTGAGCACTGATCGTCGTCCACGTCTGATGTAAGCATAATTTGGATCATATGAGGCCACAGGAATTTGTCTCAGGAGAAGGGGAAGGCCCGCCCAACTAACAATTATCACTCCTATTAGAGTTGCAAGAATGATTATACAGTATTCCTTAAACAGCATTGTATACTGTAAGAACATTAGCAAAACCCTCTTAGAACAGCTATACAAGCGGAATGGGCACACCTAATACACACCTCTTCAGTCATTTAAGAGGTTGTATAAGGGCTGCAGGTAACAGTTATAAAACAACTATACAACTATTCTCTTACGTGATTCTACTTTATTGCAACCAAACTATTTCCTATGTATTGTACAGACGAAGTGAAGAATATATAACTAACACATTACAGTCATCTTGTTTACTTACATATCGGCCATTGCGAATTTCATACACAGGTATATGATAAACTTCTACACTTTGATATAGGGCTATTGAATTACTTGCGCAGCAAATTTTATTATCGTGCAAATTAGTTACCCAATTTCTACGGGCTTCGTATTTGATTCATATTTTGATAATGATCAAAAGTATGTCTAGATTTTTAAGATGGAAAACTGAACTTATCTGCGTTAAATCTTCAAGAAATCCTATATTTAGACACAATTACACTAATGTTTATCACTTTATATCTGTAATTTCGAACTGAAACAATTATTTAATATTAAATAGAGGAATAAATGTTTGCCCAATATGGCGGGTGGTTGTGTGCAATCATGGCATCGTCCATGTTGTCTTTCGGTTATTAGAATATTTTGGTGTTGCCTGCAGTTGTTATACAACAATTTGACAAATGTCTGAAATGAAATTCCGACAGAGTCGAATGATTTACCCAGAATTTGTACCAGATCTATATCTTCTGTTTGAACAGTTGATAAAACCTTTTGAACCGATATGCATGCGTTGTTTGTCTTAAAACATTGGTTATAGCATTTTAACAAAAATATGACAGCAGAAAGTTAGGTTATGGTGAAGTTGTTTACCAACATATTTAGTATATGTAACAGTTGTATAAGTGCTTTCGTTGGGAGCAATTTGTTGGCTAATGTAGTAAATTGCACACCAAAGCAACAAGGCTCGGGTATGTTTTATAAACGTTAGCATGGGTGCCACAACACAACCATTTTGACTAACTTGCAAATATGCCGTATAAAATAGTTGTATAAACGTTTATGCAACAGTTAAAAATTTGCCCTATAAGGTGTTGTAAAACTATGCTATAAAAATATTTTAAACACCTCATTTTAGAGCAAATATGTTGCAGAAAGCAAATTTGCATTCCACACAACATTAAGCCAGCATTTTGGTGTTCAGGCAACAACAATAGAGAGCTTTTATGGCTGAACGGTTCTTTTGCCAAAAGCTTATACCACTACTTTGCTAGTTTGGCGTCCTTTGGCAAGAGATAACTTTTGCGTGAAGCGTAACTGCCTCCAAAACTTAAAGGAGAGCGAGGGGAGCATATTTTCACAGGAAGCTGCATGCCAAAGAGCTAAAAAATTATACAGAAAACATAGTAAATATGCGAATTTTAATTGTATGAGTCTGTTTGACTAGCTTGATCCGTTTATTTTTTTGTTATACACGTTCGTAGCAAACTTTTTGTACTCAAAGGGGCGAACTTGGGCCGAACATAATCTTTTACGAACTTATGTCAGCGTTTCTTAGAATAACAAAAATGTTCTATTAAGTATAGGTCCCAAAATCGTATTTCCAAGATACAGCGTGTTTCAAATTTATATGTCGCTGAAGAAGTTAAACAAGGACAAAAACATGAACATTTTTCACGCTATGGTGAGTTAGAATTACTCTCTTAAATAGTACATACAACTTTGAATGCCAAGCTTCATCAACATCGGAGTACTTTCAAAGTTAAAGGAGTTGAAGTTTTTCGTACCGGCCTTACCTCAAAAAATTCAAACCAACTTTTCTCCAAAAACAAAAAATCTCAAGAAGGGCGATTCATGTAAAATTGAATACCTTATTCAAAATGCAATACATGCTTAGTGGCGTAGAAAACAACTTTCGTTTCTTCTGTAAGGGTCAATATTCCTCAATTTCTACATCACCGGTGTAGTCCCAAGCACGAACTATATTGTTTTCGATTTGAAAGTTATAAATCCAACACACTGTGTCTCGGTAAGGCGGCATTTCAAGACCCATATTTATATGCCCTATAATATTTGGTACCTTTCTCCGGAACCCCTTGTATGAAGCACCTTTGCGGTTTTACTTCAAAGATTTTTCGCACCAACGTAACAATATCAGTGGTTTTAACCTCTGTTCACTATACAGGGTTATCCAAATTAAGTGTCCACCATTAGTAACTTTGTTATTAGTGAAAATACAAAGTTGTTTGAATTAGCAAACTAGTAGCATTTTTAACGCAGGTAAAAATGAGAAATAAAAAAAAACAATTGAGAGTCGTTATTTTGATTTTTTTCAGTAAAATAACATTTTTTTAAATGGAAACCCCTGTATATTATACTTTTTTCTGTTAAAGCATCAAATTTTAAACAAAAAAGCTTACAATAACTTTTCTCCTAGGTTACAAATTGTTGAAGTTATGGCCTCCAATCTGAAACAATTAAATTGTATCGACAAACTTTATTTTCAACATCAACTTATAATCTTACAAAATACAATAACAATTTTTTTTAAAGAAGATGCTCGAAAACACCACCTTGTTCTTCAATACATTTTTGGGCACGTTTTTCAACTGCTCGAACTGTCTTAAGTATGGTCCTACCATCTATCTGGGTTATCTTTTCCCTAACTGCAGTCTTTAACGCGTCAAGGTTATCGTACCTTCGCTTGTAAATTTGGTTCTTTAAGTAACCCCACAAGAAGTAATCAAGTGGGTTTAGATCTGGTGATCTGGGAGGCCACTGTATTGGGCCATTTGTTCCTATCCACTGATCATTAAAAGTAGTACTTAGAAAATGATAAGTACCTCTGGAGTTGTGGGCAGGTGCGCCATCTTGCTGAAAATGCAGATGATGTCTACTTATAAGATCCAATTCGTCTAAGAAATTAGTCAGAATTTCTGACATAAATTCCACATATCTTTCACCAGTTAGGGTTCCCTCATAAAAGAACGGGCCAACAATTTTTTAACCAATTATACCGCACCAAACGTTGAAACTGAAACGGACTTGTGGGCCTCTTGGATGTACTAACAAAAGATTTTCTATTGACCAATAATGGTGGTTTTTTCTATTAAACATTCCAGAATATGAAAAATTTGATTCATCTGTCCATAAAAGGTAACGAAAGTTATTTACATTTTGGCGACAGAAGCTAAGATACCAATGGCAAAAAACAAGTCTTCTCTCTGGATCCCCTGCCAAAAGCGTTTGAACTGGTCGGTACTTATACGGAATAAATTTGTATTTTTTTAAAATCCTTTGAACAGTACCATAACTGAAATTAGAGTCCTTGAGAATATCTGCTATTGAATTCTCACGATAAGCTTCAAAATATCCAATAACTGCAATTTCCGTGGCCTCGCTTATTATGAATTTTTTTTTTGCCCTTGTTTTAGCAAAAACATTTTCGTTGCCCCTAAATTTTCGATAAAGTCTCAGAAAATATCGTTCATACGGTTGAATGCGAGCGGGATATAATTCACTGTAGTATTCTCTTGCTCTCAAGGAGGATTTTCTGCACACTAAATAGCATTCTAACATATCACACTTTTCTTCATGGGAGAACATTTTTCTTTAAATTAATGACACAATAAAGCTTATAAACAAGTATTTACACTAATGTTTGACATTATTTGATTTTATCATTGTTTTCCAAAGCCTTCTAGTTGCGAGTATGTCCAGTTTAACAATTTGTCGCTTATCTTAATGCTGTCAAATCGCGAACGCCATGTTGTTTTCATAGCCGTCTTAATATTATAATACTGCAAATAATTAAAAATATTTATCGTTATTTTGACTTTATTTTTGACTTTAGCGGAAAAGTCATTATGAACTTTTTTGTTTAAAATTTGATGCTTTAACAGAAAAAAATATAATATACAGGGGTTTCCATTTAAAAAATTGTTATTTTACTGAAAAAAATCAAAATAATGACTCTCAATTGTTTTTTTTTATTTCTCATTTTTACCAGCGTTAAAAATGCTACTAGTTTGCTAATTCAAACAACTTTGTATTTTCACTAATAACAAAGTTACTAATGGTGGACACTTAATTTGGATAACCCTGTAGATGCGCAGCGATTATTTCATAACACAAATCATTGCTGTATACAAGAGGATTAAGCAATCACAGCTTTTGGAACTAATGGACTTTCTGCTCTGTGAATAAAGTTATAAATCAAATTTCTATACTGCATTGAACAGCTGTGAATGTTAAAGGTGCCGTTTTTGTGCCAGATAAATTTTCGTTCTCTGTTTATTCGAAAGCAATCTTTAAACGCAATATATGAAAAATCATGAAAAATTGTATCACCTACTTAGGTTTTGGTGAGCGTTATGTGTTATGAGTACTTGAAATTTCATCTTCAACAGTCGTTGCTGGTCGAACCTTAAGCTCAAAGTACATGCTGAGCCTAAATGATGTCGTAATATCTTATGGTGCTTGAGTTACTATTATAAGTCACTTCAGGAACAAACGCTCATATCAACATGTGTCTGCAACATTTTACAAAACCCTCCATGAGAATTAGATTTGTTTCTTCAAAAATAGCAGGCATATTGCTAAATCAATATTATGTATCTTCTTACTTCAAACAACAAAAAGGATAGAAGACTTACCGTCCATCCTCCATCTGCAATTTCTTGCTCACAGAAGACCTTCAAGAACCAGTAGGTAGTACCTCTGATCTGAAGATAGTAGATTCCGGAATTCCTCATTCCTGCATTGAGGAAGTCCACACAGGAATAGCCCTGAAATAATGAAAGTCAATAAGAGGAGATCAAAGGTGAATAGTAAATAAACATCGAGTAGCCGTTATCACACTAGCGTTACTCAAAAAGCGAATAATCATAGAGATTCTGTTGAGGGACCTTATAGACTGTCAATTCAGTAGCACTTACAAAAAATAATATTCTTTTAGGTACACAAAATTAAATTCATTTAATTGTATAGACTATCAATGTTGAGAACATTGTAATTAACAACAATTTTATTGAGAAAACACTTGGCCTTAAGCAACACATTGCTAGCCCTCAAAAATCTTCCTCATTCGGGCAATTATGTCATTTAGTCATTGCTAAACAATAAAATAGCCAAATAATTAAATATGTGAATAACTTAATTGATATAACAAAAACATCACCAGTGCAGGTCAATAAAAAATACGTACAGGTATTTTCCAGCGCGGAAATTGATCAAGTGATTGAAGGATAATGCGAAACGAGTATGCCCGATCATCGTTGTAAAATTAATAATTGAGCCTGTAATTATAATATATTATCGATGAAAACCTACCAGTCAAAAAACCTAATAATAAAATAATTGCTTTTATAACATCACTGATTAGTGAAACTCAAATTATTTTTTGGTATTGTTATATGGTATGCGTACGTGCATAGACGTCTGTATAGATTTGTCTACCCATCAAAATAATATCTTGAAGACAGAAATAGGTAATCATGAAGCATGTGATTAAGGCAATGCTTTTGAAAATAATATGTTGTAAGCGATTTAACTGTTTAAATCTCATGCATTTTTCTGTAGCGTATTACAATTATATTATTTCACAACTACCTTTTATCCTCACTATCGAATGTATTTTATGCTTATATCTGCTAGCACGCAGATGTGACTTTTTGCTGGACGATGACAAGTCTTATATCATGTCAAAAGATCAACAAGACAGTAAAGTATCAGGTGTCAAGGTGAAGGGACAGATGCTTACATATCTCCTTATCAGTTCTTGAATAGAAAAAATAAACATGTAAATTTTCACAAAAAAAAAAGAATTGTGCATTGATGTGTTGCCGACTTCACCCTACTGACACAACTCTTCTTTCAGCACAGTGTCTTAGAAAACCTAGATAATGAACCATCAGCTTGCAGGGGGGGGGGACATTTTGAACTGGTTTGACTATTTCTCTACGGAATTTTGACGCGAATGATAACAATGCAGGAACAGTAAAGTTTCTCGGAGTGTACATTGACTATTCTGAGAGCGGGGCTGATCTATCTGACCAAATATCGGTTATATCACCTATTCACAAAGCAGGAGATAAAGAATATATAAGTAATTATACACCAATAAGTATAATCTCAAATTTAGCAAAGATATTTGAAAAATGACTTAAGGTTGGATTGGTTGCATTCTTGGACTCAAATAAGCTGTTATCTGACAATCAGTTTGGCTTTAGGCAAGGTTTAAGCACATCACATGCGGTTTATGAATTAGCGTCTAAAATAATGTATTATTTAAATAACGGTGATAAGTGCATCGCTTTGTTTTTGGATTTAGCAAAGGCATTTGACACGGTATCTCATCCTAAGCTCCTCCAAGCACTGGAGGGACATGGAGTTAGGGGTGCTGTGTTAAGTGTATTTAGAGATTATTTAATGCATAGGATTCAGTGTGTCAGGATTGCGGACGTTCTAAGTGAACCTAAGACGGTTCAGCATGGAGTTCCACAGGGTACAGTACTTGGACCGATTCTTTTTAATATATATGTAAATTACCTCTGCAGTCTTGCAGTTGATGGCGATGTAATTGCCTATGCTGATGACACCGTGGTGGTGTTTCATGGAGAGACATGGGAATCAACGGGTGAAAAATTGAAGACTGATTTTGCAAAAATTAAAAACCTTCTGGACACATTTAAATTAACTCTGAATATAAAAAAAACTCATTACATTGCCTTCTCTATAAACATGGCTAATAGACCAGCATTTAATCAAATTAAACTTGATAATATTGATGAGCCTTTGAAAGAAGTAAATGAAATTAAATATTTGGGGGTTGTTGTTGATAAGCACTTGAAGTGGGACCGACATGTGCTGTATTTGAGCATAAAATTAGATTTTTCATCCATAAATTCTACACTCTTCGTAACATACTGAACAT
This sequence comes from Acanthoscelides obtectus, assembly GCA_963669975.1. Lineage (NCBI taxonomy): Eukaryota > Metazoa > Arthropoda > Insecta > Coleoptera > Chrysomelidae > Acanthoscelides > Acanthoscelides obtectus. Next base: position 30,967,682 of record CAVLJG010000004.1, on the reverse strand, counting down.
TAAACTACTATTAATGATTTACAAAGCTCTTGTGGTGCCACTATTGGTATATGGCATAATTGTGTGTGGTGGGATGTACGGTTCAAATCTTGGGCAGTTAAAAGTGGTGCAGAACCATATTGTAGGGATTATTCTAGAAAAACCTCTAGACTATATCCCACTATGCAACTTTATTCTCAAGAAATAAACAATATTAAAATCTTATATATCCTTGCAGTATGTAGTTTTGTACATGCAAGTAAGAAATTAAATACAAATTATGTGTCCCACAATTATATGACCCGAGCAAACACCACTCATAACCTGAACGTCCCGCAGTCCAGGCGAGATTTAAATTTGCGTTTTGTGACATATCTTGCACCTAAATTTTACAATTTGATTCCTGCTAATATCAGGAATATTGGAAATAATAAAAAATTTAATGTTTCGTTTAATATGTTCTGTTGGGAAAATCGTGAACAATTTATGCATATATTTTAAGTTGCTTTGAGGTAGATTGATCTGCCTATTTGTTTCTTTTCTTTCTTTTTGATATTATTGTGACACCTTTTATCTGTGATCTTAAGTTAAATCTATGACTTACAACAAAAATATGAAATTTTCTTTCATTTTGTGTATATCGTGTTTCACGTTTTGTTTGTATAGTTGAGTGATTTTATACAAAAATATATATTGCACGATATTTATCAATTAATTACTCTTTTGGTCTGTTTTTGCGCATACAAGTTTTTAAACTTAGGCGCTCATATATTATAGAGAAACCTTGTTTTTGTTTTGTTCTGCTGAATAAATATGGTAGAGTTCAGGGCGTACTGTTCTCTGCAACAACAACAACAACAAAATCTTTGACAAATGCTATTTGTCTGATACGTAATCGGAGAAATTGAGTATCTCAGAAATATCGGCTAACCAGTTACCGTACTTCCAGCATCAAAATAAATAAAATAAAATAAATATGTTTATTGCCATTTGACTTGAAAAGTAACAGCAAATTGTCAATAATGAATGAAAAATAAATATCTAAAAAGTTGTGATCGAGTTAACAATAAGTAAATTAAATAATACATACATAATGTACTCAAAATAACAACATAAACAAACAAATTAAAAAGATGTGAATAAATAACAAATAAAACAAAAATAGAAGGACGAGCAGATTGAAAACAGATTAAAAATTAATTGTTAGCAATAATACAATTCACAAGTCTGATGTATTCTTCAATGCTGTAAAAAGGGTTTTCCATAAATAGACTTTTAACTCGGCGTTGGAAAGCATTGAAATTGGTGACAGCTTTGATAACAATTGGCAACCTGATGAACAATCTGATAGTCATTATGTGGGGACCATTTGCTGATAAAGCAAGGCTATGTTGAGTGTACGCAGACAGTATGTATTCCTACGATTATAACCACTCTTCTTTCGAACATGACAAACACGGTTGAGAATATAAAGTGAATATATCGTCATGATGTAGAGAGTTTTGAATAGTTCTCGACAAGAAGTGAGCTTGTTACTAACTGATATTGTACGAATCACTCTCTTCTGCACAAGTATCAAATCTGATGTATGAGAGCTGCTACCCCAGCAAACGATACAGTAATTCATGGCTGACTGTACGTGAGCAAAATAGTACATCCTAAGCACTTCAGTATTTACAAACTGCCTTAGTCTCCATAACACAAAGCAATGCTTTGATATTTGGCTGACTAAACAGTCATTATAATCCCTCCAAGTAAGCCTTGAATCGATCATAACACCAAGGAATTTAGTGACCTGGACCTCGTTCACTCTGATTCCGTTAATATCACAATCTGTATCTCGCAGGCGAAACTGCATCAGTTGCGTCTTCTGTTCATTAAGTACAAGGCCATTTCTTACACAGTACCTCTCCATGTGATATCATGCAACTGACAACTCAGTAATGAGCTGAGTTGGATCTTTAGTTTTAACCCTCACCGTGGTATCGTCAGCAAATAATGTAACAAAATGCTGTTTGATAGGCGCATCGTTGACGAACAATAAGAACAATAGAGACCCTAGTATGCTTCCTTGCGGAACACCAGTTAAAGCAAACTTGGTGCTAGAAGATAATTTACATCAACCATTATTAATGACAACTCGTTGTTCCCTATCGGATAGATAACTTTCTATTCAATTTAAAGCGGTTCCTCTGACTACGTAGTTATATTGAGCTTTTCCAGTAAGAGAGCGTGGTTGACAGTATCGAAAGCGCGGCTTTAATCTATAAAGACACATCACGTTTTATCTTTCTTTTCAAGGCATGTTAAGACAAATTCACACCTAGACATTATTGCATCTTTTGTAGATAGATTTTTCTGAAATCCAAATTGGTGCCTGTTGATCATATTGAATTTGTCAGCAAATTTTATCAGTTTATTACAATAAACCTTTTCGAAGAATTTTGCGAATATGGATAACAAAGAAATGCCCTTATAATTAGCTATGTTACTAATGTTATCAAATATCTATGATTATAGATTATAGATGAGAATTTGAATTAGTCTAGTCAAACTATTTTTTTCATAAAACAACGTCGATGATAGCTGCTTTGTACCGAATCAGAGACTACTTAACTACAAAAAGTAACATGATCATTTATAATGCATTTTTCTTGGCACACTTTAGATATATGGTACCTAATTGGAGAATGTGATATGGATTTTATAAAGCACAAGCTTCGCCAACTAGAATCTTAAGAATTTTGTTCAACTATGGTCGAGTTGCCAACACGGATAATATACAAAAATGGATGTTATTTAACTAGATAAAAATGTAAAATGATTTTCAAAATTTTTAATAGATAACCAATGAAAGTGTAATATAAAAATTCTGATCACACATGATTCGTAAACAGATTTCTACTAGACTAATGTAAGATTGAATATAATGCTACTGATGCAGTAAAAACAAATAATAATCTCCCAAAGAGTGTAAAGAATGAACATGTGTACAGAAACTTTGTCAAAATACTCAAAAGACATTTGAACTGTTGAATTTATTGTTGTTAAAAATCCCACTTTAAATAATATGTTGTTCTCGAGGCCAGTGTTCTAAACAGAGATTAAAGATCTTTGTTTTTTATGGAATTTGTAAAAATTGACCGTTGTATAAAGATTTGTTTTAAAAAAACTTCGATAGTAGAATTCTGGCTTAGGATAGTTCTCCACACTTGTCTAGAGTTTTTTAATTCATAGAGATGTGTTACATACACATCAAATTTGATGTGCCGAGATCCTTGCTGGAATGAGTTCATTGTCTGCCGTGCTTGCCTCATGGTTGTTAAAACTGACTCTCTTAATTATACAATTCATCAAGCTGCTCATAATTATAATACCAGAAGCAAAGATCATTTGTATCCAAATCGTCATCTCGTCTCCAAAACTAGAAACGGATTAAAATTCTACAACCTATTACCAAATAAAATATCGATGTTGAACAACTTGTCACAGCTCTGAAATACTTCCTAGTGAAGATTTTTTTTGTAATCAAAAACTTCCGTAACTTCATTTTTTGTATGGTAGTATAATTTTAACTTTAGGTAGTCTCTTTTATAATTATTATTAATTATCTCTATTTATTCTCCATCTATGTGGGCATTAACTATTATTGACTTTTTACCTTGTTTTGTCTCTTTGTGTTTTATGTTTGTCCTATTTTGTGTTCTACTTCGACTAATGTGTGCAAACATATTTGATCTGCTTTTAAATAGTTTATTTTTAGTAAAACAATACTTAACCACAGTCTATTTTCAAACATTTTGCAGAAGACTGGATTTTGCGGGATTATATCCTCATTATTGGAATGTAAACCACAGTTAGCCAAGATATCGAAACAATTTCATGAAATTATGTTTGTTAAACGTGGTCCACCACAAAAAAATACAGTTTTGAATCCACTTTTTCACAACATAGACTAGATTGATGTATTCTAAAGTTTACGAAAATGAAGACATTGAATGCGATATTGAATACAAAACGGAGATTTCCTTAGTATATCTCATACGGTATATAAATCTATTAAACATTTTAGGCACGTTGATATTCTGAGCGTCATTAGTAATAAGTGAAATATGAGAAATACCTTATTTCAACATTCCTAACAAGAAAGGTAAAAGAATGATCAAAACTCGTACAGTATCGGTTGAAACTCCACTGTCACTGAGCCCCAAAGCTTTTTCGTTTATGGCATGACAAAAAATGGAAAAAATTTCTTCAAAGCCTGAGCTGCCCAAATTATGGGGCGATCTAGAATTATCGGACAGATCAAAAAAACCTAAAATCACGAATTCGAAATTCTTTACGATGTCAATTGTTGATTGGCATGACAAGTAAAAGGTCGTTAAATATAATAGTCAGATTGCCTAGTAAAATGATTGTTATAGTCAGTTTAATTGTTTGGGAAACTATAACCTAAATTAGATGAAAGAAAACAACAACATCAACAATTTCTTGGGATCGGTGTGTTTCAATTGCAATTGATATTGAGAGATTCATATGAAGAGTCTCTAATTTACTTAAAAGAAGGTTCCCAGGCTTCCAGTTTCTCAATTTAACCCTGACGTGCTCTGTACAACGCAACATAGGCAGTACGGTTTCTCCTTCGCTTTCATTGTGTGAAAAATGTCTACTAACCTTTTGGTCAGCTCAAAATTTGAATGCACAAAATCCCTGATATAGCTTCTTTCAGTATTTAAAAACCTGAACAATAGAAGAAAGCGCCTAAGGTGGATTCCTTGCCAAAAAAACGGACCACCTGCCTCTGTTTTAACCTAAACTCCATTATTGTTAAGTGTAAATAGTAGCTTATGCATCTATCGCTCACGTCACATGATTGTTCGTGCTCGTGCTTTGATAGTTGAAACAGCTTTTGCGCAGTACTACAAACAGTTTTAGTTATTATTCCTAGAAAGTCAATAATCTTAATAAATCTTGATAAAAAACAAAGAACGATCGTGGGTATGTCCGCGATAAAGGAGCAGAAATAGAAGGAAGCATTTTGCTTATTGGCTCCATCAGGCCCAAATGGATATGCATCGAAAACACGGAAGTGAGAACATCTGAATACCGCTGTAACCTAAAGGAAAACATTATTATACCTTTATATTTGTAGATACGCTTTCTTCTTAAACGGTAAAATTTTTAAATATTTTTAAATGGATATCTGATCAACTTTTGGTTTTTGTCTATACTAACCAGTATTCTCTTCAAATCGCTATTCAAGTTCCAAAAGGATAATATGAAAAACAATTAAATGAAGTCCTTGTAGTAAGGCTAAAGCTGTTGATGACTTTTGGAATAAACATATTGTTTCAAATATATTCTGTATTCTTGCTTGAGGATGACGTCTCTATTGACTACTGGCAAATTTTACTAGTGTTTTGGCACCGATTTCTCAAATTAAGGGTTTGTATGGTTATTGAAAATTAGTTTTCTTTATAATAATGCTCAACATTACAAAGCGACCGTTGTACGCTTTTAAAACGTACGCTTGATTATTTTTCATATTTTTTCTAAACCGACAACAAAATAGGGATCAATTGTTTGCCATTTTCCTCCTGCATTTAAGTACTTGAGTCCCTTAAATAGCCCCCATTAACACGCCCTTGGCTTACGCACAAACCCGTTATTAGCCCGGATTACATGCCATTTAATGACGATGACTATTCGATTATTGTCGTCGATCGTGTTATAAAAAGCATAATTGAAGGAGGCCGAAAACCAATACAGATGTTTTTGGACTTTAATGAGTTGGCGATTATATAATGCCTCCAACCGGAGCGAAGCCAGCCCAACCGGCTGGTGCAGAGTGCTATCACAGGTACCACTGGGTCAACGGAACAGAATGAAAGTGAATTAGAGTGTAAGTGGTACAATTGGAAGGTTAGTGACTTGATATGAGGCCAACCGTGCATTTCGTATCATAGAACACATGCTTCTCGTAAGCATAAGTCTTCAATGGGAATCCCATTAAGCCAGTTAATCGTACTTATAAAGAACGTGATATGATCTGCATCAAAATAAAACTTCAAAACTTCGAAGTCACCGTCCAAAAATAACAAACCGTTTTTGCCAAAGCGATGCAACTTTTAAAAAGAAATGACGTCAAAGGTACTGGTTCTATACTTAGCAGGCCTTCACGGTAGAGGGCTTAGGGTAATTTTTCACCAGAATGCAGCAATATGTACCATTTTACTGAAAGCTTGGGAGCCTAGATGGCCTCAGAATCCACTAATAGGCCTTTATTGCGGCTTGCGACACAGTTTATCATGAAGAGCATTTTCATACACACCGGCATCACAGTTTCAAGATTTACAAATTCACAAATTTCAAAGTAAAGTATGGGTATGATATATCGATTAGATATGTCCACTTACGTACAATATATAATAATAATAAAGGTATTTTACTTCAGTAAAATAACAAATAAATAGCAAATCAAGTAGACTTAAGGCGAAGTCTAGCCGCAGGCTACTCTACTCAACCAGCAGCGATTCACACTGGGAAAAATAAAAAAAAATGATAATATTTTTACCCGGGAGCTGGCACAAACATACATATATGATATACGATCAAAACCCTGAATTTAAGGTAAAAGATTAATATGACACAAAAAGTAAGCAAGTAATGAAATATATGTTAATTTCTGGATGAATAAGTATGTCAATAAACAGAATTGCCGTATATGGGCTGACCAAAATCCTGAAGTGACTTGCTCAATTGCTATGCATCCTGCTAAAGTGACTGTATGGTGCGGTTTCTGGGCTGGCGGCGTAATCGGTCCATATTTTTTTGAGGACGATATGGGCAACGGTCAATGGAGATCGGTATCGCGCCATGATTAATGATTTCCTGTGGCCTCAACTGGACGATATGGATCTAACAGACATCTGGTTCCAGCAGGACGGCGCTACGTGCCACACCGCACGCGCAACGCTGGATTTACTGCATGAAAAGTTCAACGGTTTCATTATTTCGCGCGGCGGCGATGTGCACTGACCAAGATCGTGCGATATAACGCCTTTAGACTTTTTCCTGTGGGGCTACGTGAAGTCTCAAGTGTATGCGGATAAGCCACAAACAATTGCAGCATTAAGGGCCAACATCATTCGCGTCCTCGGACAGGTAGAAGCTGAAATGTGCGGAAAAGTGCTCGAAAATTGGACCATGCGAATGCACGCTGTACAGCGCAGTCGCGGTGGCCATTTAAACGATATAATCTTCCATACATAATGTCGTCGAATGCTATTTACGATCAATATAGACTTTTAGTGCTGACTTAAATTTTTTTCCTTTTTTTTCCATTTTAACTTTCGAGCGTCCTTATCTGAACACCCTTTACATAGTCTGACTGAAGAAGTAGATCCCTAATATAACTGAAAAAAGCAGAGTATTATAAAATGAATGGAGAATATTGTTCACTGTCCATCGAGTAGCTGTTTCTTAATTCATATCTAACTTTATTGTTATTTAATAATCTAAACTATTCGCGCAGCGAATAGTATGCTGTGGTAACATTATAGACAAAAGATCTACAGAACAAAGTAGCTCGATGTTGAGGCATAGTGAAGGCCAATTTACCTCTGATGTTCACAGAATGAGCTGAAGACCAGATTGAAAAATTAGCGTATAGAGAATTACAAGAGTAGATGTCATTCAAAGGTTTATGAATGTTCAAATGAAAATATCTTCTGTTTTCCATATTCAACTACTGATTCCCACCTTGATTTCATGCAAAATGTGATCATACTTACTTATCTTATATCTTTTGGATATGCTATCTGTCAGAGTGTATTGAACAAACGCCATATATAAAATCACAATAGCTAAATGACTCAAAACTAGGAGTTCACACAATGTTCTCTTCATTTTAAGATCAAGTATATGTCTGTTGCTATAAATTAGCTTGAATGATGGATAAGCCTTACTTATGGGACTTTGCATTCTCACAAAAGCGCAAATTGCTATCAATAATAAGCCCCAAATCGCTGACTTCAACAAGAGCACCGTTTAGCCGGAATCTCACACTATTTTTCATTAAATTAATAGCATGTTCTGAACCAAAAAATAAAACTTCAGATTTAGTTGAATTCAGTTGTAAGTAATATGATTTCGACTACTTCGTTTTTTTCCGTATCTCCGCCGTCGCTGGATCAGTTTTGAGAACCCACAATTTTTTTCAATTGAATTTCGCCAAAAGATACACCTTTGGCCACAAGGTTTGACCGAAAGGTTTGTACTCGCGAGAAACTTTTACGTTCTGTTGGAGGAGCACATAATTCGGAAATAGTTAAAATGCTTTACAAAAGATACTAAGGAACGCTAACATGTACGAATAAGGGCTTTAAGTCATTTTTCTTTATTGAATGCGATTAGATAGACTGAAATATCTTTTGGATTCCAATTACTACCAGGTCTGTCAGATGTTCATTCCTATAGGACAAACATAGGGAGATAGAAAGCTTAATTTATTATGCGGTGTTGATATGTTACTATTTGTTGCATTTCCAACATTATGCGCAGCAATTAATTTTCGTCAAAAAATCACTTTATTATTGCCGACTTTGAAATTTACCTTACTGCAAAGTATACCTTTAAAAATGTTCCACGGAATCGCTTGCTTCAGAAGTAGCTCCATGAACGTACAGCTGTAATTGAATTCTTATTTCGAGTGAAACTGTTTTTTTGTAGCAAATTTCTTTTCAATTTCGATCTTTGTAGTTAATTTTGAGGTCGCCTTGTCGGCATACAGATGATCCCCTAGGATAATATTACGACGCTGTCGTTGTAATGACAGAATCAGGTGGTAATATCATGTAGGGTCAGATGTATGCAGGTAAGGCGACACCGAAATTATTAATATGAAGGGTGGAAATTGAGCTCAGAAGGTCACCGTGTCATAAATTCGGTTAAAATCAGGCCCCAGAATCTTACACAAAAGACAAAACGTTGCTTCAATTTAACTGACATCTCTTACGATTTATGAATCTAAACAAATAGTTTTTTTTTTTATTTTTTTAATCTGAGTTCAACATATATTAAAGAAGTTAGGTATTCAAATTCATACAACTATCACGTTTTGTTTAAAATCGGAGATACAGCTTAGACACTGGACAAAGGGCATAAAGGTTCGTTGTTCTAACACTTTTGATCAACCAAACGTTCGGCTTCGACTTCTGCAGAAAGTTGTGATAAAAGCCAAGAATTGGCTTTGGGTTGGGCCAAAAAAAGTAATCTTCTGTTGGACCTTAGTTATGAACGCGAACTATTATTTGTCTAAAAAAGGCGTAACCTGCTGGGGCTGACTCACCAGAACTAGAAGCTCACAAGGCCGACACTTCACTCCTAAACTGTTCTTCAGCTACATATAGTATAAAAAATACAACCCATGAGACCAGGAGGACACTTGATAGCATTCGTGAGAATATGAAAAGCTACATTTAAGAACGTAGTATCTCATCGCGATATGTCATTATAATATACGTGTATGAATAAAGCAATCACACTCTGAAATTGAAATATCATACCTAGATGCTTGAAATATTTCAAATGGATATCATAATCAGCATTTGCATCACGTGTTTCTTTTTTTGCGGATCCGCAATCATGTCTAAGCTAAATATCACTTCTTCTCTGTATTACGTTTCTATCTGTGCGGTTAACATCCTATCATTCTTTTTTAACGAGGAAATAGATTAACTGGAACATTCTTGGAGAGAGTAGTTAGCATTGGTTTTGTAAACTAGAACAGTAGAACATTTATGATTATACTTAGACCGGGAGCTGTGGGCAAAAATGGGGGGGTCATGTGATACAGCAGGAAACCTACTCAGAACGATAGTACTACATGAAAAAATAACTTCTAGCGCTATGCCGTCACTTGAGAGCGGTACATGTAAGTACAGGGGAAAATTGAATTTTCTGTCCAGAAGGGGTCGGAAAAGACTAAATGATTTTTTATGGCTTTCTTTAGTATCACAGATGCCAACAAAATAATCACGGTGAACTAAGTGCCGTACGGAAATAATGGTGAAGGAAGCCATAAAAAAATTTTAATTTTCAGGAAATTTTCTATGCGGAAAAATTAATTAATTAACGTACGGCATTGTTACAGTTACCTTTCTGTAATTCTTTACATTTAAAATTTTGTTGGCATCTATACTTACATGTACCGCTCTCAAGTGACGGCATAGTGCTAGAAGTTATTTTTTCATGTAGTACTATCGTTCTGAGTAGGTTTCCTGCTGTACCACATGACCCCCCCATCTTTGCCTACAGCTCCCGGTCTAACTGTACCTACATGATATCGGTTATACTCCGAAAATACACTGCTATACAGTATATTCAGATAAGAGATAGACCGGATGTAAACAAAAGGTTCGGGTGATTTTCACGCTAACGCCGCCGTCTCGACGTAAAACAGGAGCCCTCATTGGTCAATTCGCAATTAAATGCCTATGCCGAGCGGCAGAGCAGTCGTATCAAGGCAGAGTCACATTCAGGTTCAGACGTGTTACGTATGTCGTGTGCATCATTGCAATTTGATATTTCTTTGGACGTTTTCGTTTGTAATCTTATTAAGTTGTTGAGTTTGTCGTTGTTATTGTTATACCTTGTTATTGATTGTTATTGTTATCAACTGCTTGCGCAAAATGCCCAGTAGTACAGATACTGCCGATGAAGTTGTAAACTCCTGTAGTCCACCTAGGAAACGCTCTAAAAAAAGACACCTGAGTGCAGAAATGAAAGAGGTCATTTTGAATAAATTTAAGATCGAGCGCGAGGAGAACGAGGCATCAACCATCAAAGAAATTGTTGTGAAGGTTTCTCACAAAGTTGGGGTGTGTCGCGCATCAGAGTTTAATGTGTTAAGACAATACAAAAAAAAATCACACCTTTTCTGAGCCAATGACCAGTAAACATCGCAAAAGTATTGTTAAATCATTGGATGAAGCTGATAAGCATGCAATTAGGAGGAAAGTGCATGAATTCTTCTTTAGGAATGAAATACCTACTATAGATAAAGTACTGCAGGAGGTAAATGGAGATACAACGTTGCCAAATTTCAAACGATCAACTTTCCATGCGTTACTGAAGCATTTAAATTTCAAATGGAAAAAACGGGGTCGTAATAGTTTACTACTGGATAGAGAAGAAATTGTGCTATGGAGGAGGGATTATTTAACAAAAATTGGGAAATATAGAAATCAAAACAGGAAGATTTATTACCTTGATGAAACGTGGGTAAACGCAGGACACACTACAAGTAAAGTATGGGTTGATGATTCTGTAACTTCATCCAGGAGGGCCTTTCTAGATGGACTGTCCACCGGATTAAAAAATCCAGCAGGTAAATACGAGTAATAGACAACAATCGGATGTTTTTCAAACCTTGGGAACAAGGTTCTAAACATTAATTCCAGGGGGCAGATAAAACATATTACAAGTAACAAAACTTTTATAACTTTCGATAAAATGCGTGGATGTTTTATTGTCATTTTCATTTGTTACAACTTTTTTAAGCCATGTTTTTATGTGTTTTCGATATTTCAATAATTTTTTAATATAATCTTAAAATATGTCGAATATTATAAACTTAAAGAAAGTTACTAAGTTTTATATTGTTTACCGTTCCTAATATTTCTAATCATTTTAATTCATACTTTAAGCTTTATAAAGTTATAATTTGTTAATATTAATATTTGCGCGTATTTCAGGTTCCTGATCATTCATTTTTTAAAGGTTTATAACTTTAAATTAAATTGTGAAGCTCTGAGTAATCATACGACGTTCAATATTCTTTCTTTCAATATGACTAAATAATCCCAATTATAGCAATCTGATACTCATGTCTCAGTGTTTTTTTCGCTGAATGTGATGAAAACATTTGAAAAAGGTTCGCTTATTGAAATAAATCTACACCAGTTAGTACTTCGATTTCCAGGTAAAGGGAAAAGGCTCATTATCTGCCATATTGGCAGTGAGGATGGATTTGTTGTTGACGGTCTGTGGTGCTTTGAGTCTAAGAAAACTGGAGATTACCACGAGGAAATGAATGGCGAATCGTTTGAACAGTGGTTTTCAAAAATTTTACCGAACTTAGAGGAAAACGCAGTAATTGTGTTGGATAATGCGCCTTATCATTCTCGAAGAATGGAGAAGGTCCCAACAACGGTTTCAAGGAAAGTTGATGTTCAAAATTGGCTCCGCTCGAAAAATATCAACTTTGAAGAAGCAATGCTGAAAGTACAATTATTAAGAATTGTCAAGGATCACAAGGCGGAATATCAAAAATACGCCATTGACGAAATGGCAGCAAGTCAAAATAAAACTGTGCTCCGTTTACCTCCATACCATTGCGAGCTCAATCCCATTGAGCTCATATGGGCAGAGGTTAAAAATTATATAGCTAAGCACAATACAACTTTTAAATTTTGTGACCTCAAAGGACTTTTCAAAGAAGCACTAGAATTAAGAACAGCGCAAAAATGGGAAAACTGTATTAAGCACGTGAAAGACAAAGTTGAGAAGAGAATGTGGGAACTGGACAATATTTTAGAGGAACAAGTCGAGCCATTCATTATTGACGTTAGTGCTTCAGGCAGTAGCGATGATGAAAGCTCATCAAGCTCATCTTTCCAATAAAAGATGTCGTTCATCAAATTCGGTAAGTTATAAGTAATTATAAAGCTACTGTATTTTTTAATTAATTGTTGACATTTTTGAACCCATTTTGGCAAAACCTATTCAAGAATCTACTTTCTGACAATGTTCAACCATGCACATTTTTTTACGTTTTGAACGTTTTAATTTGGTTACATATTTACCTAGAAATCAAAAAATATACTAATCAATATTCTAAAAGCAATTTTAAGAGATATATGATTATTTTTAATTTAGGCTAATTTAAACGCCATTTTGAGATTATATTCGACTGTATTTCACCAAACATCAGGCGGCATCCGAAGCTGGAAATCGAAGCGAAAATTTTGAAACCCTTATGTATATTTACAACATTATATACTTCTTACCCCACCCCCACATGATCCTATATCCATCACCAATCGTATACACATCGAATTGTGCTAATTTACTACAAAGTTACGCAAAGCAGCATCTACTATCTAAAATATGTACTGCGTGACTCTTAATACGTCCCTGCCGAATGTTACAGCGTTCGATTATCACGTGGTCTTGTTTATGTCCGGTCTATCTCTTATCTGAATATACTGTAGGTATCTGTCGTTTTCTCTTTCAGATTTTCATGTGTACGGAGACAGAGAGATCGAGAGAAAGAAGCGTGTTAGAAAGAGAGTGCCATATAAGCGTCGTCGCCACGTTGCCTACGCCTAGCAACGACCCTCGCCCGCCCTCGTCTCTCTCCTCTCTCTCATACACATAGAAATCTAAAAGGGAAAACGACAGCAGCACTGCATGCAGTACGCGCAAGTTTTCCTACACCCTAAGAATAAAATGATGTGGATATTTCAAGCGCTGACCAGATTTAATCGTCTTATTTCCTTCATCCTCAAAAATTAGTGACCTTAGGTAATGTTTTTTCATCGGTAGTTTTTAGCTGACTGACGGTACTTGGAAAACGATAACCAGATTCAGGGAACTCAATTCTTATACTGGGTGTTTCACAACTTATCAACCACATATCCACCGTTACGAAAGAAGTTCATTTCTCAAAAAATAATATATAATAAAAGTCCTACAGAAATCGAGATAATAAATAAGACAGTTTAACAGTTCACATACTTATAAAAGCTGTTCAAAATTGTTTCCATTGACAGCAATACAAGCTTGGGCGCGTCTAATCCAGTTTCTGCGCACTAATTCAAATACACCTCCTTCCCGCTATGCCTGAAGGCTCAAATTATCGGTAGCCACTGTGATTCGGTCACGCAATTCTTCAATATTATGAGCTGGAGTGCGATATACCTCGTTTTTCAAGTATCCCGATAAAAAGATTTCCAGAGGATTTAGATCGGGAGACCGTGGAGGCCATGCAATTGGTCCACCCCTTCCGATCCAGCGTATCTGGTATTCCTGATCCAAAAAATCATGAACTTCTAAACGAAAATGCGGAGGTGCCCCATCGTGCAGAAACCACATTCATGCTCGGACCGCCAATGGCACATCTTCAAGAAATCAGTCCGAAGAAATTCCAAATACTGATGACCATCCATCCGATCTGGCAATATGAATGGTCGAATTAGACGTTTATCGGCACCTGCACACACGTTTAAAGAAAAACGATGTTGGAAGTGTGTCTGGACCACTGCGTGAGGATTCTCAAAGGACCAAACGTGTGTATTATGAAGACTGGTTATCCAATTACGAGTTAAAATAGGTTCATCAGCTGTAAAAAGGGCATTTTCCTGCAACAATCACTCACAAAATCTTACTTTTAGGGGGTAGACTGTCTGGACGTGATACGGATAGAGTTGGGCCCCATGTAATATGCGCCACGCTGTAGCATGTGACACTTCTGGGACCTGTTGGGCTAAGTGCCTTGTGCTTATTCCCGGATTTTCTTCTACAATATCCAAAATTTCGTCTTCAGCATTTAAAACGCGTTGTGGGCGAACCCAACCTCCATCCACTCCATGTTTGGGACGCAAATCCCCTCTAGCACGTGCGCCTAAAATAATTGAACTAATTGTTTCGTGATGTGGTATGTGCCTAATCGGAAATCGGTATGCATACAAACGAGAAGCCGCTCGCGAATTTTGCCCTGCTTCTCCGTACACCTAAACAATGTCCACTAACTCCTCATTAGTGTGCACATGTGACATTTTTATTAATAAGTAACTCAAAAAAAAACTCGCAAAATCCTCTCTTATTTAACTTCACAAAAATCGACCGATCTTCATTCAGATCACCCACTATACAGATTAAAACGGATTTACACATGCTTGTCAGTATGAAAACACAAAAAATTCCGGGTATTTTGTTTTCGTCAGTTGTTTGGTACAACATTTGCTACAATAAATTATCAATGCGTGTTCTAATATCACGACTATGAACGCAAAATACAGATATTCATTTTTCAATTTATTATTGAAACTTAAGTTTATAACTTAATTTCTGTAGGATTTTTATTACATTTTTTTTTGAGAAATAACTTCTTTCGTAACAGAACATATGTGGTGAAAATTTGTCGGATAAGTTGTGAAACCCCCTGTAAAGACGTATACTTGAATGCTTAAACAAAATTTCTTTCACTAAAAATTGAGTCAGCCTAGGGTTATATGTTCCAAAGCCGTCGGTAGATAATTCCAATTAAAAGGCTATATAGTCCACGCCAAACAAAGTGGCGTGCACGTCATCACGATAAAAATTCCCCGACCTAATGCCTAGGTTTCTATCACAAACAATTGCTCTATTGCAGTTTCATATTAATGTGATATATAAATTGTAAAATGGTCATTACTCTCTTCTTATGGTTAATAGTCATATAAACATTGTTATTAAAATATCACATAAGTTGCTTTCTGATAAATTTAGACGCATTATGCGAAATAAAATGTTTTGCAAACGCTCCAATCACTTATCGTCATGTAAACGCACTAAACCGATTTCGCAGCGTTGACACATTGTCACCTTGAAACTTATTTAAACTGGGAACTGACATTTGTATTAATTTTGACACTGAATCAATTTGTGGCATTTCAAATCTTTATAAATCCTTTGGCCCCGCATACTGTAAATCAACAACTGTTTGTTTCAAAACAAAATTATTCATTTTACGAGTAGATAAAGGCAATTTTGGTATATAAAGATGCCCAAACAGTTAAATAGTCGGTGTAAGGAACTCGTGGCCTCGTTAATGCACTACTTTGAGCAAGAAAGGGACAACAACGGGCCTTTGTTGCCTTTAAATGCTGTTCAAGAGGTAGGTTACTAATAATTATATGTAATGTATATTAATAATAGTGAAATTTTATTTCATTTTTTGTAGCGTGTTGCTGCTGCTTTAAAAATTAGTTTAAGGACACTTAGTCGTATTTCCGAGGGTGTGAAAAGTGATGCAAATTTAGAATCGCCCAAGAAAAAGCGGAGTTATATTAAACGTCTAACCAACACAGCGACATTGGATACAAGTGCCATTCGAGAAGTGATCTATAATATGTATCACAAAAGTAAGATCTTATTATAATAACTTATCAGAAATTTGCATTAATTTGTTAACTAAATTATAATGTCATATTACACATGGTTTCAGAAGAACAAGTTACGATACAAACTTTATGGTCTCGATTAAGAGATAGGGCATTATTTGATGGTAGTGCCACGTCTTTAAGGCGGTTGCTTAGAGATCTTGGATTTAAGTGGCTTAAGGACAATCCGCGACGAGGGCTCATGGAACTACCAAGTATAGCTTTGAAAAGGGTGGAATTTCTAAGGCAATACAATCAAGCTAAGGTTGAGGCCTTATACCAGTTTGTCTTCCTCGATGAAACTTGGATATTTCAAAATGGGACCACAGGTCGCTCTTGGCAAAATGGAAACCAAAAAAGCGTGAAAGCTATTAAAACAGATGGTAAAAGGTATGTACTTTTACACAATTTGCACTATAAAATTTAAAACTAATATATTTTAGATACATTATATTACATGCTGGAAATGAAAATGGGTTTATTGAGGGTAGTGAAGCGATATTTTCTTCGAAAACAAAATTGAGCGATTACCATGGAGAGATGAACCAGGACAATTTTTTGAAATGGTTTCAACATCAGTTATTAGAAAAATTGGAGAGTCCATCTATGATTATACTGGATAACGCCCCTTATCACAGCATGATATTGAACAAAGTGCCCAACAATGCATGGACAAAAAAAAATATCCAAGACTGGTTGACAAATCAAAACATACCATTTTTAAACACAATGTTTAAAACAGAGCTATTGAGTACTGTTGCTCGGTACATAATGCTTCTTAATTATATATATTTTGGTCGACAGTTTATATTTCTTTTGTTTATTCCTATTCTTAAAATAACTGCTTTTTTAGAAACAAACCACCTAAAATATACGTGATTGATGAATTGGCGGAACAACATGGGCACAAAGTTCTTCGTCTGCCTCCTTACCATTGTATATTTAACCCTATTGAGTTAATTTGGGGCATAGCAAAAGGTTACTATAACAGACATATTGGTAGAGATGGTAACAGTGAAAAAGACTGTTTGGATATGTGGAACGAGGCTCTACAAACGGTTACCCCAGACATGTGGAAAAATAGTGTTCGACATACTGAGCAAGAAATTTTTAAATGGTATGAAAGAGAACGAATTTTTGATCGACCAGACATCGAACCTTTAATAATCAACTTTGAGAGTGATGAAGATTCAGATTCAGACAGCGCTGAAGAAAGAAACTCCGACTAACTTTATTGTACAGAAAAAGCTTACACCAGTAGCTTACCTAATTTTAGAATGCATTTTTCTGTATGAATTCTGTAAAATAAATACCATGCATAAAATTTGGAGGACCCCATTTGGATTTTTATTCAGTACCTTTAAGCTATCAATTAAATATGGTAGTTTCATAGTGTCATCTGATCAATAATTGTCATACTTAATGATTATGCAAGTACAGATCTATAATTTTATTATACTATTATTTTTGTTCTCATTTGAGGTTAATATTGCTTACAAACCTAGATATGTAAATAATAAATTTTATTATTTTACAAAAAGTTTGGCAACAATGTAAATTTTTCAACACACCCACCTTGATGACGTGCACGCCACTTTGTTTGGCGTTGACTATATACGCCTTTATCTACGGCGGAGTGGTATAGTGTAATTTATAAACAAGTTTTCCGGACGTGAACTACTGCTTTTCAGTCTGCGGCATTCTTTATGCCGTAAGGCCATAATGTAACTTTAGCGCCCGTTATCTTTAAAATTGGTATAATATGCCAATGGTCATCGACTTAATGGCCACTTGTTTTACTTCCTACGCCAACTGGCGAGAAGTGTTGTAATCGCGAAAAATTTGGTAATTGAGATGGGTTTACTATATGACATGTGCATCACGAAAAACCATGTCACTCATTACCGTCGGTCTGTCTGTCAGTCTGTCCGCTAATCTTATAACCGCCTATAACTTGAGAACTATCGCTCAGAATTCAATGAAATTTTCACACAAGGTAACTTACTATACCAAGGATGAAATAGTTATGTAGTTTTTGAAAATCGATTCAGTGGCGGCGGAGCTAAGGGCAAAAACACGGAAAAAATAAAAATATCGTTTTTTGACATTCCAGAAGCCCCTGATTATTTTTGGAAAATTTTAGGGGACGAAACTTGAGGGTTGGGGTTGTAGGGGGAAAGGGATTTGTAAATGCTACATCTTTAGCTTAAGTCAAGGACGTCCCATCATTAAGATGCTTCCGATCCCGGTAACAACGGAAAAATTGAATGATAAAAGTCCCAGGTATAGTGTGCTCATTATTCGAAATAACTTAACAATCGTTGGCGTTGAGTGCACGGCGTGATGCTGCGCACTCAACGGAGGCCACTGCCGACTGTCCAATGGGTAATAAACACCAACTGGCAGATCTGCGGTGTTGTCGTCACTAACACACCGATACAGGAGAATATTTATATATTTTAGCAGTATTTGGATATCAGGAGTACGTACTTTGGCGTTCTGCAATGCTTTTGTAAATGTTGACTTAACTGTTTTTATATCTACACTTATATATTTCTGGATTTTATGATTCTTAAATGAATCACCCATTTCACCTAACCTTGAATTTGTGTTATCATCTCTATGATGGTTCTCTGAACATTTGGTCAAGTAGATTGACTCAGTACTTTTGACGCATTGATATACAACAGACACCGACCGACAAAACTTGTAAATTGAAGTTTGAATATTATCGCGAGTGTAATTCTTCCTTCGTTAAGGTTGTCGTAGATTTTGAAAATTGATTTAGAGGCGGAGGAACTACGGCCAAAAAAGATCGCTGGAACAACGTTTTTGAGATTCCGGCTCATCTTCAGACATTCTTTGGAAGGGATAAATACTCTCGGTTGGTAGCTGTATTCGGTAAATGGTTGCAAATTGTTTCAAATTTGGTGACCGTGAAAGACCTTCTATAATTAAGAAGCAACTAGTCTCAGTGATGCACAACATGATAAGTCACACATATACTAAGTGACATATAAATCCGAACACCCAGTTTAAATGGTTTTATTTTAATAAAATTTTGTATAAGTACTTAATGAAGCATAATAAGTAAGTGATAAAAATTTCAAAATGATTGCACTGCAGGTGGTCAATGTCCTCCTGTGGTATCTCATTCCAGGCAACCACCAACTCCTCTCGAAGTGCTTCTAGAGTCTGAGGAGGACGTAGCAAATTGAGCAATCTCCTACCCATCATATCCCAGAGATGGCCATGGTAACAATGTGACATCATTATGTTAAAAGAAGTCTATTGTGACTCTTGCAACATGTGGTCGGGCATTATCTTGTTGGAAAGTTGGATCTGCCAGGGTGCCAAGATAGGGTAAAAGATGGGGTCCTAGAACTTCGTGGATATAACGCTGCGCGTTCATGTCACCTCTGATGAAGATTAAAGGTGACCTGGAACCATAAGCTATAGCACCCCAAACCATAACTCCAACAGTGTCATGAACATGTCTTTCAACAAAAAACTGTGGATTCCTCCTTTCACAACGTCGCCTTCTAACCCTGGCACGACCATCGTGCATGCCTAAACAAAATCGAGACTCGTCACTAAAGACAATACTGTTCTATTCCTGATCCCAGAGTGACCGTTGTCTGCACCACTCAAGGCGATTACGTCGGTGTTCTCGAGTTAAAGGGAGGACCCAGTGTGGCCGGTATGAAAACAAGCCAAAACAATGGACCTGGTAGTGGAGAAACGGCCCCTTAAGGCCAATAATCTTAGGCGGCGATATTCACGGTCTGTTTTTCTACGGCGGCGTCCAGTGCCCCTTGCTCTTTGCGTACGGCCTTCTCGAAGCCATGCCTGACAACACCTAACCACAGTGTCTACACTTCTTTGCACTCTAACTGCAATTGCCCGAAAAGAAAGTCCAGCTTCCCGAAGTCCCACTATACGGCCCCTATCAAACTCACTAAGTTGACGAAATCGTACAGGTCTCCGTACTCTAGGCATCGTAACCGATCGTAAAGGATGTCAAGAACCAAAATCCGCCAACGTTGATTCTTTACTGCGACTGAAATATTCATTTTTAGAGCGTTAGTGAATCAAAAAAAAGCAGTATAAAAACCGGAATGTCCAACTGATAAGGCTGAAAATTTTTTCACTTGTTATTTACAGTAAGTTAAATACATTCACCAACTTTTATTAAAATTAAACCATTTAAACTGAATGTTCGGATTTATATGTCACTTAGTATATTATCCATACATCTGCCATGGAAACAGAAACATGATTCATTTGTTTCATATGGTTTGATATGCGGAGGTCGAAGATTCATCGTACCTAAGCGAACCTACCTAATGATGATTCTATTTCCCTTTTTGAAACGACTTGACTCTTCCCTTTCCTCTGAAACCTCCAACGAAGGCGTAAAAGATACAAAGTCAATCTACTTGACGCCATTTTTTTGTTTTGTTCCAGCAGCATCGACATCTGGGGTCGTTAGCTGCATTTCAGGATCATATTTCCGCTCACGTTTTTCCATATACACACTACTACACATTTCCTTTTGTCTACGAGGACAACACTTTAACTGAGGTAATTGAGAATAAGATAGACAGATTGTAGAATGGTATACATTCAAATAATACATTAGGTCACATTTTCCAGTAGAAAACAAATGCTTTTAAGAAGACGTTTTTTAGTTTTTCCGGTTTCGTAACTTAGGAAATAAAATAGATTTTGCACCTACCTTATAAGCATATAAAATTTTGTATGTATCTGGGCCTAGTTCTAAATACATAAATTTATGTTTCTGACAACTGACAGTCAAAGGGTTAAATATCCACAGCTCTTAGGACATTACAGAAAATCATATATTTCATCAAACGTGATTTTCAAATTTGAATATTATTTCGTAATCTCCAGTCTAAAAATATGTTTACTTGCTGTATAGGCAATTCGTTCCAAATAAAGTAAAGACTGATTTAATTATCTATTTTGACATGCTCGATCAATTTACATTCATACCCGTATATAATGTATTGCCCTGTAGCAAATACTTTTTGCGTGAACTAATCTGTTCGTATCTGTGAGAGGAACCACATAGCTGGATAATGACTGAATCGTGTTATGCTCACCTGGGCAATTTTGCAATTTTATAAGATCTGTTCTCAGCAGAGAGCAAAATATGAAGAACATTTCGAAGTGTTACGGAAGCTAGAATGGTTGCAATAAATCTGTTGGCAGTGACATATGTAAATTTCAGATAAACAGAAAACACCACGTAATCATAACTAGCGAAATAGCTTCACTTCCGTAAATTGGAGAAAATGAGAGAATAATAACCTATTTTTTGATGGGTGCGGTACCTATTAAGTTTTGTACGTGTGTTACGCATAATCTAAGCAGGACAACATCCGAGGCGCTTTTATACAAGCTAGATAAAAATTGCTATAATTGGTTCGATCATTTCGACATTGTCTGCAAGAGTGGTCGACAGAAATTTTTATTACAATTTCAGTCAGGTGTGGTAACAAGACAATAGAAGGAAGAAGGGAAAGAATAGAACAAGGGGGACATGAAGATGGAGGTACGTCGGGAAGATGGCATTCTAGCAACATAGTGCGTTGTCTTGTCCTTCTCCCAGTACATGGAGCTGCCTATTGAGTCTGATGTCACCCGTAAGAATACCTTCATGGACATCGATCAATAATCTTCTTCTGCCTATAAATGTTTTACGAGATCTACTTTTTGCTTGCCAGTAGTCGGCTCTTTTTATCCTTGCCCTCCTCAGTTAACTAAATATTTGCTCATTCGTTCAAAGCAATAGTGACCTGTTGCTTTGCCCTCAGTCTAGCTAGGTGATCGGCCCTCGTATGCTCTTTGAACTTCTATTCGGAGCTGCTTGATTGTCAGAACATATACAGGGTATTCCTTAATGGTATGAGAATATTTAAGGGTGTGAATCTACATGAAAAATTAATTTTAGTTTGTTTTATAAACTATGGTCCAAAAATGTTTCCTGACAAAACCTCGGGGTGTTGAAGTTAAGGAAAAAAAATGGAAATTAATAATTATTTTCCAAACCGCCTCAGATTATTCACTGATATTTAGTACGTAGTGAAAGTTAATAAAGTTGCATATTTTTCAATGCAAAAATAATTTTTAGCTTTAACAGTGGCGTGCGTACGAGTATTGACTTTTAAGGTAAACATGGTTCTCCAATAAAAATTATTTCTTTATTTCCCCTTTAATTTAAAACAAATGATCTTTCTTGAATTGTTTTCCTCCGTAACGCCACTTTTGAGTAAAAAAATAAAAACCGTTCTATTGTCTAACTTGCAAAATTATTATTAATTTAATTGGAAAAACACATTACGGGTAATGAAACAACTGAAAACATAAACATAACATTAAAACCAACGAAATGATTACAAACATTGTTGAAAATGGCCCCCTTCACTTAGTATGCATGCTTCCGTCCTACTTCTCATGGAATTGCGCACTCGTTGAAATATCCCTGGAGTGTTTTTTATTCTATCACAAGCTGCAACTATTCTTTCTCTTAATTAATCTACAGTGTTAATGGGACTTGTGCACACTAGTGTCTTAAGAAATCTAAACTGTTGAGGTCTGGGGACCTTGGTGGCCATTCTTGGGACCCACCGCGACGAATCCAACGATTTAGATAAACAGTTTGTAAACAATTACGAACCGCTACTGTTTTTGAAGAAAATTGAGGTACGTCTGTCCGTCAAGTCGTCCGGGAAGAAGAATGGCCAATAAAGTGGTTGCCAATAATTCCTGCCCAAACGTTAACCGAACATTGGTGCTGGAAATGGGTTTCGGTGACGGCATAGGGATTTTCTTCTGCCCACAAATTATTGTGGAAATTCTGAATGGCATATCGAGAAAAATTAGCTTCGTCCGTGAACAGAATCATTGATTCAAATTGCGGATTGTATGTAATTTTTTGAAGATACCACTGACAAAAGGTCACACGCCTTAGAAAATCAATGAAAAGTAATGCCTGTACTCTTAAAATATGGTAAGGATATAACAAAAATCCACTAAAATTCTCCAAACAATTTGATGGCAAATATCTAAGTGTCTAACGATCCTCCTCGTACTCGTTTCAGGATGTTCTTCGACTTCGTGCAGCACTGCTTCCTCAATTTCAGGTGTTCTCACACTTAGAGGTCTACCTTCAGATGTTCCTTTTCGGACAGAACCAGTTTCAACGAGACGACGATAAATATTAGAAAAGGTTCGACTATCTGGCAAAGCACGATCGGGATATCTCTGGTGATAAATCCGTCTGGCTTGCTCACCATTACCGTCGGCAAGGCCATATACGTAATGCATTTCCGCCATTTCTGCATTTGAATAATTCACCATTATTAACAAGATTGTAAAAACTAAATAATGA
>CAVLJG010000004.1:30013531-30343581 GCA_963669975.1 Acanthoscelides obtectus | reverse complement strand
GGTACGGCATCATATATTATGACGCGTGAGGTGTCCTTTGATCGTCGCGATAGCAATTAGAACTTCATTATTTTCAATTACTGCCGTCGGGTTTTCTCTATTTTTTGAAAATGTACTTATTACCATATTAATATTCTTTGACCAAACTGCAATTGGTAAATCCTTGAGCGATTACAAAACGCTCATACCTATATGGAAATCGTAGCGATATTAGTAGTGCATAAAGTAGGTTTAAAAGTTACACCAAAAGATCATATAAACATGTATCCTAAATTTCTCACTTACCGATATACATGGTGTTGAAATTATGATTTTGAAATCGAAAAAAGTTAAATCTCCAGAGTGGGTTTGAATACTGATGTAGCACTGACATCATACTCACTGGGACTACATACAAAAACGAATATATTTTACGCCAATGAACTTTTTTTGGAACATCTATTGCATTTTTGAGGAAGGTATTCAATCTTACATGAGTCGTCTCTCCTGAGAGTTATCCTAACCCATCATAACGTTATTTGAATAACGTTCATGTTTTGACCTTATTCAGTGTCATCAGAGGCGAAGAAACTGACAACATCCTGTTCTGTTCTGTTCTTTTACTAAAAATGTTTACACGTTTTTCTGATAAACTCTGAATGCTTTTTTTTCAAGATATAGGGTGCCGAAATGTATTTGAATGATCGATTTTTCGATCTCAATATTCCTTCAGGCAGTTTCATGGTTTTGATGAAGCGTTTATTCATTATAGTGGTGTTAGTGTTATTGTGGCGGCTAAACTAACATCTTAATAAAATTGGTTCGAGAGTTATTAGAAGAAAAAGAGAAACATGAAATTTTAAATAAACTACGTGTACGTCGGCCCATGAAGTTTGCGTATTTGCTTTAATAACACCATATAGGATTCAAAAGTTATGCAAAATAAAAGTTGAGTACCAGATCTTGTCAACGAATGTTAACTAAGGATGGCCCTAGTCAGGCATCACTCATAACGTTAAGAAGTCCTAAAGTGGCATTTGCACTCATGTGCGCGGGAAATAAAAGGGTGGATGAGCTCGCAAGGAAAGGATCATCCACACCTTATATAGGCCCAGAACCTGCCTGGGGGGTGCAAAAAGCACAATAAGGAACCAAGTCAAAAAATGGGTAAGAAAGAACAAGGAACATTGAAGAATTCATCTCGGAAGCATGTCCAAACAAGAGCTTTCAATGAGTAGAAACTAACTCCTCGCCTCTAACAGAACACAAGGGCCTGAAAGAACACCCGAACAAACTAGGGCTGTATGATGGAGACCTTATTCCATCAATGTGGAAAAGGAATAGAATCAACCCTACCGGTCCTATGTGAGTGCGAGGCGATGGATCACAAAACACATCTGCTCTGATCTGAGGGAGTTTAGAATAGTACCGACAGGAAAACTATACCAACTGGTCCAGGACACTAGACTGCTGGATTGGGTACTCTAAATTCGAGGAGCCAGACACAATAAGCCTTAAAGGCTGCAGTGGAATCAGGGACCTTGATACGACGGCTCCTGGAAAGGGAAAAAAGGGATGGTCCAAAGATTACGGTACCCCTGTTTTTGTATTGATTTATGAACATAAAAAATTAATAAAAGTATGTTTTGAAACAGCTTTCACTTACATGAATAGTGTAAATTTTTTATTAAAGAAGGATATTCCCAAAAACTACATAACTGATTTGAACAATCGATGCCAACACTGGATCGCTAGTGAAAAGTGCTAATCAATAATTTAGATTCATTATTCAAGGATACATATTATATTTACTTCAATATGTACTCTTAGTTTTTAATTACTCAGTGGCTGAAATCGCAGACGTATACTTCGTTTGTTCCCTGCCTTCTTTCATCCCATTATACTCCATAAGGCATCAAAACCTTTAGTTATTTTAGACGGATTCCATTTTCATTTCTATAAGTTGTGACTAAACGCTGTGTCACCTTCAAAAAACAACCATTGGAGCATCTTCTTCAATTGCCACTAATAGACGACAATACTCACTTGGATCATCATTCAGCAACCTTTGATTCGCTTTATCTTATCATACACTGCATGTTCGAATGTACTTAAACTATTACCTAAGCTAACCAACCTTGATGGAATGATAAAAGCATTAGGAACCGTTAGAGAAATCAGCCATAAAATAAAAATGCTTCTCTTGTTATAAGTAGCGGCTGCTAATTGGATAATACCCACATGTTTAGGGAACACATATAGGTATTATACAAAATTTACGATTGTTTTGGTGTTACTTCATCCTTCATATCGCTTTAGTGATTGTATGTAGCGAATTTCCAGTTGAACGTTATATGCATTACAATTCCTTCCTTCAATTTGCTGCTACAACTATAGGGAGTTCAAAGAAACCCATTCGAAAATTTAAAATCAAATTTGGCCTCTCAATACTTCAACGCCCAAAATTACATTCGCCTGTAACAAGGTTCCCGTTATAAAAACAATATAGGTTCCTGTGTTTGGGACAATCCCATTTTCTGAGTAATTCTGGTGTGTATCTGATGTCAATTTCATTCAAGGTCCCACGGGGGTCACAAGCACACTTGGTCTGCGAAAGTCAACCAGTAAATTGCTTTATCTTGAAATCGAAAATGCTATGTTAAAACTTGACGTTTGATGCCCAAATGGAACCACATACATATATGGGAATAGTTGTTTCCTAACGTTTCAGCTACTTCGGTAGCCTAATTTGAAGAATCCTACCACGGTAGCTGGAACGTTAGTAAAGGGCCATTTCTATATAACAAGGGCTTTATTTTGGGCAAAAAACCATGAAATTCCATCAGCATAAACAGAAGAGGGGATGTTTTTGCTGTTTTTGTCTCTCTAGGTAACTGGAATTATTGTGCGCAAGTAGATGTTGAACACCATCTACCAATTGTTTGCCAAGCTGATTTCCATCCTCATCCCACACGACTACGATGACATGAGAATGGCAGAAGATCCTCACAACTTCCTTCATTCTGTGCTGAGTCATTGACGAGTTGCTAATGAGCACGAAATAGCGCTGTCTGCGGTTGGCCATGGTTACAGAGACGGAAAGGAAACATGTTCTTTTCAATTTGTGTCTACGTATGCATATATGCATGAAAAGCCACTGCTGTTTTGCTCTGTGAAAACTTTGTATACCGACATTTTGATGGGTCGATCGTGAATTAGTGCTGCGACATCTTCTATGCCTAGCCTAGAACGGCGAGCAGTTATGAGTCAAAGACGTTAAGGTCTGCTGTCATCTTCATCGCACGGGATGAGGATGAACATTACCTTGACAAGCCATTGGTATGTGGCGTTCGTCACACAAGATCTTGAGCCTGCTTGCTTCCTGTACGAGCATCTCCAAGACTAAACCTATACCGCACTGATTAGATAATGAGCACGAAAAAGGGTTGCCTACGGCTGGTCATGGTTAGAGAGATGTTAAGCAAATATGTCATTTTAAAGCGGGATTATGCATGGATTGCTGAGTTATAATGCAACACCTCATATCCTTCTACAATTGTGGATTTGTAGCCTTATACAAATTTATTGTCATATTTTTATATCATCTTATTTAGACTTTTGCGTTTCTCCGGTTAGAAGTGTCTTTATGGCAGTAAACTGCTGCTCGGCAAAAAGCTATTGGTAAGAGTTTTGCGGTTTCAATTATGGTATGCATATTAGTGGTCAAGTTTTTTTTTCACGTTTGTACCTATTCACCCATTGACCGCAATAGATAACACATTTCTTAGTCTTAATAAAGTAGCGGGTTGAAGATCATCGTGGGATTTAACAGAATAAGATTTGTGTGTTTAGAAAAATATCGTCAAATATCTATCAGTATTATTACAGTTGCAACCCTAACTGTAATGCTGTAAATCTAGGGATATGTACAAGGCGACTTAATGAATTATCATACCTTAATTACCAAGGTCTTGAGCGACATACTTTTTAGATATATATATATATATATATATATATATATATATGGGTGTCCGCAAAGTTGGGGTTTTCCTTTACACGACGTGTAGATCTTCAAAACATAAGCAATTTTTCTTAGTACCATATACACCAATGTCTTAAGGGTACCGAGATAAAGGGCTCTGCAACATCAAAAATATCTGAATACCGTCCTGTAGCCGCGACCCGCCGAGATATCCCCGATACCCCGACTGGTACAAGGTCTCAACCCGACGGCAGAACTGGGTCGGGGTCAGTGTGTTAGGTTAGTATGCAACCTTCAACCAACGGCTACAGTCACGCGTGTAGAGGTCAACGAACTCGTATAATCGATTGCGTTTCAAAAAACAACAAGCACTAGAGACGTGGCTAGAGAAGTACAAGTATCAAAAACTAAAGTGTGGCAAACGCTGCGTGTAGAGGGGCTGTATTCGTTTCACGTCCAACGTGTACAAGCCCTTCAACCTGACGATTTTCCAGCAAGAGTGCGGTTTTGTGAGTGGTTGTTGCATCAACTTGTCACTAATCCGGACTTTTTGAAGTGCATATTGGTGACAGACGACTCTACGTTTACGCGTAATGGGGTGAATAACTTTCGCAACACTCATGTTTGGTTCTGAAAAGGAAAACCCCAACTTTGCGGACACC
Organism: Acanthoscelides obtectus; assembly: GCA_963669975.1. Lineage (NCBI taxonomy): Eukaryota > Metazoa > Arthropoda > Insecta > Coleoptera > Chrysomelidae > Acanthoscelides > Acanthoscelides obtectus. The sequence goes on along the minus strand of CAVLJG010000004.1, from coordinate 30,338,958 downwards.
CTGTATATATATATAAGGGTGACTTTGAAGTTGAGTCATTAATTTTCAGATAATGATTGTAGAAGGAAGATAAACCAAAATATATGTGTAAAAATAAAAAAAGAAATTAAAAAAAAATGTTGCCTTGTTTTATAAAGTATCCTCCCGACAAGTATTTCAGTGCGGACCTGTATTTGATCGTGCGGTCTTGGAGCACCGGCATGCTCTCCCCTGTGAGGTCTTAAGTCACCTGATTCACGAGCCCTTTGTACCACATTAACAAAGGCACGAGGGGTTGGTTGCACTCGATTGGGAAACCGATCCGCATAAATCCGTGATGCCGCGTAAATAAGAATCATGCCCACAAGTTCAGCATTTTCGTTAACATGTGCCATTTTTGATTTCGTTTGAGCCACGCAACAGACACCACTATTCACTTACGCGTTACCGACTGACACTAACTGTATACAGCTGAATAAAATAATTGTAAAAACATCGTTCCAAATTCTTTCGCTTTTTTGTTTCCGATGCGATGAACCGATAAGGCGGATTATATCCGTTGTTGCCAAACACGAGCACATAATATTATTATTGAGACAGGGCGGTACTCAAACTTAAAAAGCGCTATAACTTTGTTACTTTAATTTTACCTGAAAAATGGTAAAGGAAAAAAACATTTCTTTTGATCAGATCTACTCACTGTTAAAATAAATGACTCAACTTCGAAGTCACCCTGTATATATATATATATATATATATATATATATATATATTTATGATAACGGTTTGACGTAAGTCACATCAAATGTTCCTGACTCATAATATTGTAACATAAATAACAATAAAACCATCTCGAATAATCTCATAAAACGAAGTGCGTACGGTATGGCAGCGATAGAGCAATGTGAAAACTTCTATTAACAGTCACATTTTGTTAGTTGATACCTATACTGCCCTCATAAGCTAAACCCCCGTATTCGGAAATATTGGAAAGTGGCGCAATATCAATTTGAAGTTTCTTTTTGTTTGTAGCTTTAACGGACGTCCATGGTATTAATAATTGATGTCCATATTGAGTAATAAGGGCTCTAAAATTATGTGGTCTACATAAACAACCTTGTTTGATTGTTTTTACAAGTATAAATTGCCATACGAGGATTTTTTTAGTTCTGTTACACCAATTTCCTATGCAATAACCCCGTATTTGGCGAATACGGGCATTTGTTCTAGGACATTATCAAATTTATATTTGTCATAATAATCGTATTTTTGATATCAGTCGTTGGGAATTGAGGTACTTGGTAGATGAAAATGAATTTAGTAACACACCAGCTTTTAATTACTTTATTTTATGGTGAACACATTAAATATAATAAAAGAACACTTACTAGATAACTTTTTCTGGAAGTTTCTCCCAAAATTCTTTCCTGTTACCTGGCATAATGGAACCAACCGCTTTAAGCAGGTTTTCAACTTTTTGACGCTCAAAGCCATTTGGTGCCGTTTTTATTGGGGCTGTTGGCATTTCACCAATATGTTTTTTTAGCAAAAAATCTAGTTTCTTCCATTCTTCCTCAAAATTGCGTTTGTAGTACATCACAAATTCAGTCCTCTTTACCATTAATTCCGTTATTTTACTCATAGTAAAACTGGGATCCTGTTTCTTAATTTTACTAACTGAATGGAGACTTTTCCACAATTGAAAATCATTCAGTTTCATGGATTTGATTTGTACCTTTCCCTTATTGCTGGACTGTACTGCCTTCTCAAAGTCTGCAAAATCATATGTTTTGACTTGACGCTTTAGTGATTCTTCTACTTGGTGGTGGAACGAATCCGCCGACATAAAGGTATGACCTGGTTCAAAATAGTTCAAGTGAATGGTCTCAGCGGATATACTTGTTGAGTTCACAATATAAACAAGAAAGGAGAATAATGCCCAGTTTTTATTCTGGCTAGAACAATTGTCCAACCATAGAGTGATATTGCGGACATCCCTGTGGTGAAGAAGAAATGCGTTGAAGGCACTAATAATATCTTCTTGGTGTCGTCCGCTGATGCCTTCATGCCACAATACGGCAAATGGAGGAAAATCTCTAATTTTACCAACTGGCACAAAACTTTCATTGTAAACTATTAGGCGAGAAGCAAAGATCGCTTTTTTAAACATTTCAAGTCTAGGCAACATTATTACTTTTTGCAGATCAACAGAAAAGCACAAATTTCCTTTGTCTTTGTTGCAGTTTTCCTTATTTAGTGAGTATCTCTCACGAGATTCTTTTGCTTTCATAATGTGATCCTTCCAGCTGCAGCATCCCTCGCAATCATCACTTAAGGACTCAGCTTTATGTTCGGAATTATGCATATGGTACGACTCACAGAGTTCACATTCCTCATTTCCTAATTTTGCGAACGATATATTTTTCGCCTTGAGGATTTTTCTATATTTTTCATAGGAGCAAATGTAATCGGGATATCTTTTTTTAAAGTCTTCAAACATAAGGGTGACATTCAAGTCACTCGGCAAATATAGACGATTAGGAGCATGGACTCTTCTATAGTGAGATACAGATGGATTAAATGAGTCAATATGGCTTTCTATAATCTTATTAGACAACTTGTTTGGAGGAGGATGCCTACCTCGGCGGTCTAAATCATTTTGTAACTGATTTTTGCTATTAGCATTTGCCCACACCGAATGGATTATCCAGTCATTCGTTTTTTTATATCCCAATGTTGTTAGGAAAAATATTTTACAGACACGTCTTGTTGTACCATTAGAATCCTTCAGAAAATATGTGAATGTCTTGTTTTTCTTTGAACCTTCTACTTTTCTCTTTGGTGTTCTATTCTCTGTCGAGTTCATCACAAATGTTCGTTTTCCCTTCCAGTCCAACTTCCAAAATTCGTGGTTTGTGGTGTTTCTCTCCTCCTCGGTAAAGAATGTCCGACATTTGAGCTTACAGTTTATACAGCCTTCTCTGACCTTATGAAGCGAGATTACCTTGTTTTTCTTAGTTTCAGCTCTCACTTCCTTGGACAGTTTGTATTTTTTTCTTTTTCTTTCTTTGCCTTTTTTTGTGTGGCCTTCAACTGTTTCATATGGATCTGAAATTATACCTTACAGGTGCAATAATGCTTGCTGTAGTAGTAGATAGTACACGCTTACCTGCTTCCTCATACCCTTTAGTTTCATTCTCCTCTTCTACAATCTCTGTTTCTTCTATTATTTGATTTGCATCATTTTTCATAGGTTCCCTTCTATTCTCATCCCCACGACTACCGTCTTCCATATTTTGAATATTTTTTTCTTCCACTTCCACATTTGCCTGACCATCCACTAAAAAGTAGAAAAAAGCTATCACTCTCAAAAGGACGGTCTATCGAACAGTAGTTGCTGGTATTTTTAATAACTAGTATGCTGTGCTCACCGTAACTTAAAATATCTCTGAGATTCCAAGATTCCTTGTCAATCACATTGTTAGATATATCTTGCAAGCAGTATCCTTTATTTGTGGAATCAGATCAAAACATATGGTTTTGCCGATTTTGAAAAGGCAATTGCCCAGTAACAAGGTAAAAGTACAGATTACATCTATGCATGGTAGTTATTTTCAATTATGGAAGGATTTCTATGCGGTCAGTGGAATTAAAATATGCACTAGCGTAGCCAAATTTTAGTTTTACTCACCAACAGTATCAGCTGAATCCATGTATCGAATAGTCATCGATCCATTATCAATTACGCAACTCTTGGTAATTGGTATGAATTCTTCCATCTGTACATCCTGTAGTACATCTTCATCACAATAATAATTCTGAGCGCTTAAGCAAGGCTCTTCCTCTGAATTCACTGTATTAACTTTAGAAATAGTAGCCAGGGAAACTAACTTTTTTCCTCTGCTTCCGCTACTCCATGAGCACATTGTTCTAGATTTTATAAAATCGTTGTGGTCGAAATTGAGATCCTAGGGTAAATCCACGCCACGTGCCACTTGGAGGTTACCAGCAAACTGATATTAATCAAACCGCCTGCGCCTGCACGCGTTGCGTACGACAGGTGGCGACAGGTCGACTTGCTAGGCTTAAACCACGTATTTGGAAGTTCCTAGACAAAAACCCCGTATCCAGTTAAAAATACGAGGAAAGCTCTTAGTAAACCACAAATACGGGGTTCGGCATTAGTATTTTTTAATTTTTTTGCGAATACGGGCTTAGCATTACTTGATTTCATACATTTCCGCTTCAGATACGGTTTTTTAACATAGAAAAAACGAAAATTCACGACATTTTAGTACAGTAGAGCCAAAAATCTCGTTTTCGATTTTTTTTCAAATACGGGGGTTTGGCTTAGGAGGGCAGTATAGCTAACTATAGTTCATTTCACGGTTTTTGAGGTTCACACTAAAACTACCGGAATCATCTTTATAATGTGTAATATGAAAATACAACTTACGAATAATTAGTGTTACAGCAGTTTGTAACTCCTGTTCCAGTTTTTCAATCCAACAGCTTAGTCGCCAGATATTGTCACAAGTAACCACTCTTAAAATAATAGTATATAGTCTTGAAACTACAAAGCTTCTTCGTCTATGTCTATAGCATGGCTGTAACTTTTTGTCAAAATTTTCTCGCAATCCAAGTGATATATGACACTGTCATTATTACTTTTTTACGATTACTTATCCCCAGCTGGACCGACTCTCAAAAAGGGTAATATTTCTTGTTATCGCTATAGTTGCAACTGTTGTCGAAATTTCAATTAGTAGTTTTTTTTTCTGAGACATAGATAGGCTAAGTAATAATGAACAGATTCCAGTGGCGTGCCATATACGTATCGTTAAACCCAAAAAGTGGAGTCAAGTAGATTAACTTAGTAATCGCACTCATATCACTCTAACATACAGGTATATTCTAAACGTTATTAGTGTCTAGTGAAATATGAAACATGCCTGATCTCAAATTTGTTGAATTTTCTTAAAATAATTTAGACTATATCCTAAACTTGACAGACATTCAGAATATGTTATTTGGGAACGTTCTGTTTTGGGTCTGTTGCTAATGACTTAGCCGCTACTAGACCGATTTTCAAAAACTATAAATTTTTTGTTTGGTGTTTGCTGTTGTAAGTCAAAGTTAATTAAAAATCCAATCGGTGCTTACCGAGTTATAGACGGACCAAGCATTAGCGGACAGACAGACTGGCGGAGGTGCATGTTATTCACACGGCCATACACAGTCGCCGACAAGTCACCGACCACTGTACGTACAAAGGATAGATCTGTGGTCTAAACCGACAAATACCTCGATTTCGAAATTTTCGTAATTACCTTACAATAAGGTTTTAGCCATTATAAAGCTTTCATCTTAAATTGGCGAGGAAGTAAGAAACGAGAAATAGCGTATTTGAGATAACAAAATTCGGTTTCAATTCCCAAGCACCCCGTGTCAGTTATTGGAAATGTTTCCTACAATTTGGAAGAAAACAAATAACTAGTAAATAACGTACCTAGGAAGGAGTCTGTCTAAATGATGTCTAAATAAAAAAAAATATGAATAATTATGAAGTAAAATTCCTTTATGGAATTTTCATACTCTTGGATTTAAAGCTGTTAAAATTGCGAGATCAGCATTTTGCGGGACTGCAATGCCTAATAACTGATTAGACTCTACTTCCAAGAGTTTCGATTATACTTTTTACGTAGTATTACTATTACGTGCTTGAAGACTTGCAGGCAGTATCATTATTTCCACAATAAATGAATCGATTTGCATATTTGCATGTTGCTAATCGCTTAAGGTGCACTACTCGAATGTGAAACGCTCCAGTTATCTAACATGCTATCATCTAGCATCCGACTACTCTGCTATCTGCTAATTCCTCGAGTGTGCCGGAGGTGCTTAGGTAATGAATGTGAGGCACATAAAACCAGCGCTTTATAATCATGGTAGTAACTCTCTAAACGCCTCCATTAGCTAATAAAGATTCTGGTGGTATGGTTCCATAACGAGATATGTGGAGTGGTATATTGCGGTGCCATGTTATGATAAGAGAATTCTCCATCATTTTCATACGAACTGGTAGCTTGACGTTTTCGATGATCGAGCACATAAACTCATTGAATGCTATCAAATATTAGACGTACGTATAGAACTATATACAGCCCTTAACGCGGTAAGAATGTTTGAAGCATCTGGAAATCGCTTATATTTTTGAATATAGCGCACCATATCCGATTCTCACAGTATGATGACTTTCGAATTAAGTTTATTTTATTTAGAAGTAGCCGATAATTGGTTTGCTGCGGCGGATATCAAAATTCAATGATATGGTTCAATCTTCGAACTGCCTAAGGTTAGAAACACCGATGAAAATATCTTGTGGCATATTGTTCCACAATATTTATACGTTAGGGAGCAGGTGTTACGGTCTGTTTTTGATTCTTCGAATCAGAGACAATTTAGAAGCAGAATTCTGGCCAGTTCGTTTGGCAGGCAAACATTAGACCGTCTGCCAACAAAGTATCATCAGTTGCATAGCTCTTCTATGAACAGCGTTATCTGAAACTTGTCGATTTACCATTGTGATCTCTCAAAATTGATATTTGTGTCAATATATTTCGTTTTCTGTTTTCCATCATTGCAATTTTAACTTGGCAACGCTCAGAACCACCTGGGGTAGGTATCTGCACCCAAAAAACGTCCCTATCGTCAAAGCGGCAAGTGAGCGGGATGTTGTCGTTTTTAATGTATCCTCTTCTACCGTCAAAGCGTCAAAGCTCCTCTAAAACCGCGAAAATCCATTCTGAACTGTTGTCATTCTTACACAATACTTAACTATGTTTGAACACATATTTCAGTATGACTGAATTTGTTTCTGTCAGTATTACAACGAAAAAAAATATTCCTATATGTGTGTGGATATGCGAAATAAGGACTGTTTTGGAAATATACTTTATGAGCAAGTTCATCCCCGACTTTTTTTGCACGTGTTTTAAAAAGTGTATTTAGGATTCTTGAATTTTCATACAGGTTGTTTCCAAAACATGTAGCAAAAACTCAAGCGGCATACTTTGGATTATTCTAAGACTATTTTGTTCTTTTATTAAATAAAGATCAAATATTAGAGTATAATTCAACGAATTCTTGTCAGTCAATATTGGTTACTCTTCCACAACCTATTGAACAGCGACTCGAAAGAAGCATGTTTCAAAAGCCTGATCATTACCAGAAATCTACTACTGCGAAAGTAAAAACTGCAAGCCGTCTGCTGAAATTGTGTGCCAGTTCGCATTGTCAGCCGGCTCACCAATGTGGCCGCTGGATTCCGTGACCGATTCTTTTAACAGATGGCACTCTGTGCTGCCTTATCTCTATAGGCATTATACTCTGAATAGAATTGCTTAGCTTTCGTTCGTTATCTGCCAATATGAAGCCTACATCATGCTAATGAGTTACCAAATAGCACGAAACAGCTGTCCATGCTAGGCCTTCTATGGTCGGACGAATGAAAGCAGATTACTATGGACTATATTGTTCTATTTTCTCAAATAGGGCTCATAGGTAGCTGATTCGGTCAGCAAATCGTCAAAAACGCCTTACGTTACTAATGGACGCGCCTAAAGAATCACTTCTTGAATGTTCATCCTATGTTAACAGAAACAAGTTATAAACATAATGAGCTTTTAAAATAATACCTTTTCTTCTGCTAATATATAATATTGTTCTTCACATTTGCCCTTACTTATTGGACTTTCATATTTCTTCTTGAAATGTCACTTATTCTAACAGACTCTTCCTGTTGCCATAACTTTCACATGATATTATATATACCTATTACATATCAAAGTGTAATGTAATAAATCCTGCTTAGTCGGGCTACTTCTTTCTACATATCTTATCGAATACAAGTACACTTAGATAACGCTGAATGGTACTTTGGGAGATAAGAGCCATTATAGGAAGAGTATTATATCAATATGGATGTTGATGATCTGCGAAAGTAACAATAGAGATGACTTGACGAGTCTGCCTACTCCACTTAAGAGGTGTGGTCTGATATAACTGTTATTAATATTATTTTTATTGATGAACTGGCAAAAGCGAGAGTAATGTTGGTCCGAGATAAACATCCTATCTTGAGGACAATATCTCGTTGATGCATGAATGTACCTTTAATCTATGATCAACACCTAAAAACAGTTTCACACAATCAATCTGGACACCCTATATTAAATTAGATTATAGTGATTAGAATACTGTCCTAAATAAATGAGCTGTTGTGTCGGCCAGTTTTGGAAGTACGAAGTTCGACACGGATAGGGTGGGAGGCCGGAGTGAGGAGGGTCTGTTTGGCAGGCACATCGCGCGGCGGCATCATGGAGGTGAGTTATGAGGTGCCAGAGCCCGTTGACATAGCGGTAGAAGAGAGCTAGATCGCCGACGGCTGTACGGTAGAGAAGAGTAATCAATCTGTCGGTTAGTCCTCGTCTGGACAGCCTCGATCATGAAGGGGCGGCAGCACCCCAAACATGTGAACAGTACACGAGGCTGGGTCTTATCTGGGCCTTACAGAGTGAACAGGTTGTGTGGAGAAAAGCGGAAGAAATGCTTTAGACCTCTTAGTAAATATCCAGCTGCACTGTTTCGGTCTAGCTTATCTGCCTCCTCATTTTATTTGTTCTTTTCGACCCTTGGTGGCGATCAGATCTTGATTTACATGCGTTACCGATTTGGAATGCAAATCAGAGATTTGGTGGGCTAGAAGAGCAAAGCCCGTTGTTGTATCTGTAGATCATTGGCCGCTCTTTGATGCGAGGACTTCGATCGATTATTATTAATACTGTCACTTATAGGTCTGGTAATATTCTTCTGAACCTCGTTAAGTGTCTAATTTGGTGTAGCTGAGGCAGCAGTGCCCCAAATACGTGAACAAGATCTATTGACAGAGTCAGATTAATAGGGAGGGTGTTTTCTGAGCGATTTTGTTACGACTTTTTACACTGATTCATTCAGTGAAAAAACAACCAACATTGACGCTCTAATCGTTTTTGGGATCGTAATCTTGGTCTTGGATGCACTAGATCTAAACTATTCCTTCACTTCACCCTTGAAAAAGTAGCACTAAAATATTGAAAACAATTTTAATGAAAATTACAAATTAAATACACCGTACACATGTGTGCAAAAAATATAAAAAAATTCATATATCTAATATGCAGAAATATGAGGAAATATATATGAGAGTTAATTCAGATTTTTATTAAAATGGTAATGCATTATATAGATTGATCGAATTATAAGTTATTTATGAAATAATGAGGGTTTGTGAAGATGCATACTTAAAGTGTTAGTCAAGAGGATATTCCGTAGGTGGATATGCTCACGAGATATCAATTAATTTTTCAAATAAGAAGGAACTGAACTGTGTAGGAGTGTGTGAACATAGCATAATAAATGCTTGTACAATTATGCAACATTCCACCAATGATGATCATATTTTCTTAAATTGAAAATGAATCTACAACATGAATTTTGAATTTTTTGTAGACGTCTAGCTGAAACTGAATCTAAAAATGGATGGTATTCTAAATCACAATAAGTATTTTTGATAGTTATTATTAAAGTTTACATTAAATTTTGTTGGCTTTGAAATCGAGTATTTCTTCACTCAAATACAGCTATAAAACAGAGGTAAACAGTATTCAGGTATTAAATAAATTTGAGATTTTCTTCATGAACAAACCTTAGTCTTTACCGATTCCTCTATCTGAATAGCATTACCATTTAAAGTAATGCTCAAATATTCCTTAAAAGTTTTGGGTCCATCGACATTAAGCAATATGCTGATAAATATGATAAGCTCATAATATCAATCAGTTTTGGGTCAAAATATAGAAAATTTGCGTTTGAAGGCCATAGTACAAAATTCAACTTAATAGGATGTATTTTTGTTCTGGGAAACATTCGAAATGTCAGACCAATGTATTTTGACTGAAATATCAGCCAAACGAATTACTAAATTGCAACTGGACGTTATTTTTTAATTTATTGTATACTGTAAAATATTTATATCTTACGAAGCCTAAATCTTCCCAGGGAAAGGAAACGCGGGAAAACGACATATTTCTCAAAGCGTTAAAATTCACATTTTTCCGAACCCTCAAATTTTGACCGCCCAATCTAAGACCCTGAAGCTATAAAAAGCTTCACGTCTTCATAGGTACTCTCCAGAAAAAATCAACCTAGTCTATTATATGACTTGCCAAGCCAGATCGGGGAATCTTAGCTGTAACCCTATAGAACTAGAGGTAATAAATCCAATCATTTTCAACGCTCCGTTCATTGATAACAATTCTTCGCAAGCTGAGCAGCGCGTCGGCACTTAACAGTACTACCTCAAGCATAGTTATAGCTGTGTGCGGCCGGCGTACCGCCAAAGCTACCTACGACCCGAGTGAAAGTAATATTGGCTGGGTACCGCCGACCAAAACTCCGGTGGTCAGTACTGTCTGTCGTACCGCGCGATCTATCCGAGTTGCACGCGACGCTTCGACCTAACCCGCCACCATCAGAGCGGTGTGCCGCGACTGGAGTTCTCTAAGGGAGTGCGCATCATGAAGAGTGGTACCTTTGAAAGGTGGTATCTGCTCTTGGTGTTGACCGCGGCAGTGGACTGTTTGAAGGGTGGTACCAAGGGTGGAGGGTCCAGGTTACCCAGGACCAGTGCGGGGCAGTTAGCGGCCGCGGCGGCTGCCCAAAACAAGACTGTTCATGAGCTGAGAAATGCTAAAAATGCTACGCTTACCAGTACTGTTGGACCTCCTCCTGGTCGCAGATCTAGCAGCAGAGAAAGGTAGGATTTTGCATTTAAGACGACGAGTACCAATAGAGTAACCTAGACCAGGATTCTTTGTGTGGCACAGTGAGACCCTGTTTAGACCTATGAGTAAAAACATTCCATATCACATACATCATTACTAGGAGATCTTTTGCCATTTATGCATGAAGGTTATGACGACCTCTAAGTAGGTTATTCATTTGAGTGAAGTCCATTGATGATTTCACATATTTCTATAAATTGGTTTCTGAGACTGCGATGAGAAGAGAGAAGCGGAAGCCAATTTGATTATCCCAAACAAGCCATTTTGTAATTCAAACCCAGTACGGCTATACCGCACTTCACGATTCTTTGGCGGTCGTATTTGAATTCAGCACCCTAAGTTGCAAATGAAAGGTTTAATCTTCATAGTCCTGTAGCATTTTAATTCCTTCTATGAGACATGTTCCAAAAATATCTGCATATTCGTGATCTAGATAAAGAGTTATTTCTCATGTAAATAGATTACGTGGATTCCGAATCCTACGTCAATTTAACGGCAGAATTACGAAGGGCCCCGAGTTACTAATTTTCTTCCACGGAGTCTCCACGGCACTTCACACGGATTTTTAACGGTCATATTTATGTCCTAGATTACCTAATTATAGCAAGTGGCATTCACTGGTAATGACGAAAGTTCGCAACCGAAATTTGTTTCTACGATGAGAACTTTTTTAAAAAACCCCTGCGTATAGAGAACTCGTTACTGTGGTAAGTTGAATACGTAGGTTTCGAATCTGAAGTCAATTTGATGCTAGAACCGACGAAAGATCCCGACACCTACCTACCCCACGACACTTCACAATTTTTGTATAGTGTTGAATCCAGTTCCTCAAATTACCTCGTGTAAATAAGTCATATAATGATTTTACGTTTCCTGTGAACATTCCTTGCATATTTGTAATCTTGACGAATAACTCATTCCTGAGCAAATCGACACGGGTATTATGTATCTTAAAAAGTGACATTTCGTCATTTTTTTTTGATATTTCGTAGTTTTTTCTACAAGATATTACCACCAGCTGTTGTACGCTTGTTGTGCACTCGTTTTGTAGCTGTACGTGTTGCTTAAACGTCATCGAACAGCGATCAGAGCGAGCAAACGTGGGATGAACTATTTGCACGCTAGGTCTTTTACATAATACCTCTGCGGGTACTCGGACTTCGAATCTGTCAATTTGATGGCAGAACACGTAGAGGAGAGACGCTATTAGAATGAGCGCGTTCAGTCAATGTTGGGCGATCCAACAGTGCAGCGCTTTTATGCTGATAGTAGCCATAGAATAGCTTTGACAGTTCTAATCATTTAACCAACAATCAAATCTGGCAGCAAATTGAAAAGGTACCTACCTATATTATGGCTACTAATCAGCATTAAAGCGTTGCACTGTTGGACCGCTTTACATTGTCTGAACGCGTTCATTCTTTTCTGGCTATACAAAAGAACGCGAGGGGGGTGGATATAGTGCACGTAAAAGAAATATGTCCAAAAAAACCTGAGTTGTGCAACACATAAACGCATGTAGCTTTGGCGGACTTGTGCGACAACAAACGACGTTATGTCATATCTCGTGAAATAGTGGTAGTGGTGTGAACGCGATGTCTGGCAGCTAGGCCACCTTTGACTCCTTTGCCGACCCCGTAGCATCAACACTGTACTACTCAACAAGCTAATGGATATCCCAGCTCCAGCGACGCGGTGAATCTACTTGATCTTACACCGATCTGGTGCGAGTTACACAAGACAACATCCATAGCTCGGAATTAACTTCCGAGGCGAAGATTCGAACCCGCGAGGCTCGGGTCGACCAAATAGTAGCTTGACGCGCTAACTACACAGGCTACCCATGCCCCCACCAACATATCTCCTAAGCATATTATATCAATTCATGAATCGAAGCTCCTCGAATTACCTATGTGCAAATTGAAATTTTGTTCTACAAAGATCTTTAATATTTCTATGAAGTTTAAAAAAAATCCTTGCGAACGAAAAATTCATTAAATAATCATGCCTAGAACTTTAGAACAACTTGGAGCTCTGTATACTGTCCGCTTTGTTTCACCGAGTTATCTAGGTAGATATTTGGACAATCTTTATGATAATTTTTCCAAATTTTCTTAGATAGAAAAAGCATACTAATTCGAAGAAATCTTATTAAATTAACATAATTTTATATGGAATTCAAAGTTTTGATAAAATCTCACAAAAACAGTGAACTAAAATGACAATCTATTATAGAGAGCCGCATTGCTGTAGAAACTTTAACGCTGCGTCAGACAAGGAACCTTTTGTTTGAGACTTCGGTTACGTTACACTTTCACCATATTTAACACCTCTGGTTTTTTTTTTGTAGAGACGCACTTATACACTTAGATGAGGCCGCTAGTGCCAGTATGAAACATTCATAATAAATAATTGAAAAACACAGTGAACTATAGGTGCTTTATGGTAAAATGGCCGCAAATCTTCGGAGACTTCAACGTTACGACAGACAACAAACCTTACTGTTTCCTCCTTTCTCTATATTTTTATTTTTAATTGAAAGATACTTTATGGACAGAGATAATATTTTCATCATAATCTTGAATAAAATACTAAGTGACATATAAATCCGAACACCCAGTTTAAATGGTTTTATTTTAATAAAAGTGGGTGAATGTATTTATCTTACTGTAAATAACAAGTGAAAAAATTTTCAGCCTTATCAGTTGGACATTCCGGTTTTTATACTGTTTTTTTTAATTCACTAACGCTCTCAAAATGAATATTTCAGCCGCAGTAAAGAATCAACGTTGGCGGATTTTGGTTCTTGACATCCTTTACGATCGGTTACGATGCCTAGAGTACGGAGACCTGTACGATTTCGTCAACTTAGTGAGTTTGATAGGGACCGTATAGTGGGTCTTCCGGAAGCTGGACTTTCTTTTCGGGCAATTGCAGTTAGAGTGCAAAGAAGTGTAGACACTGTGCTTAGGTGTTGTCAGGCATGGCTTCGAGAAGGCCGTACGCAAAGAGCAAGGGGCACTGGACGCCGCCGTAGAACAACAGACCGTGAAGATCGCCGCCTAAGATTATTGGCCTTAAGCGACCGTTTCTCCACTACCAGGTCCATTGCAAATGAATGGTTTGCAGAACACGGAAGACCTATTGGCATGCGAAGTGTTTACCGACGAATGAGAAGTTTTGGCTTGTTTTCATACCGGCCACACTGGGTCCTCCCTTTAACTCGAGAACATCGACCTAATCGCCTTGAGTGGTGCAGACAACGGTCACTCTGGGATCAGGAATGTAACAGTATTGTTTTTAGTGACGAGTCTCGATTTTGTTTAGGCATGCACGATGATCGTGCCAGGGTTAGAAGGCGACGTGGTGAAAGGAGGAATCCACAGTTTTTTGTTGGAAGACATGTTCATCACACTGTTGGAGTTATGGTTTGGGGTGCTATAGCTTATGGTTCCAGGTCACCTTTAATCTTCATCAGAGGTAACATGAACACGCAGCGTTATATCCACGAAGTTCTAGAACCCCATCTTTTACCCTATCTTGACACCCTGGCAGATCCAACTTTCCAACAAGATAATGCCTGACCACATGTGGCAAGAGTCACAATAGACTTCTTTCAACATAATGATGTCACATTGTTACCATGGCCACCAAGATCTCCCGACTTATCCCCAATTGAGCACGTGTGGGATATGATGGGTAGGAGATTGCTCAATTTGCAACGTCCTCCTCAGACTCTAGAAGCACTTCGAGAGGAGTTGGTGGTTGCCTGGAATGAGATACCACAGGAGGACATTGACCACCTGATCAGAAGCCTAGGCGCGTTGGAGAATGCGTAGCACATCAGGGTGCATCCACACATTATTAAAGGTCAAAGGGCTTTAAAGCAGTGCAATCATTTTGAAATTGTTCATTTACTTATTATGCTTCATTAAGTACTTATACAAAATTTTATTAAAATAAAACCATTTAAACTGGGTGTTCGGATTTATATTTCACTTAGTATACATATGGAAGTGCAAATTATCTTCCATTTAAATGTTTTCCCGTTTTGGTACCTTGAAAAATATCCGTACAGAAACTGGAAAACTCTTTTCTCTATTCGCTGGAAATATCCGACAGCTTAGGTTGAATTTTAGGTATTTTACTTCTTCAGATCTTATATATTACTAACATTGGACGCCTTCGGGGATTGACAGCACGTTATGTCAGCGGTCATTCTAATCAAATTGACACATTGATATTACTCTAATAACAAGAACTAAGTATATATCCACCTAATAATTGCTTATAAACAGTCTGGCGATATTGCATTGTTATACAATAACACTGCCCAAAAAATAAGGACCTCATATAATTTTCTAAGGATATCTTGTTATCACATTTGATTTATCTGGGTGAGCTCATGTCAGAATGTTTGTCTAGGAAGTCTAGTTCTAAGAGAAAAAACTATTTAAAATTAGTTGATGATATGTGAATATGAAACATCTGGGATATAATGTGAGTATCAAGGTAACCATTCCATTCCATTCTCATTGGAATAGGTTTCCTAAAAATCTCAGATTATAGTTAAAAGTCAGGTTTTACTAGGTTATTCGTACGTTGCCAAGGGAGAGTTGACATAGGTATGTTGGCTAATTACTGCTGGAATCTACATCGGCATTTAGACCAGGCATCTCATTCAAGAGAAATCTTATAAAATATATTAATCTCCAATCATAGTAACGGCTTAACATAAAGTGTGTAAAGAATCATACTCTATCATAGCTGCTAGAAAACAGTGTCATTTTTGTAACCAAAACATTTAATTTAACCGAAAACCATCCCGGAAAATTTCTCAGTGTTGAACAGTGTAATCTATACCTACACTGTCCATATGCACTTGCTTGAGTTGCTTTTTGTAGACATTTTGATTTTTTCCATTTTTAAGTCGGCGATTGTCCTAGAAGGCAAACCTTTCTGCTGCATTCATTGCGATACGAACAATATATTTTGTACTCGAATAAAACAGACATACAGGTTTTTGCAAGAAGCTGTTTGCCTTAATGTGTATGAAATCAAACAAGGAGGTCTTTCACTCGGTACGGTATAAGTACATGGCAACAGTATGTGCTCACACGTTTAGCAATAATTTGTTTTGAGAAAAAAGCGCGATTGTTTGCTGCTTATTTATCGTACATGGATCTTTAAATGGAAGTATTTCAGCAATAGAATCAACTTGAACATTCTGGGTTTTTGGAACTTGCGACCTGACAAGAGTAAATTGTATTATTTTTTTAGGCAAGGTCATTGATTACGAATTAATTGTATTGTTAACTTTGTTGAACAAACATGATATACAGAAATATGTACAACTATAAATAGTGTACAAGGTTATCATAATGTATGTGTATATTAGTGCTTAATTAAGTTTTTATCATATTAATCGCAAGATGTAGGAAAAATATTATTGCTTGAATAAGATGGTTATTGCGATATACATTTAAAAGAGGTTTATGCCTTTTCCCACGTTTTTTCAAAAGTGTCCCTCCTATACATATTTTTTGAATGAAATAAGCTAGCAAGCTAAAATTCAGAGGCATGTGATTGATACATGAATACTATATTTTAATATAAAAATAACAGTTGAAAATTTCAAGATACTGGCTGGGCGCCATCTTGGAACATTTGTGTGATGACTCATTTTAAAGCTGATTACGACTTCTTTATAACTATGAGGTATAAAATTACTGTCCTTCAAAATGGCGGATTGACATGCTGTCAAAGTGGAAAAGCTTTGCACGATGAATCGCTTATAACCCAACGGTATATTAAGTTATATACACTTTCTTTTTTTGAAAAGGTTTATTTGAATGTGCTACAAAATGTGGACCAATCAGTTTGGCAAACATTAACAGTTTTTGGCTTTTTGCTAAAAAGAATATTTCATATCTCATTACATATACGGATAGATCGACTTAATGTACAGCTGGCCAGTATACCATTTTGAAAGATAGTGATTTTATATTATATAGCTATAAATTACACTCGGTGCTTCAAAATGAGGTATCGAATGACTCTCATTCCATTTTAAAATCTTCCAAGATACTGCTCGGCTGCCATCTGCTAATTTTCTGTCACTTTTATGTTAGAATATATATATATATATATATATATATATCCTATATATATACAGGGTGACTTTGAAGTTGAGTCATTAATTTTCAGATAATGATTGTAGAAGGAAGATAAACCAAAATATGTGTGTAAAAATAAAAAAAAAATTAAAAAAAATTTGTTACCTTGTTTTATAAAGTATCCTCCCGACAAGTATTTCAGTGCGGACCTGTATTTGATCGTGAGGTCCCCTGTGAGGTCTTAAGTCACCTGATTCACGAGCCCGTTCTACTACATTAACAAAGGCACGAGGGGTTGGTTGCACTCGATTGGGAAACCGATCCGCATAAACATGTGCCATTTTTTATTTCGTTTGAGCCACGCAACAGACACTATTCACACGCGACTGACACTAACTGTATGTATAACTGAACTGAATAAAATAAACATCGTTCCAAATTCTTTCGCTTTTTTGTTTCCGATGCGATGAACCGATAAGGTGGATTATATCCGTTGTTGCCAAACACGAGTACATGATATTATTGAGACAGGGCGGTACTCAAACTTCCAAAGGGCTATAACTTTGTTACTTTAATTTTACCAGAAAAATGTTAAAGGAAAAAAACATTTCTTTTGATCAGATCTACTCACTGTTAAAATAAATGACTCAACTTCGAAGTCACCCTGTATATATAAAGAGAAAATGATCATGCGGAGAAAGGTATATAACAAAACCTTATATACCTTTCTCGCATTTGCTCTTTGTA
Organism: Acanthoscelides obtectus; assembly: GCA_963669975.1. Taxonomy (NCBI): domain Eukaryota; kingdom Metazoa; phylum Arthropoda; class Insecta; order Coleoptera; family Chrysomelidae; genus Acanthoscelides; species Acanthoscelides obtectus. Next base: position 30,321,233 of record CAVLJG010000004.1, on the reverse strand, counting down.
GATCCCTTGGACTTGAAGTACCTCAGCAAGTGGCTATAACCGGCCGTGTGGTTGTGGTTAGATGTCTCCTTGAAAATTCGAGGCCTTCTAGCCGTTTTATACTACAATGTGTAGGTTGGCTCTTGTTGTGGACTTCGTGTGTCGTTTTTTTCCCTCTCCATCTTCGTTTCCTCAGGTTACACCCGTATCCGGATGTGTGGGCATGTGTATCTACTTTTGTAGTTTCATATGTGCATTCATTTTGGGCCTGATGAAGCCAACCAGCAGAAATACGTATCGCTCGGGTTACCTATCCTATTTTCTGCTCGAATCCACTTTCCTCCTTTTTGCGGATTTTGCCCATTATTTTCCTATCTTTTTATATATATATATATTCATGCATCAATTACATCACGCCAAATTTCAGCTAGCTAATTTGATCCATCCAAAAAATAAATAGAAGAAGGGACCTTTTTGAAAAGCACTGTGTGTAGCTGTAGAAAGGTTAAAAGCACGTCTAGACATTGGTTCATAGTCTCTTTGTAGTACATATGTACCTAAATGTACAGAATTGTGCCGACAATACGTCCTTAGACTGGATACCCACTGCTCAGTCAATATTTTCAGTTGTGAATGTCGAGAGTTGAATTTTATCTTGTATATACGCAAATTCGCTTCTTAGTTGTAATTTTTTTCCTTAGTTGCCTGTGTGTTAACTTTGCTCTTTGTTGTATGGATAATACGGTTAACAACAAAGTATCAGTAAAACCAGTATCTAGACGTATTTGTGACTTCATTCCGGTGCCAGAGTATTTTGTGATACAGTAACCGAAAAATATACTTTATCGAATCTTCAGAAAAATTGGTAAGAGACTGAGGTTCGACATAATGGTAATTACTAGGTATGAGGGATGTCTTTTAAGTTTTGCATATAGAAATAAAACAACACGGTAGGTCGTTTTCAATGACTTTATTGTTTTTCGAAGTATTCTCCACGAAGATTAATACACATCTGCATGCGCTCGAACCAATTTTCGAAGCACTTATTCCACTCGTTTGGCGGTATTTTTGAATGCGTCAAATGCTACTTCTGGTGACTGGAACCTTTGACCACGGATTCTGTTTTTAATTTTCGGGAAAGTAAAGAAATCGTTAGGACTTAGAACGGGATTATATGGAGGATGGTCCAATAATTCCACGTTTTCTTCCGTTAAATACTGCCTTGTTTTTTGGGCTGTGTGCGACCTTGCATTGTCTTGGTGGAGGATGATTCTTCTTTCGGGGTTGATTTTTCGAAGGTCGGTGATGACTTTTGGCAAACAAATGGTGGTATACCAATCCGCAGTAACTGTTCTTTGCTCATTAAGAGGAATTTTTGCAATATAACCCGCATTTGACAGAAATGTCGCGACCATCTTTTTCGAAACATTTCGAGAACGAATGACTTTTGTTGGCTTTTATTCACCTTGAAACACCCAAACAGCCGACTGTCGTTTATTTTCTGGTTCACAACAGTAAATACACGATTAATCACCACTAACAATGCTGTACTCATTTTTTGAGTTTCCGGAATTGAAACGGTCAAGCGTTTTTTTGACACCAATTAACCCTGGCTGCTTTCTGCTTTTCAGTCAATAGGTAGGGTATTCAACGAGAAACTAATTTTCTTACTCCTAATTCTTCATGTAAAGTTTTTTCAATTGAGGTCTATGAGACCTTCAAGGACGCCTCAATCTCGCGATATGTCACATGTGTCTATCTTCAATGATGAATTTGCGCACGGCATCGACGTTTTCCTGGGTGACTGCCGTTTTTGGTGCACCCACCCTGGGATCGTCGCTAAGACTCACCCGTCCACGTTTGAGTTCTCCATACCAACGAGAAATTGTCGACTGATCTGGCGCTTCGTTGCCAAAAACAGACAGTAACTCAGTAAGGCATTCTTGTTGCGATAATTGTCTCTGAAAGTTGTAATAAATTATGGCGCGAAAATGTTCTCCGTTGAGTTACATTTTTCTAATGACTTGGTGACACTTAAAAATTTACTTTGAATTTATGTTTACTAAAGAGTGAGGTTGAGATTCAGTACTGACGTTCGATCCGCGAGGCCTACTATGTTTCTATATGCAAAACTTAAAAGACATCCCTCGTATAACATCAACGCCTACCTAAACCAACTGACGTTCTAAAAATATTTTTTTTATCTTTTATCTCGAAAGGCGAAGGCCTGGCAAGGCTACGATCTCAGATAGTGGAAACCACAAATCCAACGGCGGAAAGCTACATGACCCTGTGTCAAGGCTATGGAGTGGTCTGATCCCAAGGCTTTAGAAAGTGTATATGGGGATCACAATAGGTTTATTTGCGTCGCAGATACTTTAAGGCTAGCAAATCAACCCCTTTCTTTTGTAACCTGTAATCTGAACAGGCTGAAAGCTGGGTCAATTTTACTACTACAATACTCACCTCAGTCTGTTAGATTTTACGCAAGAGCGCTGAAAAGGAAGATGGTTTGATTGTGGTTTGAGGGTTATGCTACTTTGCGTCAAGATGTCTCATGATGCGTCATGCTCGAAGATTTGGAAAGAAATGTGGTAACTCATGGCTTACGAAGAAGGATGATTAAGGTCATAAACTGTAAAGTTGCGTTGCTAAAATACTGAGAGCATTTTGAAGGATAGGATTTTTTTGAAAATTGAAAACAAATTTTTTCGTCTATCCGACCACATGTACAGCTGTTTTGTGCTTTATGGCAACTGATCAGAATGGTCTAGGCTTGGCTTCAGGTGGGACAATGATCGAAAACTGAACAACTATTCTCAATTCAGTATATAAGCGCAAAGTAGCTATCACTATATTAAAAAATTACACTAAAAATACGAATCTATCGACATTTAACCACAGAACCGTCATAAAATTACCTTATGTCAACTCCATTTATAGTATGCACTTCCATTCTGACTACAGACTGAAATTTTGAAGATAAACAAATCGTAAACTTGAAAAGTTCCAGTGATTGAGAAAACTCCCAAGACCGTCAGATATAGAATCAAAGTTAACTCTAAGGTATAAAAAGCCGCAGTCATAGGTAAAAGTGTAAGCTTAACGAGGAGAGATTTAGTTCTGTAAATATGTAATTCAATGTTTCATCGATGTATCATCTTCGTTGATCAAACCCATGGAGGTGACATTCATGGAGGAAAAACTATTTATCATTCCATATCATCAAAAGCTTAATTGCGTGACGCTATTTTGTATGCTACCCATAAAAGTGACAGCGTTGCTTGCTAATTTGGGAATAATCGAGCTTTTATCCTTAGTGCTCTGTCATTACCTTCCGACCATCGAACAATTGTTAGGAACATTGAAGTTGACGTTTATAAATTACAGCAGCATCCAGGGACACGACTGTTTTATCGCGCACGAGCCTAAAAAAATACAACTGACTCCACCACTCCACCACCAATGCCTAATAACCGCGGCATCTGACAGCTCAATATTTGTATTTAATAAGTATCATATTAACTTATGTAAGAATAAGCAGTAATATACACAAAGTAACTGAGGAGAAACTTGCACTTGCAAGATTGAAGGTGACGTTGTCTGTTTTTGTGTTGGTGATATCAGTTTACATTTCCAAGTTATACACTAGTGAGTAAATAATACACACAGGAACTTGCCGTTTATTTAAGAAAATGAGAATCACTCAAATGTAAAGAGGCAACTAGATCTTCTAAAGCGAAACTCGTACTGTAAAGGCGGATTTCCACCAAACGGACAAAACCGCAACAAAACAGCAACTGTGTCGATTTCGACAAAACAAAAACTTTTGTTGCCGAAATAAGAAACATTTTGAAGACTTTGTGTCGCAAGTTTGTGTTTTCGTCAACAACGAAAAGTCCCATCGCCAGGCGGAAAGATCAAAAGGTTTCGGTATTTTGTCTCTGTTTTCGTAAACAGAGTTCGCTATGTGGAAACGGTCGGCGAGAACAACAGTTCACTATTTTGCTTTGGTATGCGATATGCATGTTGTGACTTGTGTAAATTCATCATACATTTTTATTAAGTGTTTAATCTGTGGTAGGTATGAATTTCGACTATCGCCACTAGCCAGAGTATATTTATTAATTTGTTTTATTGTTGTTTATTTCGAAAAAGAATGAGATTTAATTTTCCTGTTTAGAAAATGAGCGAAAAAAAGCAATGTACAGTTGAGGAGTGCAGCAATTTAATTGAGCTCTACCGAGATCATCCAAACCAAACTTTTAAAACTATCACCAGTAGCTAAAAATCTTAAGGTTATTGCCAATCGATCTTTCACAGATATAGCATCTCGATAATTTGTATTCTGTTTGCAAATTTTTGGTCCCAGTAGATTTAAGTTTTCAAATTCGTGATTGGACATTTTTACAAAATTATAAAATGATGATCTCAGTTCTCCACTTATTCCTATGTCATCATCTACCAAATCTGCCATAATTTTGTCCGTTCCATAACCTAGTCGTCTTCTTAAGAATGATCTGATCCAGTATCTTGGTCTTTTTTGCTTTGGCCTCTTTTGCTCAAAAGATTTGATTATAAAAAAACCGCACGCCATCATAAAAACATCGTCTAGAGAAGGCATGATGAAAACTGTTCCTGTAGTGTAAACGAAAGAAAACACTTCAAAACAAAACACGCGTAAGACTAGTTTTTTTGTTTGTTTGGTGGAATTCGAGTTTCGAGTTTGTTTTCGAAACTAGAACAAGATTATTGTTTCTGTTTTTGAAACTGAAACTAGTTGCAAGCGAGTCCGTTTGGTGGAAATCCGCCTTAATAGAGACATATCTACAGTCTAGAGAACTTATTGATCATGACTTCTAATGAAATTCGTGACTGAAAAGATCATATGTACACCTGTAGAGCATATCAAACGAAAGCCGTCGTGATATAGAAATTGTGCATGTGCAAGACGAGTTATATCTTTGCACTTGAACTCCGAAGTAAATAGCTTTTTCTGTCATTAACGGAATAATGAGATAATACCACGACTGTTTCATGGTCGGACTGATACGGCGATGATACGGTAATTAATGATCTTAATTATCCAGTTCAGTTTACTTGGAAAATCCGATGTGGAAAATATGGATTGCCGCAATTGATTAGAGATACTTTGATTTATTCTTATGGTTGATACCATTATTGACGTGAAATGGAGTCATTTTAATTTATTAAACGCAGGTTTCTTTTAAAGAAACCAGGAAGTTCAATGATTGTGGTTCCTTTTAGTAGTCAGAATTAATTTGGTATAACGTATGTCCTAAAAGTTTTGGTACAAAATATTTATCGGATTTTGTTTTAATAAAGAATTTCATTTGAAAACTAACTAGTCATCATAAATTACAACACAATATTTAGCTAAACTTCACTATCGAATGTCTCTCATGTTGGTCATGGACGGAATTTAGATCAATTTCTCTCAGTTTTTCGTAAATTCGCCGTCTTATTTGTTTTTCATCTTGGGCTTCCCAGCTTCCGTGATAAACATTTCTAGACAGTAAAGCCCAAAAACCCTCTATTGAGCGAGCCTGCGGCAAGTTTGGATTATTATCGTTTTTGGGAACAAAAGGTATGTTGTGTTGTCGAAACCAGTTTTCGCTATCTCTTGAGTAATGCCATTATGCTAGGTCTGGCAAAACATGATGTGGTCATTAGCATGATGTTCGTGGACAAACTGAAGCAATTTGTAAAGGTAGTTATCATTATAGCTCCGCCTCTCAGTCTTGCAACAAAAGGTTGGCAAACAAACCTCTTGGTAATTGCGCACCAGGCATTTCAGAATTACTCAAAGTGAAATACGTCATCTAAAATAATGATTTTTCCATTCCCAAACTGTACCCGCCTTAGTAGACGACCGCATCTTGATATACGAAGAAGTCGAGCTTGAGAGTATTTTTGGCACTTAAGTCTCTTTCGATATTCAAGATCATTTCTCCTCAATTCCAACGATAGCGTACTCTTAGAAGATCTGTATTGACGAGCTTGTCTCTTTGTTGACATTCCAACCTGATTTTTTGCTTTTCTCACCAATCTCGCTGACCCGTCTGCAGTAAATTCACGTGATGTTCCACTTTTTGGGAGATTGAGACATGATATTCCCTGCTCGCACTTCGCTTGTTCGATAAATGGTTCTGCATGCAATATTTTCATTCTGGAATATTCGACAGATTTCACCTTTGGGTGCTCGCCCAACCAATTATTTATAATTTATACATCTTAAAGCGCAAACTTCAAAATAAATAAATGACAACTGACAGTAAAGCAAGTAAACAAACTTTTGTTTACAAAGGCAACTTGACATCATTTTGTGTTAAAATTAAAGCCAATTAATTTTGTGCCAAAACTCTTATCACATACGTTATGTCCAGTCTACTATTTTTTATACATAAGTAGCCTGGAAAGCAGGGACGAAATACCGAGGTACATGCGGTGATTGTTATAAAAAAGTTGAAGATCTTTTTTAGGCTTCTGGCAATACCATAGGATCAATCTATAGCAGGACATCTTGCTTATAAGTGTTAGTGTAGTCATAGGATCACGACAAATATGTGACTATTACTCCAGGCCGAGTTTTATCTGTAGGACTTGTACAGAGCAAAATGGCAAAAAATGTTCCTATCTCTGAATAGATAACTGATCCTTCATCCAGCAGCAGCGATTGACGGGTCATGTCATCAGTAATTTTGTTCATCGACCAGCTGAGACAAAACTCGACGTGGGTACAATCAATCCTGCTTCTTGCAAGCATTGAATTGCAAGTTTTCAGGCAGGGATAACCTCCAGATGGCTAACAGTTCTCTTCTCTCTTGCCGCACGGTAGAGACCTATCTGGCATTCTGATTCTGATAGTGTCTTCGCATTCGCTTGGAAAAATAGTCTGATTTGGTTTTTTGAATACATAATCTTATTCAGAAAAGGATCTCTTTGAACGAAGCTGCACGTTGCCAAAATTGCATAAAAAATTGGTAAAACAATGTATATCAAACAAAAAATTGTTTTTTCGCATACAAGGCTTTTCAGGTCTTTTGGCCCATTCTGTACAAAAAACTTTCTAATGGACTCTTGATAGTTTTCGAGGTTTCATTTCTTAGAAGGTGATATATGCCATTTTCAACCCCAAGAACGAAAATTTTAATGCTTCCAAAGTTTCAAAATATTCTTTAAGCATACATTAATGAAAGCAGTTATTGTAAGCCTTTGTGTGCGCTCAATGTATATTCTGCTTGAAAAACAAAGGCTTACGATAACAATACCTGCTGAAAACTTTTGGGATTTTATTAGTGGAAGAAGGTTGAAGAACATTGAGAAACATTGAAGTCTTCGTTTGTTATATCGTTTTTCGGTGTCTAAAATGGTATATTTTGCACTGTTTTAAATACTAAATCGCTTTTACCTCAGCTGCAGAGAAAAGCTTATAAGAACCTTAATTGGTCCGAACGACTAAAAAACCTAAAAAATAATCCGGAGCGAAAAAATAATTCCTTGAATTTTTCCAATCAAGTTCTTGATGCAACTTTGGGACTGGCAAAAAAAAACGAATCAGAATATATTTCCGAGCGGATATGAAAATACTTACTGGACTAATAGAACTTATCATACAGAAAAATAGGTCAATAATGTGTTATAAGAAGACTGGTTGCGGTCACTAATACTCAGTAGTTGAACGTCATCTACAATCACGTAGGAGAGCGCAAGAGGCTAAATGGGTACTTCCTCGAGCGTCGTAGGGACCTATTGGGTTTTGAAGATCAGATTACAGATTGAAAAAAGGTTTTTGTGTTTGTCCAAAATTTTTAAAAATCGAAGATAAGAGGAATGGTAATCTGCCGGTTTGTACTGGGTAGGCCATTAATAACGGACGTCGTCTGTATCGGTTAAAAAAGCGTTTAACAAAAATGGCTATTATTTTCAGCTTCCTAGAGCGCCCGCTAGTAGGCGTAACTCTAACCTGAAAATCAGAAACGCCGTTTTTTGGAAAACTTCAAGTACAGTGGTACTATTATTTTTGATTACTCAGAATGTGTATGAAAAATCCTCCAAAGTAGTGAACACCGCAAGTCGTTATGTTATCTTCATTCGTTATAAAGCTTTTCTTGCAGTTTGCGATCCTCCCACTCCTTTACGGTCTAACTAAAATCGTCAGATTATTGAAATACTCACTTTTTAGCATGCAATTTACCCACCTTATGTCAGTTTGATGCGTACGAGCATTTTTAACCATCGATTCCTTTTTACTATTCTGATCGGTTGCCCTTAACGTATAAAGGGCTTATAAATATGGTGGAGGTACTCAACAGGATGCAAGGTATCCTGCCTTATGTTAATCTGCCGAGCTCGAGTATATCTCGAAATCCCTATATTGACAATGGACGTAACCTATTAACGCGTACTTTAGACTGCTGCTGAGTGCTGGTGAACGCAGCCATGTTTGAGCAAAGACTGATCCCTAGGGAACACCAGCGTTGACATTGCGGGACGAAGGGAAATACCTCTTAGTGCTTGTCTAATACTATAGTCATCACAGTAGAGCTAAGAGTAACTCACAACTATAATATTCAAGAGAATTAAGGGAGAAAGAGGAAAATCAACGTTTTTCGGTGGTCTTTGACAAGCTGTATGTTATTGTAAACATGGTTCTATCTAAACTTTAAAAATAGAATTTTGGAGCTTTAAGATTCTAGTTTTCAGATCTTCTAGCCGAAAAATTAAAGAAGCAACGGTTTGAATGCAATACTAACAAATAGCCCCCTACTTTTTAGTTCATGGACTTGAAAACATGCAGCTTTATTATCCTGTTTTTAAAATCTCGATACGATCATTTGACGCGAAGATATCTGACTTTGAATGTAATAGGATTATTTTGTCCTCGACCACTGATATCTCGGTAAAAAATGTAATTGTATTGCCGAAAATTGGAAAAAGCTCCCTATATGCTTGATTTCAATCTTTGAGGACAAATTTGTTGCTTCCTTAGTGTTGATTTTGAAAATGTCATTAAAGTCACTTTTTGCATTGTTTTGGAAAATCGACCGCATCTTTTGAACTGACAAGGAAAAGGCTTATTTTTTCAGGCACTTTTATAACTCTGTACGACGGCAGATCGATCCATTGTGCGGTTTCTCCGGATCTACCAATTCCTAAATCCTCCTTCGAGACTCCAAAAAATATTTTCTAGATCCGCACCTGGTCAGTACTTTTGTTTTTTTGAGTATTCCATGAATAAAAGAATAAACTTTTTCCAATTGCTGTTTTCAAAATTGAAGGTGTTACAGATATCCAATAGTGACAACAAAAGAAGAAAAATGGTTTTTCCATTTTCATACAGATTACAAAATTTTGCTCCTTTTATTTCTCTCAAATTTTAACTAAAAACATTAGCTGTTCCAAAAACGCGGTTGACTTTTTCCAAAACAAAGCAAAAAGAGATTTTTCTTGACTTTCTTAAAATCAACACTAAGGAAACAAAAACACAAACTTTCCTCAAAGATTGCAATCAAGGAGGTTTATTCCAGCTTTCGGAAATACCATTATATTCTTTGTGCAACCAATGGTTACCGAAATATCAGTGGTAGATGACAAAAGAATATTATTTCATTCAAAGGCAGATATCTCCGCGTCAAAGGATCGTATCGAGATTTCAAGAACAGGATACTGAAGCTGAATAATCGGGGTTTCTGATCCATATGATGACCTAACAAAAATTGTTCTCTATGCCGTGGACTAAAAAGAAGAGGGCAAAACCTTTGGAAAACAATTTTCTTGCGCTATCTGTTAGAATTGCATGAGAACTGTTGTTCCCATTTCCCATTTCAGCTAAAATACCTCAAAACTAGAATATTAAAGCTTTAAAATGCTTTTTCTAGAGTCTAGATACGACCATTTTCCCCGAAATACGGCGTGCCAAAGATCACCGGAGAATGTGGATTTTTTTCTTGCTCCCTTAATTGTTTTGAATAGTGTATTAGAATTGTGTTCAGATGACAAATTAATCCTGCGTATTACGGTTTGTTTCCTTTGGACATTCATGTTTTCACCTGACCAGTACAAAAACGGATATCGATGTCAACACCGCAACCGTATTCTATTCTCGATCTCCGATTAAATAATACGACCATTTCCGATATAAATCCACAAGAGATTTACACCTCTGCTTGCCTTGATGTAAATTCATCGATTCTATTCACCGTATTATCTCCGTGCATATATCACTTTCTTCACCGGACTCGTTGAACAAACGTGCGAAAGTTTTAGACATACAGTTAGAATCCTACAACGCGCTATTCTTAAGATTTTCTCAGAGTCAGTCACGCATTTGAATTTATGCTGGATGAAATATGCATAATTTGCTATGCGAGGTAGTCCGGCTGCGATATGCTCTTATTTTTTAATTTCATTTGTGAAACATTCAACAGTTACCGCCAATTAGTATTGGGTGTTTCGAGTTAAAACGCCATTTTCTGTTGGATGTTCACATTTTTGGAGCACTGCCGAGAGACGACGTTTTGAGGATGTTTGCAGGTTAAACTTGCAATGGCTAGTTTATCTTGAATGGCTTGGGGTTTCAGTTTTTTTAGATGTTTTTTTTAAATTATGTTTCTAAAAAAAAAGAGAATTCTTTTTCATATTTTCCAGTTAAACCTAAAATTAGACAGACTATAGGATATTTCTTGACGGAATAAATATTTTGGGCAGTGGGTTGTAAATAACTATAATTACTCATCTAAGGAATTCCAAAATTATTCCACCTTATTTGAAGAGTCAGTAGGCAATACTGACAAATTTCAAGTATAGATATTTGGATAAATCAAACAATGCAAACTGTTGCATCTAGTGTGCAAATCGGGCAAATTACATCTATGTACGTACAGGGTGCGGCAGAGAGGGCGGACGTTTTCAGGATGGGTAGTACTCCCGGCCTCCGTCTACGAGAGAGGGGGAGGAGGGTGCCTTTTGACTCGTGAGATCCTATCATTATTTTACCAGTTGTCGTTATGGAGCCTTGGACGGTGGAGCACCGCGTTTTCGCCTATGATTGTTTCGTCCGAAATCATGAGTCAGTCATGGTCGTACAGCGTGAGTTTCGTCGCCACTTCAACATTCATCGGAATAGAGCTGTTCCCTCTCGAAACACCATCCTTCGTTGGGTTGAATCACTTCGCAGGCGTGGTGACCTGATCAACAGAAGACCAAGAGGAGCGCCGCGAACAGTTCGAACTCCTGAAAATGTTGAACGCGTTCGACAGGTCTTTCTTCGCAGTCCGACTCGATCTGCCCGGAAACATGCCGCTGCACTTCGCCTTAGTTATCGTTCGGTAAGGCGATTTTGCATATGGATCTCCGCTTTCACCCCTACAAATTGGCCATTGTGCAACAGTTACAGCCCGGAGATTATGCACAACGAATGAACTTCGCACGTGAGATGGAAGCACTGATCGATCAAGATGAGAACCTCATTTTGTTTATGAGTGACGAAGCCCACTTTAACCTAAACAGCATGGTTAACCAGCAGAATTGTCGTTATGGGGCTAATGAAAATCCGCAACAGTTACACGAAAGACCGCTGCACAGCCCAAAAGTAATGGTTTGGTGCGCTGTATCGCAAACTTGCATGATTGGCCCTTACTTCTTCCAAGACGGTAATGGTCGAGATGTTACCGTGAACTTAGAGCGCTACGTCGACATGATCACCAACTTCTTTCTCCCTGAATTACAACGACGACGTGTTCCAATCCGACGCGTGTGGTTCCAGCAGGATGGGGCGACCGCCCACACAACCCGAGCATCCATGGGCGTTATTCGCCCTCTTTTCCCTGGTCGCCTTATTTCCAGGTTTGGCGATGTTCATTGGCCTCCTCGGACCCCAGATTCATCCATATGCGATTTTTTCTTATGGGGACACCTCAAGGCTAGAGTATATGCGAACAAGCCCCAAACTCTGGACGAATTGAAGGGCGAAATTCGCGTGGAAGTTGAGAGAGCGATGTTGGAGAGAGTCTACGCGAACTTCCAAGAACGCCTCCAGCACTGCATCAACGATTTCGGTCACCACATGCCTGATGTGATTTTCCACACTTGACTGTCTCAAATGCTATTTCCTTGTGAACCTGAATCCATCAATAAATTTGTTTTCGAGTAAAAATTAACAATTTTATGATTTTTTTAAAACCGTCCATCCTCTCTGCCGCACCCTGTATTTACTTAGGTTACAAATGATTAAATAGTTATTTGGGCATTACGTGACAATCTTTAAATGTGAGAGAGTCTTGGCGTAAATGTGAACGCAGCCCTGGATTGTCAATAAAGCCACGACTCTATTTAATTTCGCGTTTACGATAGGAAGTGAATTTCGCAACAAGATTTTATGGAAAAGATGCGACGTAAGAGCGGAAATTCGCGGGAAAAAGCAGCAAGAACTTCGATTTTTAGAAGCAGATCATTGGTAATAGTCGAAAACAAAATAGTTATCTCAACTCAGCTAGTAACGTATAAGGTTATTGCAAAATCAATAATATAAGGCAAAATGCGTTACTTCTTATCGTCTTTGCATTTTGAAACTTGAGTCCTTAAAATTTTGAGAAAAGGACTTTTTTATGGACGTATTTTCGTGCTCTTTATCATTCTCGGACACATTGTATATGCGTGATATAATTTACTCATTGAATTAAAGATGACTAAGTCTTTGATCTATAATTAATTTCTTTTGACGAGGATGAATGGCCAGCTGTTGCGCTGTTTACCAGCATTTGTGTTGTACGGATATGTCTGTGATTCTCTCATGGATCTTAGCTGAGCTTTATTGCATACAAGGTTAACAAACCTGTGACTCTTTAAAGAAAGGATCAGTAGGAAAATTGTAAAATATATACGAGATATTCTAGCCATAAAGTTTGTTTAGCTTATGAAAAATTCTCTTCAGGATTCACTATAAGGGTATGACAATTTCGATCAAATGCAACACCTTGTTGGAGTTTTTTTTGGAATAAGCAATCTAAAAATGGAATAAAAACCAATGATTGTTATGAAAAAGCGATACACAGCTCTCCAATTAAAATATCGATCAATAGGAATACTTAACTTGAGGAAAATTAAAAAAAACTAACGGTAATCCAACTGTTTCATCTTGTGTTGCTCCCAATTTCATTCTTGGCAACGTTGTTTCAGTCATGCGGAAATTTATTGCCTCCATAACTTTCAAAATTTTTGTATTGAGACGCTTTTGAACATGTTTTGCGGTTCAGCTGGCTGTAACCGTCATTTTGAGCATTCAAATTCCTCTTCTCCAAAAAAGTGATGGACGTAAATCTTCATCCGATTTACTGTTCCTATTGATCAATATTTTAATTTGTTACCTATGCATTGTTGTTTCTCAATAAGTGAGTGATGTTTTTCTCAAAAAAGCGTTATTAAATATAAACATATAAAAAGGTACTTGCTATAGCTGGCACTGTAGGGCACAGCTGGTCTTCACGCAGGGAATAATGGCAAGAGTTGACCCCCGAGGAGGACTGCTCTCAGAGCGCGTATATCCTCACGTGTCAGCCCACTAGTTTTCATAATCAGCGTATCCCCACGTCAGCTGATAGGGATAAACCATTGCTGATTACGCATACTCATCAGCGGATGTGGTTTAGCATGTCTGTTCGTAGGCTAGCGAGCTGGTGCGTGTAAAGGCTTGCAAGGTGGTCACTCCTGATAATATTTTTTTCTTCCCGTTATTCTCCCTTCTTGTTTTTTCTTTCCTGTAGGCGGCTCTCACAAGCAACAAGGCGTTCACTTGGTCAGGCAGGGCATCGACATTTAAGCGTTGCTTCTAAAAGAACAATCAAATTGGATCAATATCTAAACCAAAATCAATTAAGATACGACTCACAATTCATACACTTTGGTAAATTTAAAGGGATTGTTCTAAGACAGAAAATAAACATGCCAATTAAGTTTGAACAAATCGATAAGGACAGATTATTTACATCATCTACCTAAAAACAACATCTGCTGACATTTGAGTCTATTTGTCATATTATCTATTGGTATGCAACCTCTATATAAAGAATTGCACTGTCAACTGCAATGTTTCAAACGGTTTCATTGAAATGTAAATTGTGCCGATCTGTCTCGACAAAAGGTCATCCGTTACAGCAAATTCACATATTGGACGTAAGATGGTTATCAGATCAGCGATCACTTACGCATGTGCGGCTTGATGTTTTCTCGACAAACGCATTTGCGTAATCTGCAGTTTTTGAAGAACAGGACATTACACACAATTGCTAACGCCCCATGGTATGTCTCCAATGAGACGCGTCATAAAGACCTCGACATCCGTTGTCTAAGGAACTGCATAAAGCAACAGGCGCAGCTACGTTATAGTCAAGCTGAATCGCACGGCAACCCTTTGTTCCGTAAGTAAGTAGACTACACTGTCGAGCAAGTCTGCAAACACACAAGACCTCGGGTCGCACTGTGAACAAAATTATGTCGTGTGACCAACCTAAGTTACATTTTTTTTTACAACAGATAACCTCTAAATTAATTTTATTCCCAAATACTGACAAACAATGCAAAAACATCAAACTGATGCACTTACTCCTCTCTGCTGTATCTCTGTTCTTCCCCTCTTTCTTGTTCCCTTCTTTCTACGTGACTTTGTCTGGTATCTGGACAACCAGATAAGACATACCTACTGAGTTACAATACTTCAGTGAAGAGCAAAGGTCCTACGGACCGCTCTGACAGACAATGACGAATAGAAAGAACAGAACATATTGGACGTACATATCCGATTGCCAGAAAATGAAATGAGTAGATCTGGAACCCATGCGTTACAAAATGTCCATTATTTGTTAAAGGTTGACTTCAAATTCAGGTGGCATATTTCCCTGCTTGGACTAAAGCTGTTTGAAATGGTACGAATGTTTTGAAAGATTTAGGTATATCTTTAAGGTCTACTCTATCAAGTCGGAAACTCCAAATATCCTGCACAGTCAGCTTCACCTACTACAGGTCCACTA
Organism: Acanthoscelides obtectus; assembly: GCA_963669975.1. Classification (NCBI taxonomy): domain Eukaryota; kingdom Metazoa; phylum Arthropoda; class Insecta; order Coleoptera; family Chrysomelidae; genus Acanthoscelides; species Acanthoscelides obtectus. The sequence goes on along the minus strand of CAVLJG010000004.1, from coordinate 30,306,207 downwards.
TCCCTACTGGTTGCAAATAGCATACCGCTTTCAAACAGGAACTAACAGAAATATATCGTCTACGATAAAATAATAAACATGCATACAGGTATTTTAGCGAATAATATTTTATAATAATACCACTGTTACCATTTTTTATCAATAAAACATTATAACTGTTACTTTACGTTCACATAACTCTATTTGAGCTATTGAATAATATTTATTTATTGAATATGCATATTTTTATTGTATTCTAATTCATGTTCCATGTATTGATATAATTACAGTTTATCTATGCATTATGTTCATAACAGCTGAGCCTAAGACGTTAATAACTATGTAAATTGAAAATGTAAAAACAAGGAAATCCATTACCTACGTGCCATTGTGAATGTTTGCACAAGAGAAAAGAATAGCTGTTTTATACTATAAAACAGTCTGCAATGCCAGAGGCAGTAATAACGGAAAGTTCTGACAACTAGACCAGTTTTGGCACTTTCTGCCAGCTCGGTGTCGATCATCATTGAAACCTACACGACTCCTGCTCAAACCTCCTGACCATTCCGCTTAGCCCAGGAAGTATCTTCGCATTCGCTTCGGAAAATATTGATTAATTTTCTTTGTATGATATAATTCAAAAAGTATCCTTCTTAAAATTGCATAAACAATCGTTTACATATTTGTTTAAAAAAATTGTTTTTTCGCTCCAGGCAAAGTTTGTTCAGACTTCTTGAGCCATCTCGGACAAAAAAGGTCTTATCGGTTTTTCTTCAAGGTTGATAGTTCTCGAGATAAAAGCGATCTAATATTTGAAAAAGTGCGAGATATGCCAAATCCAACCTTCAAAAACAATGTGAATATACGTGTGAATATATGTTGCTGAAGATTCTAAATATCCTTCAAACACCCATTAATAAAATTTCAAAGCATTTAAACGGGAATCTCTATTGCAAACTTTTGTTTTTCTTATATCTTGAAAACTACCAAATTTATAATAAAATATAGCTATTTTCACAGTATTTGGCGGTTACGTCACAATGAAATATGAAGTAAGTGTCTGACTAATGTTTCCATATGCGTAGAAAAAATCTCTCTGTGCGCAAGCAATTTGGAAATGTTATCTCTCACTTTAACGCTACAGCATTATACTCGTGCCCTAATTTCATCAGCTCTAATTTCAGCTTGCTAACTTGATCCTTCAAAAAATAAAGTGAAGGGCCTTTTTAAAGAATAGTGTATATTCTTAACATTAAGGATAAAAGTCTATTGAAGAATAAAGTTTCTGTTTGTTTTTTATACACATGCTTTTCTAGTGAAAAAGTTAACTGATATTCTTTTGTTTTATTTATACTAAGTGACATATAAATCCGAACACCCAGTTTAAATGGTTTTACTTTAATAAAAGTTGGTGAATGTATTTATCTTACTGTAAATAACAAGTGAAAAAATTTCAGCCTTATCAGTTGGACATTCCGGTTTTTAGACTGCTTTTTTTTTAATTCACTAACGCTCTAAAAATGAATATTTCAGCCGCAGTAAAGGATCAACGTTGGCGGATTTTGGTTCTTGACATCCTTTACGATCGGTTACGATGACTAGAGTACGGAGACCTGTACGATTTCGCCAACTTAGTGAGTTTGATAGGGGCCGTATAGTGGGACTTCGGGAAGCTGGACTTTCTTTTCGGGCAATTGCAGTTAGAGTGCAAAGAAGTGTAGACACTGTGGTTAGGTGTTGTCAGGCATGGCTTCGAGAAGGCCGTACGCAAAGAGCAAGGGGCACTGGACGCCGCCGTAGAACAACAGACCGTGAAGATCGCCGCCTAAGATTATTGGCCTTAAGGGACCGTTTCTCCAGTACCAGGTCCATTGCAAATGAATGGTTTGCAGAACACGGAAGACCTATTGGCATGCGAAGTGTTTACCGACGAATGAGAAGTTTTGGCTTGTTTTCATACCGGCCACACTAGTTGCTCTCTTTAACTCGAGAACACCGACGTAATAGCCTTGAGTGGTGCAGACAACGGTCACTCTGGGATCAGGAATGGAACAGTACTGTCTTTAGTGACGAGTCTCGATTTTGTTTAGGCATGCACGATGGTCGTGCCAGGGTTAGAAGGCGACGTGGTGAAAGGAGGAATCCACAGTTTTTTGTTGAAAGACATGTTCATCACACTGTTGGAGTTATGGTTTGGGGTGCTATAGCTTATGGTTCCAGGTCACCTTTAATCTTCATCAGAGGTAACATGAATGCGCAGCGTTATATCCACGAAGTTCTAGAACCCCATCTTTTACCCTATCTTGACACCCTGGCAGATCCAACTTTCCAACAAGACAATGCCCGACCACATGTTGCAAGAGTCACAATAGACTTCTTTCAACATAATGATGTTAGGAGGATATTGGCCACCTGATCAGAAGCATGCCTAGGCGCGTTGGAGAATGCGTAGCACATCAGGGTGCATCCACACATTATTAAAGGTCAAAGGGCTTTAAAGCAGTGCAATCATTTTGAAATTTTTATCATTTACTTATTATGCTTCATTAAGTACTTATACAAAATTTTATTAAAATAAAACCATTTAAACTGGGTGTTCGGATTTATATGTCACTTAGTATAAGTACCTGATAATATTTTCATAATCTCTTTTTTTATATTCATATTCACAGAATATTCGCATGAAATTTGCGAATGCGGTTGCTAATCGAATATCAAGAAATATGCGGATATTCGCGAATGTTACATCTCTAATAAGTACAATCTTTTTGAAAAATTCATTCTGCTCATATTATCTAATTGATCACAATACTTACAGCTCTATATAAATTTTCCTTTGTTCTTACACCTTTTGTATCGACTTCATTGACCAGCTGTGTTTTTTGGGTGAAAACACCAAGGTAACGACAATTTGACTGCGTCACTATGGCATGGAACCACGGACTTTGTTTTGTTAACAATCGACCAAAACGATATGAATCTCACGAAAAACCATCTCACTCATTTCTGTTGGTCGGTATGTTGGCCTGTCCACTAATCTTAAAGCCGCCTAAAGTACCGCTCGGATTTTGAAAATTTTTAAATTTGAAAGTTTTACACAATGTTGATACTATGCCAAGGACGCAAATTCTTTGTAGTCATTGAAAATCAGCGGAAAAAAGAGCCAAAACAGAGAAAGTTGATAAAACTTCGTTGTTTTGACATTTCGGAGGACCCTAATCATTTTAAAAAAAATAGAGGCAAAAAAACTTGAAGGTGGCGTTTTAGGGGGGGGGGGGGCTTTATCTATATTTTTTGGTCTTAGTACATTTATACGCTCCCAACCCTATATTTTATAAAAATATTCTCAGCAGACCTATCGTGTACCTACCTATGGTGAGTGTCCTGATCTGGTATGGTATTACACGTATTTCTGCCATAGTGTTTCTTGTGTTCTGTCCGTGTTGTCATGTCTGACCGGATTATGTATCGGGGCCATGCGACGTTTCCAGATGCACTACAAGTCGGCCGGGAAAGAATGTATATGGACTAATTGTATGGACCTATTTGATTGACTCTTCCCTCAGAGAGTGTTTGTACTGAACATGATCTTTAAGAACTCATAACGGTGTTGCGTGGAAAGTGCGGAGTCAACCTACTTGACGCCATTTTTAAGATGTCTTTACGTACGTACAGGCAAATCCGAGCTATACGCTGATGAAGCTTTCATCACTGCTTCCTGGCAGTATTGTCATCCTAATTTGCTTACTCAACATGTCTCTGCACGATAAAAACGCCAAGATTTACAACTTACTGCTCACACAGGATGTTGAGAGACCATGCGAACAGCCTTTTCCTGTGCGCGGTGACACAATTTTTCTTGTAATTACTTTAATTAGCATTTACGTTAAGTTTTAATTGCGGACAAGCAATCATCGAGCATGTACGTGCATGTACATTCATTCATTTTCAGTACGTGATGTGTATACTTTCATTAAGAAAGATGGCTAGAGTCAGTTTTGGTTTTTAAAACGTTAATGGTGCAAACGGTGGGCTGTAGCGTTTCCATGTTTCAGCTTTGACAATATTTTAAATGAACAAGGATCATATCTACATTCAAAGGAGAAGGAGGAGAAGGAGGTCTGTAAATTAAGTCATTAGACTGACAACATAGGCGTTCCATTTGGCACTGGAAAACTGGAAATTTGCTTATGTACAGCCCATCCCAAAAAAAGGATCTAAAACCGACTCTTACAACTACAGGCCTATAGCTCTGCTTTCTATTATAAGTAAAGTGATGGAGAGGTGCATAAATCGCGAGCTTCTGGACTACCTCGAACGTCACAGCTTGATTAGCGACAGGCAGTACGGTTTCCGGCACCAACGATCCACAGGGGACCTCCTAGCTTACGTCACGCAACTGTGGAGTAAACTCATCCAGTCTCATGGTGAGGCTCATGTCGTTGCTCTTGACAACACGAAAGCGTTCGATCAGCTGTGGCACGCTGCCCTCTTGAGCAAACTTCCATCCTACGGCCTCCCAGAAAAGCTTTGCAGATGGGTGGCTGACTTTATCTCTGGCCGCAAGATATCCGTCGTAATTGACGGATTCTCCTCTTCATCCCACAACGTCAACGCGGGTGTTCCCCAGGGATCGGTCTTGGCTCCAACACTGTTTCTCTTACATATCAACGACCTCCTTTCCTGCACGATCAACCCAATCCACAGCTTCGCTGATGACAGCACTCTACATGCAGGAATTCAAAGTGACAAGCCGATCTCTGCCGCTGAGCTGGAAAAAAGAAGACTAGCGACGACTTCTTCTCTGACAAGAGACCTGAAGGCTATCACTGCTTGGGGACGCAACAATCTTGTACAGTTCAATGCTTCCAAAACACAGTACTGTACTTTGACGAACAAAAAGCGTCCTAGCGCTCATACAGTTTTGATGGACGGTCGAGTCCTACCAAAGAGCCATTCATTTCGGCTGGTCGGAGTCCAGATCACCGAGGACCTGATCTGGCACGAACACATCTCTTCAATAGCTGCAGCTGCTGGGAAAAAGCTAGGCTATTTGTTTAGGGCTAAGAAGTACTTTTCTCCGCATGACCTTCTCACTCTATACAAGGCCCAGATAAGGCCTAGCCTCGAGTATTGCTCACACATTTGGGGTGCTGCCGCCCCGACTACATTGTCCATGCTCGATGCTGTCCAGAGGAGGGCGGTCCGACTGATCGATGACTCTTCTCTAACAGACAGTCTCGGGATTCTTTCGCACCGGCGGGCCGTCGGCGATCTAGCTCTTTTCTATCGCTACACCAACGGGCTTTGCTCCTCAGAGCTCTCTTCCATGATGCCGTCGCGCGATGTGCCTGCCAGACAGACCCGCCTGACTTCGGCGTCCCAACCTAACCGTGTCAAACTTCGTACATCCAGAACTGGCCGATACGACCGCTCCTTTGTCCCGAGGGTGTCTAGATTGTGGAACAAACTACGGGAGGAAGCTTTTCCCAGTTCTACTAACCTTAGGCAGTTCAAAAATCGTATTAACAAAATTTCTTTGGGATCATCATAGCAGCCGCGGTGTTCCGGCATTTAGGCTTCTGCCTGCGCGGCTGTTTCGATATATAAAAAAAAAAAAAACATTGAAGGCGCCGAGCTTAGGGGGGGGGGGGTGCAGGCAGTGGCGGCTCGTGCCAATTCAGTGAGGTAGTGCCAGAATGGAAGCCATAATTTTGAATCGATTCAAAATTGTAAAGAATAACTTATAACTTACCCCTGATAGTTAGTGGTCAAAGTTCTTGAGGTTCAATAAATCTATATGTCCAAAAAAAAATCAAAAATAAAACTATTTACACACGCGCACCAAATTATAAAACAAGTGTGGAGAAGTACCTATAACTTCAAAGTTTTCTATACATGAAGTCCATTCTTCTTTCTTTTTTGGTAGCAAAGTTTTCGATTACCTTATTATTAAAATTTTCAATGCCACTAACAAAATGTTTTTCTGCAGACAGCATTCCTAAAGCACTAAGCCTTTCTTCCTTCATTGTGTTTCTGAGGAAAGTTTTAATCCGTTTCAGCATTGAAAAAGAGCGTTCTGCTTCAGATGTTGACATCGGTATAGTGATTAAAATACTTAAGAGCTTAAGAGTTTCTTGAAACGTACAATTTAATCCTTCCTCGTTCAATAAAATGGATAGTGGAACAGCTCCAGAAGTAGTACTCAATTCTTCTCTCTGATATAATACTTGTAACTCAGTTTTAAGCCTGTTTTTGTCTAAAAATGAAAATTGTGTGCATGTGTCATTTAAATGTGCTTCAGGAAACTGATGTTTATAAACAGAAAACTTTTCAGACACAAATAAATTAGAAGCAACTAAATGCCCAGAAAAGTTAAATCTTGTTCTTATTTGCGATAATACTGCATCGCATATTTCTAACGCTTCCCGTTTTTTGCTGCCTTCTTCAACTTGCCTTTTTTTTCTTGCCGGTTCATCAGTTTCTCTCTGCACTCGTTCAATCTCGTCAATAATGCTATCCATTTGTTCTCGTATAGTTTGAATTGCTGCTTCAAAATTCTCTAAATCATTTTTGACCTTAACAGAATCGGTGCATACTTTTTGTAATTGGTTAAAGACAATTTCAACATGTGGCATTATTTTATGGAATATACTTAGCCAAAATACAAAATTTGTATCTTGCAGCTTTAATTTGTACCCACTGGCTTGATTAATCGACGAAGAATCGCGTGAAGTACTTTCTATATTGTCCATAACTTCAATCAGGTCTTTCCTATTTTCATAAACTGTATGAACACCTCGTGACTGAAAATTCCAACGTGTTTGGGAAGATCTTGGCAATCTGCGATTAACTATTTCATCCAAAATTTTTGTTCTTTGAGGAGACGTCGAAAAAAAAGAGCACAATCCAGATAAATTATGGAAAAATATTCTAGCCTGCTTATTGACAGAGCATGCGCTTGTCATAATTAGATTTAACTGGTGTGCATAGCAATGAACATAATTTGCAAGTGGATAAGTTTCCTTAATAATCTTTTGAACGCCATTCAATTCACCACTCATAACAGACGCACCATCATAGCTTTGAGCTATTAATTTGTTTGGATTTTGATCTATTAATGGATTTACAACATTTAAAACGCATGCAGCGATTGATTTGGCATCGTGTCCGTCGGGGACGTAAAATCTCCAAAATCTCTCAACTGGTTGTCCTTTACACAAATATCTGAAAATAATAACTAACTGAAATTCACAGGCTACGTCAGTCGTTTCATCGGCAATTACTGCAACAAAAGGAGAATTTGCAATCTCCTTCTTAACTTCTTCATGATAAACATCTAGCATGCACTCAAGAAGCTCGTTTTGAGTTGTTTTTGAGGTACCCTTGAAAAGTTTGGCACTTTGAATATGGACTTTCAATTCGTTGTCTAATTCGGCGCTAAAATTCACCAGCTCCTTAAATATGCCTCTGTTTTCCGAATTTTCCTTTTCATCGTGACCCCTTAAGGCTAACTCAAATGCTCCACAAAACCTTATACAATTAATAATTTTATTCAATACATATCGATTCTTATCCACTTGATTATTATGTTTAATTAGATCATTGCGATAAGCCGAATTGAGTTGAGTCCTTATATTTAATTTACCAAGAATAGAAAAGCTAAAAACATTATTCATATGGACTTTAGATTTTTCGTGGGTCTTCATTTTATCCCATATATGTATAAGATCATCTGTACCTTTTTTTGACCAAGTCTCGTCACCTCCAAATAGAACACATACAAAACAAAATAGTTTATTCGTTTCTTCACAACCACATATCCAGCTGTTTTTATCGTACACATTTTTATTAAATTTGCGACAGCGCGATTTTTGTCCGCTACCACTTTGTTTCTCAATTTTTAAATCGGGTATTGGCCGTCCTAATTCTTTAATTTGCAGTTTTTGATCCAGCGAAAAACCACTAAATGAGTTTTTTAATATCCCGATTTTATTCATTTTCACTAGTTTTAATAAAACAGTAAAAAATATGATCACAAAACAGAGCAGTTCATTAACACTAGACGTACTAAAACAAAAACGTTATTTCTCACTTTTCAGGTAAAAAAAGACCGAAATCAGCACTAGACGTAATCATAACGAAACGACCGACCGAACAAAAACACCGCCGATATCATTTGATAACGAATTACGACTGATGATGTGCCTGGCACAAATTATACTTGTCTTTCGCTATTCACCTCATATAAAAATGTGTATTGTAGCGTTATCTCTGTCGCTCGTATGCGATGCTGGTAAAATTTCTCTCTTTTTATTTGGGCCAGCCCGACATTGGCACAAGTTGATGACGTCAAGGTCAAGGCATGCTTTATATCTCGTCGCGTGGTTCGGGTGCTTGCGGTGTTGTCACGTTGTCAGTGTTGTCACTTCATATAATTTATACCAAAAAAAAATGAAAAAGCAAAAAATAAAGTAAAACATTGAAGATTGAAAAAAATATTCTTTTTGAAGAAGACAAGGTAGTGCCATGGCACCGTGGCACTACCTCACGAGCCGCCACTGGGTGCAGGGGAATGTGTGATTTGCCTTCAGTACAAGTTTAAACTCGCTCGTCGCTCGAGTCATTTTGTTTTTTCTATGCATAATATTTCTAATATTATTTTTAAGGCTCCTTCCAGCGAAACGTAATGGAGATATGATTCAAGTCACACCCTAAATAGGAATATTTTTTTTTATTATGACTTAATCTCACTGTTAAGATAATATTCTTAATACATAGAACATTCTCAACATGATACTCTAGTGTATGCCAAACCAAAAGTTTGCTGGTAGTGGGAAACGCAAACATTCATACAATACGCTTCTTATTCCATTGTTCGCTTTGAAGATAATATCTGAATGGTTCTTAAACACCTTTTACAATAAAATGCTATCGGGCAGACAACGTGGAACAATAAAGTAATAATTGTCCTCTAGACTCGCTAATATATGTTACAAGGCAATATTTCATAAAAAAATGTAATGTAAAGCTGTTTTCCCATTTTTATCTTTTTGCTTCTATCTCTTTGATATACGTATTTGCACAATGCGTCCAGATTAAGGATATATGTAAAGAATAAATAATACAATAAAGCATAACTATATTTAATTAAGCTGATTATTTACTGAGAATTCCTGTAATTTGGGAGATAATCTTTTTAGCCTTCCCGTATCAAATGACTATAAAAACTCATACTTTATCTATAATTCAAGAGTCTAAAACATGTATGTTTTACTGAAGGCTAATTTTAAATTATCTATACAGGGTTATCCAAATTAAGTGTCCACCATTAGTAACTTTGTTATTAGTGAAAATACAAAGTTGTTTGAATTAGCAAACTAGTAGCATTTTTAACGCTGGTAAAAATGAGAAATAAAAAAAAAACAATTGAGAGTCGTTATTTTGATTTTTTTCAGTAAAATAACATTTTTTTAAATGGAAACCCCTGTATATTATATTTTTTTCTGTTAAAGCATCAAATTTTAAACAAAAAAGCTTACAATAACTTTTCTCCTAGGTTACAAATTGTTGAAGTTATGGCCTCCAATCTGAAACAATTAAATTGTATCGACAAACTTTATTTTCAACATCAACTTATAATCTTACAAAATACAATAACAATTTTTTTTAAAGAAGATGCTCGAAAACACCACCTTGTTCTTCAATACATTTTTGGGCACGTTTTTCAACTGCTCGAACTGTCTTAAGTATGGTCCTACCATCTATCTGGGTTATCTTTTCCCTAACTGCAGTCTTTAACGCGTCGAGGTTATCGAACCTTCGCTTGTAAATTTGGTTCTTTAAGTAACCCCACAAGAAGTAATCAAGTGGGTTTAGATCTGGTGATCTGGGAGGCCACTGTATTGGGCCATTTGTTCCTATCCACTGATCATTAAAAGTAGTACTTAGAAAATGATAAGTACCTCTGGAGTTGTGGGCAGGTGCGCCATCTTGCTGAAAATGCGGATGATGTCTATATAAGATCCAATTCATCTAAGAAATTAGTCAGAATTTCTGACATAAATTCCACATATCTTTCACCAGTTAGGGTTCCCTCATAAAAGAACGGGCCAACAATTTTTGAACCAATTATACCGCACAAAACGTTGAAACTGAAACGGACTTGTGGGCCTCTTGGATGTACTAACAAAAGATTTTCTCTTGACCAATAATGGTGGTTTTTTGTATTAAACATTCCAGAATTTGAAAAATTTGATTCATCTGTCCATAAAAGGTAACGAAAGTTATTTACATTTTGGCGACAGAAGCTAAGATACCAATGGCAAAAAACAAGTCTTCTCTCTGGATCCCCTGCCAAAAGCGTTTGAACTGGTCGGTACTTACACGGAATAAATTTGTATTTTTTTAAAATCCTTTGAACAGTACCATAACTGAAATTAGAGTCCTTGAGAATATCTGCTATTGAATTCTCACGATAAGCTTCAAAATATCCAATAACTGCAATTTCCGTGGCCTCGCTTATTATGAATTCTTTTTTTGCCCTTGTTTTAGCAAAAACATTTTCGTTGCCCCTAAATTTTCGATAAAGTCTCAGAAAATATCGTTCATACGGTTGAATGCGAGCGGGATATAATTCACTGTAGAATGGGAGAACATTTTTCTTTAAATTAATGACACAATAAAGCTTATAAACAAGTATTTACACTAATGTTTGACATTATTTGATTTTATCATTGTTTTCCAAAGCCTTCTAGTTGCGAGTATGTCCAGTTTAACAATTTGTCGCTTATCTTAATGCTGTCAAATCGCGAACGCCATGTTGTTTTCATAGCCGTCTTAATATTATAATACTGCAAATAATTAAAAATATTTATCGTTATTTTGACTTTATTTTTGACTTTAGCGGAAAAGTCATTATGAACTTTTTTGTTTAAAATTTGATGCTTTAACAGAAAAAAATATAATATACAGGGGTTTCCATTTAAAAAAATGTTATTTTACTGAAAAAAATCAAAATAACGACTCTCAATTGTTTTTTTTATTTCTCATTTTTACCAGCGTTAAAAATGCTACTAGTTTGCTAATTCAAACAACTTTGTATTTTCACTAATAACAAAGTTACTAATGGTGGACACTTAATTTGGATAACCCTGTATACGTCTTATATTTGTTATGGGTATGTACCGTACCGTAGTAATAATAGTGTAGGGGTAGTCTACTAGCTAGACCACCTTTGGTCTTCCTTGCCGAGCCATTATTGTCCAACACCAAACAATAAATTACTTTTTAAACCATTAAACGAATTTACCTGTCTTCCTGATGGAAGTCAGATTTCTATAAAGATACTTCTTCATATACCGCGATACAGTAAATGAGATGTTCTTTAACTTTGACGTGGGACAGCTATCTATTCAGTTAATTCCAACTTTCTATTCCTCCTCATGCTTCCTATATGCTTAGTCGAAGGCAGTGGCAACATGCTAACAGCTAACCCTGTCTTGAGCTGATGCCTCAGCTTCTAGCTCCCAATCCAGCCAGGCGACTAGTCCCCTTATTACTGGTCACTTCTTTTAGACTAGCTAAGTGCTGTGGCATATTGCTGGGATAGAGCTGATCTTATCTTTCTAACCTCTGAAGTAAACCGCCATAAGGGGTGAGTTCAATTATTTAACCCGAGTTAACTCTTCCAACTGTTACTTTACTCTAGACGTTCATCGGAGACTGGAGTTAAATTGTCGCTGCGTTCATGATGGCTAGGAGGTTCCGGGGTTGAGATAAATGACCCGCCTCGAGGACGTCAGCAAAAAAGTACTCGTTATACGTAGATCAGTTTACTTGGCGCTAACTTTTTCATGCTAGACGTTTTGTACTTCAAAATATAATTACTTTTATGTAAAATAAGTGTTTTTGTTGTTTAGCCATCAGATACAAGATCATCGTCCGCCTCAGCTTCCTGAAATTACTTTTTGAGTGAAATTGTTGATTTTATTTTTGGGAGATAACGCAGCATTAACAAATAGCTCTTTTGAATACTAGGAAATGTTAAATCTTAACACTTGCATTATTTTTTGGCAATCCATTAATAAAAACTTCCAATAAGCAATATGAAATATACGAGTGATCTATAATATATAGCTTCTCATCATAAACTTCTCACTACTCAACCTACGGGTTTATCCGTTCATAGCAATATAATGACCCAATCTTAACTTTACTCAAATACTACTCTTACCCAACGTACTCTTACCTACCTCTACTTTGAGTCAAACTGCACGAATTCAGCCCAAGATGGCGGATATATCTTCAGAGTTAGTTGCGCTGGTTCTGAGTGCAAATCCTATTCCACTGGCCAGACAACAAGAAAACAGTAGCACTTTCATATACACTGAAAGCCAAATTTGTGTGACGGCTGGAGTTCAATGTGTTCGAGAGAGAAGTGTATATAGACACGTATGTTAGAAAGAGACAGAAGCTCATCACCACGTGGCCTAGCAACGCTGACGCGGCAATCTGCCGCGTTGCCAATATGTTACACCAGTTCCTTTCCTTGAATTAATATTCAGATAATGGTTTTACTTTGCAATACATTTTTGAATTGTGAATTATGTCGAATCTGTTTAGGATCGATTCCGGATGGTCCTAACGGCGTTTCATTTTAGCTCGAAATCAAAGGTTCGACATAAATTCTGCAACATTGCGCCATTGGTTAGCTTGGCAGTACTGCATCTCGTACATTCCAAGGCAAGGTTTCCACCTCCATGATCATAGATGAGCGAACATTAGTTTTCTGTCAACTTTTCACCCTAGTTATGTACTTTGGCTCACTCTATACAATATAATTATTATATTGCATCATCTTGGCATTATCTTGTATCCTTCTATTACCATTACTAGAAAACTTAGAATTATCTCATGCATACAATCTGATACGTCTTCCATGCTTCTTAAGCTTATGTGTGTATTCCTATTATACGGCTTTATAAAAACCATAGTACCTTTTGTTTGGCATTCAGATATTATTTTTAAAAAACCCTCGTTCTCCCCTGGTAAACATAATTCACGAGTCTTCCACCAAAAAGCGACTTTTTTTTCTCAAAATCATTTGAAACATATGAATAGGCAGTGCATGTGAGATACCGTTCTGAAGTGAAACAACCAGGTTTTACAAATTTTCAGTTTGATATGGAGTATCTTAAGATACAAAAAAATTACGTTGGCCATGTTCGAACACGGGGCGCTGGATTACTAATCCGAACTCGTAACCACTACAACAAATAGCCCTCTGTCAATTTATTTCCGAAACATCTACACAGCCATACCAAACCATGGTCATCTATTGTGCAAGTAAGATCAAGAGAGCTGCCGAGCTGAAACGGCGAACAAGCTGTTAAGATTTTGCACGATATGAGAAGCTCGCCAGCGTGGCTTCGGTGATTTCGTTGTTCATCAACGATGGTAGTGCGCAGGATGTGAGGTTATGCTTACTGAACCTAACCATGCCAGAAAAGTATTTGAAACGAAAAAGATTTACTTTCAGTTGTGGCGGGTAGACTAAAATTTTAGTGATCAGTGATAGAATATTTGGCAAGGGCAACTGTTAGCCAGGACAAGACAGCTGCGGAGCGACGAATAATTTCATGAGCATCTAACAGTTAGTTTTGACTCCCACTGTTACACCCGTCTTACATTGACAATAGCTAAATCCACAGAACCCATCTTGCGCTCATTGGACCAGTCTCAATCTGCGTACACGCAAGTAGTGATGATTTGTATTGGGTAATGGTACTTGTTACATTTTTCGACCGGTTGTTGTCGCAAAATGTAACAATAGCTCAGGATGTGTTCATTTTATCACCATCGGTTGAAATCAAAGATAATTATAAAATAAACTGAAACACTAAGTCGCATCAAAATTGAAATAAATAATTCTAAGCAAATAAAAACAAAATATTAAATTAAATTTTCGATCTTCTTGACTTTGACAGTAACCTAACCTATTGTAAAAGCCTGTGCGAACATTTTCTGTTGTAACATATTGGCAACACGGTAGATTGCATGATCTTCTGCGTTACCGTTGATAGGCAATGTGGTGATGACCTTCTGCCTCTTTCTAGCATGTGTTGCACACTTCTCGTGCTTCTCTCTCATACACATTGAACTCAAGCCGTCAGGCAAATTTGGTTTTCCATGTATATGTAGGTTATAAGTAACTGTGAATATTCAGATTTCAGTATTTGTATAATTCATAATAAATACTGTATACAATAATTCTCATGACTTTCAGTTACAGTATCTGCCTTTACTAACTGAAGATATAATTTAAGCGATAACGAAAGTATGCATAGTGTAATAATAACCAACGTACCGTAAAAGACAAAACTGCATTTTCCAGTTGCATACGAATACTAGATTTTGGATCAATTTATGTGATTACAAACATTTAGTTTTCAGCACTCTGCAATTTAGTTACGTTCCCTGTTATTAGCAAACAATACATCAGGCTCTCAGTTACAAAACGTTTTGTGTGAATTACTCAAGCGTATATTTATATTTTCTTTCCTATGAGATTAGCTTGTCACTGCCTTATTTTTCAGGATGGAAATTTGTGAGCAATACTATGACTAACATAGGTATCTAGTGGACAGACATAGAAATCGCTATTGCAACCATCTGATGCCTCGGGAGCCCATTAGGGGGCAAGAGGTGCATTTGCCTCACCTGGCTTTCTCTTGAGAAGTAAAATGTTCGTGGATGAGTGGCGTTTGTGTTTTTATTTGCTCTTCGAAACATCCGTACATAGAACTTATTTCCTCTCCCATCGCTTTGAACAGTTACCAACTACGCTTTAAATAATATAATTATTCCTATCTGTAACCGATTTTCTCACCAGTGAGTTATATAATATACTTTCCCAACCAGAGATTTTCTTTTTCATCTACCTCATTTCTGAAATTCAGCAAATTTGCGTAGGTGATTTAAAGGTTGTACCATACATCTCAAGTAAGTCTATTTGAGACCAAACACTAAGGGATTTCTCATCAACCCAGATTATTGGCAGACAAATCCTCACTAAGCACCTATGCCCTGCCGTTTCCTTCCATCTATATTGTGCAACTTACAGCCATCTAACGAGCAGATGTTACATCACATCAGAGCCAAACATTGACAACTGAAGCGTCTTGACGTTTTGGCAACACGTACACTTACAGAACTAGTGCACACAATGTAAACAACAGCTGGTTCTGAGTTGAAATCTTGTGGAAGAACCTACATGTCACAAAAAACTTACATATGTAACACCCTGCGGGCCTGTAAGCCTAACCCCCTAGATTCCCTTACCTACCTTTTTTTTAACAAGATGCTCTATGTTAGTGTGAAGCGGTATCACCACTGCTCTTGAATTTTCAATCTCTGGCAAATCTTACTGAACATAAATCATAAGAATGTTATTGCTGCTCCTCCCTGGATTTTACTATATAATAATAATAATGATAATAATAATAATAAACACAAGATACCACCAGCGCAAGATTCTGGGCAAACCAGTCAGATGTAGAAGGTGCAACACAAAAGAGGAAACAATTCAGCACGTCCTTACAGGGTGCACAGTTCTAGCAGCAACTGAATATCTACATCGGCATAATAGGGTTGCTACATATATATTCGTTGGAAAGTTTGTAAAGAACTCCAGATTGACGTGCCTCGAACATGGTATAGTCATAACCCGCCTCCGGTAATCAACACAATCGAATGCACAGTACTGTGGGACCATTCAATTATAACTGATCGCACCATATCAGCTAATCGTCCCGACATCGTCATTCATAATAAGTCAGATAAAACTTACATACTTGTGGACGTAGCTATCCCAGACGACCAGAACATTACTATGAAGGAGGCAGAAAAGATCTCAAAATATAAAGATATACAGATAAAATTACAGCGCATGTGGAATGTAAAAGCTAAAGTTATACCAGTTATAGTTGGCTCATTGGGAGCAATTAAAAAGGGAATGCATACGTACTTAGATCAAATACCAGGATTGCCAGATATACAGGTATATGAACTGCAAAAGATTGCACTGCTAGGATCAGCCCACATTCTGAGAAGAGTATTAACATATAGTAAAAGCCAGCTATACCTCAGAACCCTTGTTGGATTCCGGTGGTTGGTACTGTCCGATCAGAGGAGGTCGAGAAAATGTAATTGAAATAATAATAATAATAATAATAATACTGATGATGATGATGATGATGATAATAATAATAATAATGTTTATTCACGTATTATACAAGCACAGCTAAAACTAGCATAGGTACATGTAGATAAACTGAATTTACCCATAGAAGAATGCGTGGGAATTAACTCATAACTTACATGAATATATATATATATATATATATAACTTGAGACGTGGTCATTGTCGTCTAGACCAGTTAGGTGAAAAATTAAAGCTTCCGCCTTTTGTTGGGTACTTCGACAAAATTTAAGCAAAGAGGACTCTTTATACTTTTTTAATTCTCTCTAGCTTTCAATGGACTTTGCCATCATCATCAGGAGCTGCAATTACAATGATAACAGTAGCAACAATAGTGTAAAATGAATTTAAATTGACTCAACTTACAGTAGTAGTAGTGGAATCGACCAAGATACAGATTCTATTTATGGTTTCGAAGAGTCAAAATTTGGGGAGATATGTAAGTTCTCCAATTTTTTGCAGTTTACCAAATATGAGTAAATGACACTCAGTTGTTTAACATCTGTCTTTTTGTTGATACAGTTGTTATTCATAAAAATGTGGGACATTTCCAGGAATAAACGTTTGGAAAGGTGTTTTTCTTTATCAAGAACTTTGATACTTGTGTAATTCATAGAATGCCCTGTTGTGTTAACATGAGATGCTAGAGCGCATCTTTCAGGATGAAGCCTAGAATCATTTTTGTGTGATGTAATCCTTCCTTTAAGAGATCTGGAGGTCTGACCTATGTATATTTGGTTGCAGTTGTTGCAATTGATGGAGTAGACTGTGTTGGTTAAGCCAAGCAGCGGGACTTTGTCTTTCATTTTTGAAAAAATGCAGTTTATAGTGAAGACGGATTTGCAAGCAATTCGAAAGTTCAAAGGACTGCACAATCTGATCAGCTTAGGGGTCAGTTCCTTGATATAGGGGCAGGACAGCAAAACCAGGTCTGGAGTCCGGGTTGGTGCTTGTACTGTTTGGATTGGTGCTATTATTGGGAATTACATCAGTTCCGTTATTAGGGGTTGTGCGACTATTACCTGCATCATCAGAGTTCGGCAAAATATTCAAAGGTGAACTAAATAAGATCTTGTTAATCAGACACTTCGGATAACCATTATTGATGAACAGTTTTGATAGTTTACGTAAATTTGAGGTGTGGAAAGTATTATCTGAGATGCTGATTACCCTTGTTTTCGTCTGTTTTACCAAATTGATTTTAATCCCTAGCTTATGGTATGACCTAAAATTGTGAAACCGACCTGAGGCCATAGGTTTCTGGTACCAGTCTACCAATAAACTGTTGTTGTTGGTGCGGATGAGTCTTGTGTCTAGAAAGGGGACAGACAGGTTCTCATCTTCTTTTTCAATGGTAAATTGGATGTAGGGGTCATAGCTGTTGAATTCTCTGACAATACCATCCAGACCTATGGAGGGGAGGCATAAAATAATGTCATCTACGTATTTTTTTATGAAGAAGAGGTTATAGGGTAGTGTCGGAATAACAGTATCAAGCAGATCATCCATGACATATTCTGCCAAAATTGGTGATAGAACAGATCCCATAGGACAACCATGTGTTTGAGAATATATTTTGTTGTTGAAGGAGAAATAATTGTTATGAAAGAGGAATGTTATAATGTTGGTGAAAGATTCTAGAGATATGTTGCAGTGTTGACTTATCTCATTCCAGTGTTTATTAATAGTTCTTGTACATGCATCCAGATAGATATTGCTGAATAGCGACACCACATCAAGACTGGCGATAATGTGACCGGCTGGTATTGTCAATCTGTTGAACTGACGAGAGACCTCAAATGAGTCTGTGATGTAGTAATCATTATCTGCATGTGCTGATTTTAGTGTTGCCGATATTAATGAAGACAAAGCCTGGGTGGCTGATCCTATTGATGCAACTATAGGTCTTACTGAGAGTACAGGTTTGTGAAAGTGCATAGAATTTGGGAGGGACAGAGTTATAAGTAGTCAAAGTTCTTTTTTGTTCTTGGGTTATTTGTCCAGTGCAGAGAAGTTCCTTAACAATGTCATTACTTTTCTTTTCCACTTTAAGTGTGGAATCTGTATTAATTTCATGATATGATGGGTCATCATTGATGAGATTGTTGCAAAGATCTAAATAGTGTTGTTTAAGCATTATCACTGTAACATTGCCTTTGTCAGATCTTGTAACCATAAGTTCAGAATGTTGTTTTAGAAATGTTCTAGTTTTGTTTAAAAGGTTGTGATAAAAGGAATGCTTTTTATTAAGATTGTTACTATGATAATAGTTAGTGATGAGGTTAGTGGAACGAGTTGTGAAAATGTTTCTTTCAGTGTCATCACTTATGGAGGATGCTATTGTGTCTACATCAGCTAGGATTGATCTAATTGGAATGTCATTGTTAACAATCGGCTCTATACTGAACTTAGGCCCTAAGGAAATACATTTTAATATGTCATGAGGGATGTCAACATTACTGAGATTTTTTATCCAAAATTGGAGTTGAGTCAATTTAAATTCATTTTACACTATTGTTGCTACTGTTATCATTGTAATTGCAGCTCCTGATGATGATGGCAAAGTCAATTGAAAGCTAGAGAGAATTAAAAAAGTATAAAGAGTCCTCTTTGCTTAAATTTTGTCGAAATACCCAACAAAAGGCGGAAGCTTTAATTTTTATATATATATATATATGTACATATTCATACATATATAATCACACATAGATATACATATAGACATACATACACATACATATCTTCGCCCACTATACAATGTGAGGACCCCCCATGTTAAATTTGCATACAAAGTGAGGACCATGACAGTGAGGTGCGTATACGCAACGTGCAAAAATCGATAACAATGCAGAGACTATAGCTGGTATTTGGACAATAACAAGTCTAATGTCATTGAAACTTTGACAAGCCGTAATCTAAGCTTCTCTGTTTCAAACCCTTAAATTTGGGGTTGAATTCCAGAAGCTGTAATAGATGTTGGCCTCATGACAACAGCGCACTTGGTTCGCTTTCAACGATTGCATTGTTGAATGCATTCACAGAACTTAAATGCCGAATTCTAGTTTCCTGAACTATGAAATCTTGCCATTCTTCTGATCTGAGTGAGATAGGATCTGGTTAATTTTGTTTGTTCCTATTATGCTTGTTCTGGTTTCTATTTCTGTTTAGCTACAAAATGACCAATCTAGCAAACGAATAAAATACCTCACACTAGAATAGATTATTGATCAATCATGAGTTAAGCTACAAACATAAAGTAACGGCAAATGAACAAACATTTTTTTTATTTCATTGGTTATTTCAATTTCTCGCCACGTTAGTGTTGATATCCTGACTTGACCCTGAGAGAGATTTTGTGTACGTTAAGCGGCCAAATAATGTATATTAGAAAATAAATGTAGCATGTCACGCAGCGGCCGATGTCCGATTGAACGTATCCTTTATTTCAGTTTTCCGCTTCAGTGTATGTTTACTTCAAGATCTGAGAATCAGGTTATGGGCCCAGTGATTGCTAATTTTTACCACAACGACACGCGGGCTCTATGAGAATAGAAGTCTGGTAGTCCGACCCAGGAAGATAAAAACTTTGCTTCAAGTTACATGACTAGACATTTGTTCATACCACTTTTACTAAATATTGTGAAAAATATTGTTTTTTTTCTCTTCTTCTCATACATACTTGTTATAAGAAGAGTACCTACCTATATACTATAAACTTACGCGAGAAATGTGATACCTATACCCATAAAGAGCTTGAAAAATATAATAGAAAATCTTCTGGCAACATTATCATCAATATTGATCACAAAAATACGTCTGCAATGCGACATAATATTCGATTAATCTCAAAACGTGTCACCGATATCTCCTAATTGATGGTTAAATGATGATAATTTTTGTCATTCAAAAATGTCTTGCCTTTCAATAGCGTAAATGATGTCAAGCATCCCATGCAGTTTCATAATTTCCGAATGAAAAATGCATGCTATTTGCTCAGTGATGCGGTATTTGGTAATATGCAGTATTTAAATACAATCAAAATATGAGCAAACAACTTTCATTCTACTGTCATCACATCTTCAATAGGAAAACGAGTGCGCTGAAATGTTGATGGAAGATTTTAGGTTGAATGCAAGGAGCTTAGAAAATAGAAATATCGGATTTTCCAATAAGAACTTGACAACTTTGAGCTTTCACTGTGAACGCACCTTTAAATCAATTACCGAACTGTCAATGTCAAAACATTCAGTAAAAAAATTGTCATCATGGTAAAGTACACGAACGAACAACGCTTACAATTAAAATTTACTACCAAAATTCCGAGTCGGTGACTGCAACTTTAAGAGCGTTAACGCCAATTCTCGTCCCAGTAGACAAGCTATTCATAGTCTAGTAAAAAGAATTGTTCGCTGTTGGATGTTCCTGTGCCAGTAACACAACGGGTTGGTCGAACTGCCGAGAATATTGCTGCCGTTCAAGCTTCCGTCGCAAACGAACAGAACACCTCGATTCCGCGGCGTTCTCAAGAATTTGGCATCGCTCAGACACTATGGCGAATTTTGCGAAAAGATCTTGACCTGCACTTATAAGATCAAGTTAACTCAAGAACTAAAGCCGTTCGAACCGACGTACGTTCTCGAATTGCGCTCTAGAAATGAAAATTACCAATTTTATCGCAAAATCATCTTCGTGATGAGGCGCATTTTTAGCTAAACGGCTTCGTCAACAAACAGAATATGTGTTATCAGGGTGAAAACCCACATGTGCTTCAAGAAACACCACTTTACCCACAAAAAGTATGTATGGTGTGATTTTCATGCCGTGGTGTCATGGGGCCATTTTTTTTTGTTGATGAAAATGGTCAACTGGATAGGCTAGACATTAATGATATGTGGTTTCAACAAGACAGTGCCACAAGCCAGCCAACGGGTGAAACAATCGACATATTGAAATCAAAATTCGGTTGCGTTTTATTTAAAAAGAAAGTTGTCAAGTCCTTAATGGAAATCTCTCTATATGGCTTCCTTGATATACAGTAAAAGAGCCTACTACGGAAATCCTTTAAAAAATATTTCCCATTCATTGCCTACTTTTGAAAATGGTCATACAAAAAATATACAAAAACGGAGTTTCAGGTTTTTTACTCACAATTTTTCCGACCCTGCAAACTTTTTCGAAAAATGACCTGATTGCAGTGACCCCACAGTATGCTGCCTCCAAAATTGTATAAGAAGTAGTGCAGCGGTTTCTGAGATTACGTGGTTAAAAGCATTTAAGATCCAATTGACACAAAAATTGAAGAAGACTTAAATGGTAAAGTTACCTCCAGAAACGGACCTAGACGATTGAAACATTGAAAGAGGCAATAACCCGTGTAATCGCTGAGATATAGTCAACGCCAAACAAAGTGGCGTGCACGTCATCAAGGTGGGTGTGTTGAAAAATTTACATTGTTGCCAAACTTTTTGTAAAATAATAAAATTTATTATTTACATATCTAGGTTTATAAGCAATATTAACCTCAAATGAGAACAAAAATAATAGTATAATAAAATTATAGATCTGTACTTGCATAATCATTAAGTATGACAATTATTGATCAGATGACACTATGAAACTACCATATTTAATTGATAGCTTAAAGGTACTGAATAAAAATCCAAATGGGGTCCTCCAAATTTTATGCATGGTATTTATTTTACAGAATTCATACAGAAAAATGCATTCTAAAATTAGGTAAGCTACTGGTGTAAGCTTTTTCTGTACAATAAAGTTAGTCGGAGTTTCTTTCTTCAGCGCTGTCTGAATCTGAATCTTCATCACTCTCAAAGTTGATTATTAAAGGTTCGATGTCTGGTCGATCAAAAATTCGTTCTCTTTCATACCATTTAAAAATTTCTTGCTCAGTATGTCGAACACTATTTTTCCACATGTCTGGGGTAACCGTTTGTAGAGCCTCGTTCCACATATCCAAACAGTCTTTTTCACTGTTACCATATCTACCAATATGTCTGTTATAGTAACCTTTTGCTATGCCCCAAATTAACTCAATAGGGTTAAATATACAATGGTAAGGAGGCATACGAAGAACTTTGTGCCCATGTTGTTCCGCCAATTCATCAATCACGTATATTTTAGGTGGTTTGTTTCTAAAAAAGCAGTTATTTTAAGAATAGGAATAAACAAAAGAAATATAAACTGTCGACCAAAATATATATAATTAAGAAGCATTATGTACCGAGCAACAATACTCAATAGCTCTGTTTTAAACATTGTGTTTAAAAATGGTATGTTTTGATTTGTCAACCAGTCTTGGATATTTTTTTTTGTCCATGCATTGTTGGGCACTTTGTTCAATATCATGCTGTGATAAGGGGCGTTATCCAGTATAATCATAGATGGACTCTCCAATTTTTCTAATAACTGATGTTGAAACCATTTCAAAAAATTGTCCTGGTTCATCTCTCCATGGTAATCGCTCAATTTTGTTTTCGAAGAAAATATCGCTTCACTACCCTCAATAAACCCATTTTCATTTCCAGCATGTAATATAATGTATCTAAAAGATATTAGTTTTAAATTTTATAGTGCAAATTGTGTAAAAGTACATACCTTTTACCATCTGTTTTAATAGCTTTCACGCTTTTTTGGTTTCCATTTTGCCAAGAGCGACCTATGGTCCCATTTTGAAATATCCAAGTTTCATCGAGGAAGACAAACTGGTATAAGGCCTCAACCTTGGCTTGATTGTATTGCCTTAGAAATTCCACCCTTTTCAAAGCTATACTTGGTAGTTCCATGAGCCCTCGTCGCGGATTGTCCTTAAGCCACTTAAATCCAAGATCTCTAAGCAACCACCTTAAAGACGTGGCACTACCATCAAATAATGCCCTATCTCTTAATCGAGACCATAAAGTTTGTATCGTAACTTGTTCTTCTGAAACCATGTGTAATATGACATTATAATTTAGTTAACAAATTAATGCAAATTTCTGATAAGTTATTATAATAAGATCTTACTTTTGTGATACATATTATAGATCACTTCTCGAATGGCACTTGTATCCAATGACGCTGTGTTGGTTACACGTTTAATATAACTCCGCTTTTTCTTGGGCGATTCTAAATTTGCATCACTTTTCACACCCTCGGAAATACGACTAACTGTCCTTAAACTAATTTTTAAAGCAGCAGCAACACGCTACAAAAAATGAAATAAAATTTCACTATTATTAATATACATTACATATAATTATTAGTAACCTACCTCTTGAACAGCATTTAAAGGCAACAAAGGCCCGTTGTTGTCCCTTTCTTGCTCAAAGTAGTGCATTAACGAGGCCACGAGTTCCTAACACCGACTATTTAACTGTTTGGGCATCTTTATATACCAAAATTGCCTTTATCTACTCGTAAAATGAATAATTTTGTTTTGAAACAAACAGTTGTTGATTGTGTTGTGTTGTATGCGGGGCCAAAGGATTTATAAAGATTTGAAATGCCACAAATTGATTCAGTGTCAAAATTAATACAAATGTCAGTTCCCAGTTTAAATAAGTTTCAAGGTGACAATGTGTCAACGCTGCGAAATCGGTTTAGTGCGTTTACATGTCGATAAGTGATTGGAGCGTTTGCAAAACATTTTATTTCGCATAATGCGTCTAAATTTATCAGAAAGCAACTTATGTGATATTTTAATAACAATGTTTATATGACTATTAACCATAATAAGAGAGTAATGACCATTTTACAATTTATATATCACATTAATATGAAACTGCAATAGAGCAATTGTTTGTGATAGAAACCTAGGCATTAGGTCGGGGAATTTTTATCGTGATGACGTGCACGCCACTTTGTTTGGCGTTGACTATAGAGCCGCAATTATGTGACCGTGTCATCGAGAATTTTAACAAAAGAATGACTATTTGCAAGTTATCACGAGGCGGTCATTTGCAAGATATCATTTTCCACACATAATTTTTTTAAATTGCCGTACATGAATCTTTCATTTTAAATATATGTTATATTCATTCCACTTGAAATTCATTGTTTTATTAATAAATGATTGCGTCGATATTGGACTACCATTTAGTGGTGTAATGTCGATACGGAAAGATGGATATGTTCAGCAGCTCATATATATGACATTATTATAATATATGAACTATGTAATGTATATCCCTTGGATTCATTGAAGCATATTTTGTGGGTCCGTGTAAATGACCTGAATAAATTTTTGGAATTTTAATACGACTATTTCTCCTGTCGCATTCTTGGTAGTTTCACCTTGCTCTCTTTTTGAAGGATGATAATTAAGAACACGCAACTCAAATATTACGATTTGTAATTGATCTACGTAAAACAGTTTCTACGTTGATAACTTAATTGGACAGGCTTCCATCAGCGTCACTTTTTTCTTTGAATATTTTAAGTTGTGGATATTACTGTGCGGGAAATTAGCTTGTAATTATCAGATCAAACTCCAGCCTCGAATCGGCAAAAAAGTCATTTGAATGTTAACAGCGGATATGAGCAATTTCTTGGCTGTACCTGAGTGTTTAACCAGCTTCAAATGAACTGGTGCAGTTTTTGTTGACATCGGTGCTGGTTTCAGAGGAGAGAGAAGCCAAGAACATGCTTCATTGATTCAAACACGTCATGTACCAGTTAAGAACTTTTATTTGCTTTTACACATTGGTCTAGAATTCTCTAGGTCTATCATACTGGATACCGATATTTTATTTGAATTAAATGTATATTTAAAATCAATAACCAATTTCAAAGCCATAAATGATCTACTTTGCAATCCGTTAACTGATTTGTGTAAAAACATATACTATTATCTGGTGATTAAGTGAATGTGGATACTCGAAGTACCCAATTATTTTAGTTTGCTGATGTACTCATCTTTCACTTCCTGCATTTAAGTTTGCGGAAACATTGATTGGTAAAGATATATGCATTATACAGGGTGATCCTTAGTGTCGTGTAAATAATTCAGGATATGATGACTCACATAGTTTAATAAAAAAAAGTTTATACAAAAGTATGGACACACCCAAATATCTCAGAAAGTTGAGGTGCTAGAAATTAAATATGAAAATCTTAGGAAATCAAATGGCACATCTAATGGTGGCCTTGGATCAGACGTTGACCTTCACCTTGAAGGTCATTCCCAGGGCAGGTTGATTTTTTATTTTATAAATAGAAAGTCAAAAAATTGAGGGTTTTCATGTAAAAAAATCGATTTGAACTTGAATAGACCCTCAAGGTCATAGCCAAAATCAGAAGGAAGATCACTATCAGAAGTCCCGTTGGGTGTCCAGTAATTTTCACAAAAAAGTTCTTCAATCCTCCTCTTTTTTCAGTTTTTCACTGCTTCACAACATTCCATGAAAGAGCAACAATTGACCTGGAAATAGCCCCTAGATGTAACACTATGATAATTGTAACGTTGGAAAGGGCGTTTCTATTTCTGCAATAAAAATAGGGGTTCCTAGTTCAACTTGCCCTTGAAATGACCTTCAAGGTGAATGTCAACGTCAAATCTAAGGTCACCACTACATGCACCATTTGATTTCCTGAAAAATACATATGTATACGTATACTAAGTGACATATAAATCCGAACACCCAGTTTAAATGGTTTTATTTTAATAAAATTTTGTATAAGTACTTAATGAAGCATGATAAGTACTATAAATGATAAAAATTTCAAAATGATTGCACTGCTTTAAAGCCCTTTGACCTTTAATAATGTGCGGATGCACCCTGATGTGCTACGCATTCTCCAACGCGCCTAGGCATGCTTCTGATCAGGTGGTCAATGTCCTCCTGTGGTATCTCATTCCAGGCAACCACCAACTCCTCTCGAAGTGCTTCTAGAGTCTGAGGAGGACGTTGCAAATTGAGCAATCTCCTACCCATCATATCCCACACGTGCTCAATTGGGGATAAGTCGGGAGATCTTGTGGCCATGGTAACTATGTGACATCATTATGTTGAAAGAAGTCTATTGTGACTCTTGCAACATGTGGTCGGGCATTATCTTGTTGGAAAGTTGGATCTGCCAGGGTGTCAAGATAGGGTAAAAGATGGGGTTCTAGAACTTCGTGGATATAACGCTGCGCGTTCATGTGACCTGGAACCATAAGCTATAGCACCCCAAACCATAACTCCAACAGTGTGATGAACATGTCTTTCAACAAAAAACTGTGGATTCCTCCTTTCACCACGTCGCCTTCTAACCCTGGCACGACCATCGTGCATGCCTAAACAAAATCGAGACTCGTCACTAAAGACAATACTCTTCCATTCCTGATCCCAGAGTGACCGTTGTCTGCACCACTCAAGGCGATTACGTCGGTGTTCTCGAGTTAAAGGGAGGACCCAGTGTGGCCGGTATGAAAATAAGCCAAAACTTCTCATTCGTCGGTAAACACTTCGCATGCCAATAGGTCTTCCGTGTTCTGCAAACCATTCATTTGCAATGGACCTGGTAGTGGAGAAACGGTCCCTTAAGGCCAATAATCTTAGGCGGCGATCTTCACGGTCTGTTGTTCTAGGGCGGCGTCCAGTGCCCCTTGCTCTTTGCGTACGGCCTTCTCGAAGCAATGCCTGACAACACCTAACCACAGTGTCTACACTTCTTTGCACTTTAACTGCAATTGCCCGAAAAGAAAGTCCAGCTTCCCGAAGTCCCACTATACGGCCCCTATCAAACTCACTAAGTTGACGAAATCGTACAGGTCTCCGTACTCTAGGCATCGTAACCGATCGTAAAGGATGTCAAGAACCAAAATCCGCCAACGTTGATTCTTTACTGCGGCTGAAATATTCATTTTTAGAGCGTTAGTGAATAAAAAAAAGCAGTATAAAAACCGGAATGTCCAACTGATAAGGCTGAAAATTTTTTCACTTGTTATTTACAGTAAGATAAATACATTCACCAACTTTTATTAAAATAAAACCATTTAAACTGGGTGTTCGGATTTATATGCCACTTAGTATATTTTGTTTTCTTCTAGCACCCTTGGATTCCGTATTACGTATGAACCGTATTCCTCTATGAACATAATATATGTCCGCAATGGCTCAAATTCTTAAGAAAAACCATTTTAGTTGTTGTATAAGCTACTTTAAATAATGTTTTGTAATTGTAGCATAATTTATAAGAGGATATAAAATGATATATTTCAGTATAAGAGTTATTCAGGGTTAAGTGGAAGAACAGATGTCTATCACATCAGTGGCTGTCACTTCGCTCTTCGCTAAACTCTTTTTTTATACAAATGTATGTTTACTAGTTGATGTTTGGCGAATAAAGACGTTTATTATTATTATATTGCTCCAAAGAAGCCATCCCTGCAATGGAGTCTTGTGATATTTTTTACAAAAATAATTGCTAACCCACTAATATTTATCCAGGTGAATATTTTTTCTAGTTACCAGTTACCATTTAGTCGCATTACTTTCTCCACTATGGTATGCAACGTACTGTATACACCAAAATATTTCATTACATATTCAAAAATGAAAATAATATCTAAAGTGCTTTCGAAAATAAAGCAAACACAACATTCTTCTTAAGACTTCATCACCCTGTAGTTAATAATGTAAGTCATTGTGGACATGTATTCATAAAAACTAGTCTTCATGAAATTATTTGAGAAATTATATCCTTGAGCATTACCACATCATTAAGGAACACCTTGCGTTTTCTTCACTTTTTGTGAATGTCGTATTGTGATGACAGCTTCCTAAGATTTTCTTTTCACAATGCCGTCGTTGTTAATACATTTAAAAAAAAAATGCTTCTGCTTGTTCCAGGTGAGGTTGAAAGTCTGCTTGCTTGTAATTTTTGTTCTGTTATCTTCCCCAAGAACTTCATAAAATTCATGGTAAGGTCAAACAATATTCTTATGCATGATAGTATCTGATTTAACATATAAACAGAATTTCAAGGGAAAGTATCGAAAAGGATTGCGCTCCATCCAAATGATGCCCTTTTATACCAGAGGAAGAATTTTTCTTTATCCGCATCGGAGAGTTTCTGTCCACCAGGCTAAAGCTTCGTTCTCACGGAACGTGGCATGCTAGTGTAACCCTAGCATTCGCAGAATTGTCTCCGCCTGAACAAGGAGTCGTGAGTTTATTTTCGATCTAAGCGGGAGAGAGGCAAGTCCACGACCGCTCACTCTCAAATTCAAATTCAAATATCTATTCATCATTATATAAAAAAATCACACACTGAGAAAAATATTTAACATGAGATGAAATAATAAATAAGCCACAAAAGGCAAAACCTTGAGCGTGTCATACAAAATAAAACAATGACCCTTGAGGTGCAAACAGGAAGAACATACAAAATCATGTCATGTACTTTTCTATAATTCTAAAGAGCAGAAAAAGAATGTCTGTGCCAAAATACTGTTTAAGCGTGTGACTTTTCCAGATGTAAATAACTTTTTATATTTCCTATACGTTTTCAGCCATACTTTTAATATTCTCTCAAATAAATTGAAGTTTTGAAGTTTGTAGGCACACTATTATAATATTTTGGGTCGAAAAAGCTGTAACATATAGTAAATATGCTTTTATTAGGTTTTGGCACTATAATTTTGGATAGTTTGCTTTGTGTATCATAATTACGGTCTAAGTATGTCGTAGGTTTACCTCCAGGAATCGGAAGAGTAATTTCATAGAAATAAAATTGATGTAGATCCAAAAAATCTGTTATGTTGATCAGCTGAGCTGTCGGATACGTTATGGGTTTACTATATAATATCCGAGTTATCTAAATATCCGATGTAATGGTGAAATGTATAAATTTTATGCTACATCCCACGCTGTTATGAGATATGACTTTCAATAAGTGAGCTGTATATTATTTTCAATTAAGGTAATGTAAGTATATTACTATGAATTGAGTTAATGTAGAAGATATCTTAATCTCTTTTATGGCTAAATTTATGTGAATATCCCACTTTAGAGATGGTATCAAACACGTTTAACTTTCAGGCTCCCAACCGGGATATGGTAAGCACCACGTGGTTTTCGACAGTCAATGGTTTTCCTTGCGATTTTTTATCTGTTGACGTGACTTTCTGAACCTTTTCGCGAACACAGCACTTAAGGCCGAACTTAGAATAACACAACTACAAAACAAAAGCTCCTCCGTCGTCGGTTTGAAGGAATGGACTTAATCGTGACAGTGTGAACAATCCACGATCCTAGCTCACTCTTCACTCACCCGTCAAGCCAAGAGTCAAGCGAGAGAAAGAGAGATAGAGATCGAAAGCGTGTCAAGGCTAACTGTCACAAGTTGGCTCGACCACACGATTTCAATGTGTGCCGACGGATGGTCGCGGTATCACGGGAGATTTTTTTGTCAGGATCCGCTATCAGGGAACCAATCAATTATGATAATGCCGTCATTGACTTATCCACACTGCAGTGCGAAATTTAGTCAGCAGCCTACTCTACCACTTAACCTTACAGCGTAGGAAAGTGCGCACAACAAAATAACAACTTAGAACTCATTTACATACACTTAAAAAGAAATTAACGAGAACATATTAACAAGGTAAGCAAGGCTTAAAGATAGAATTAGCTGAACGAATACAATGCCATATATGAGCACCAACAGAAGAAAGAAAATAACACAATATGTTCTACTAATAAAAAGATATGAATAAAACAGGGCCAATAATATGCTATACGTAAGATAACACCTGCCTGTAATGTGATATCCAGAAATAATATGTTCAAAGCTTTATTAACTAGTTTGACTAGCAGATCTCAGAAGGTGGTTCTTGATGGTTCTTTTGAATGGCACTAGACCTTTGCTTTTATGCGTATCATTATACGCTTTAACTAGTCTAACAATACTGGACAAAAATACCCCTAGTTTGGGAAATAATTGTAATGTCTGGTCTTATTGATGAAAGCTGTTCAAGGGCGTATTTAAATCATGGACGCATAAAATGGGTAGGTACATCAATTTTTGTGGGAAAACCTTTTATCCGACAACAAAGAACGAGAAAACGTGTTTTTTTTTTATTAAATCGAAAGTGTTGGCTGGAACGAAAAAACTCGTCAAATAAGATTTTTAGATATTTACGAGACCCACAGAATGAGACAACACGTAAAAAGATCCGACTAATAGTAAAAAAGTTATGGCCGAAAACCGAGGCAAACTGCGGGCTTTGGCACTTGTTTCTAATGCGACGATGGTTTCTCGCAAATATTTGAAATTCCTCAAATTCGTATGATTCGTTCTTCTAAATAACCACAACCAAATTGGAGTAGATTGGTAAAATAGTTTTTGATAATTTATAATTGTTTATACCAAAACACCTTTTTTCCGGCTAGCACTACTAGTTTATTGAGCAATATACAGGGTTGGTTCAAAGGTAATTTTATAGCAAAATACACTAGTTTACCTTGCCGATATGGATCGCAAACGATTCCGGAAGATAAATGTTATTTTTATGCAAAATATTATGGGTTACGTTTTTTCTTGTAATCAATTTCAAATATTTCGTATTTGTAAGTCATTCGCAACAAAAGACACATCCGCTTTGTTTTAAAATGTGTATAGTAACGGATGTTTTTCGAATATCGGAGCGCATTTGTCAATTATTCACAAGTACGAAATGTTTGGATTTGTATAGACGAAACGTAACCTTTATTTTTTTTCGCATAAGAATAACATTTATCTTTCGAGATTGGTTTGTGATTTATATCCTCAAGGTAAACACGCGTATTTTGCTATTAAATGCTCTGTGAACGAGCCCCATATATTGCTCAATAAACTAGTAGTGATGCCTGAAAACATGTGTTTTAGGATAAATAATTGGAGATTCTCAAAAAACTACTTGACCAATATAATCCAATGTTGATGATTTTATTTAGACATATGAATCCTACGGATTTAAAGAATTTCAAGTAGTTGCGTGAAATTATCATCTCATTACCAACAAGTGCCAAAACCTGCATTTTGCCTCGTTTTTCAGCCATAACATATTTGCTATTTGTTGGATCTTTTTACGTGTAGTCTCATTTTGTAGGTCTCATAGATACCTTAAAATCTTATTTGAAAAGTTTTTTTGTTCCTGTCAACACTTTCGATTGAATCCCAAGAAACACGTTTTCTCATTCTTTTCCTACAAAAGTTGGTGTACCCATTTTATGCGTCAATGCTTTGAATACCACTTTGAACAACTTGCACCAATAAAACCAGACTTTACAATTATTTTGGGGAAATTTGCTAATATGATTAGACTAAACAGCATTGCAGGTGAAGCTACGAATTAAAATGTTAGCTTTATAACTAGGTATGTTGAAGTCGGAGTTATGCCTGAGATTTTTGGTATTAAGATTACCAAGTGGTGCAAGTGTTTTAGAAGATAAGTACGTGCATTGCATCTGATTCTTAGGACTAAGATGAACAGATGATGATACCTGTATGTAAAAAGCTGGTCAATCTTCAACCATCTCAACTCACTGATCTTTTGAGACGCATGGATAAACTTTCACAGATCATAAACAAACCTACAGCAGTTATTATGAATTTGTAAGTCTTGTAAACGGGGTGTATTCTTCAACATTCTCAATAAACAGTGCCGAGGCCTCGCTGTCCTACATTAGCTCAAAGACGAAGTTAACTTTGTAATGATACATTTAATGTGATATAAATAACCTAGGAATGTATTTGTGCGGAAATGGAAGCATTTATAAGCTTATTATTTGACTAACGTTAAAGGGTAACATTGTATCTACTAGCGCTGGGATGAAAAACAATAACTGCTAGAAAGTGGGTGTGATTATATCAACTTTTGAAGCACTATATTTCTGAACACTGAGTCTACTCGAGTCGTTCTCGGGAAAAAAGTGCGGAACTTGCGATCATGCTATTCTGCTACGCTCAAGAAGTAACCCACAGGAGGAAAATCCTTCTCAATGCTTTCATCTGTCGCCTTCTGGTGTGCGCTGGTCCTTCTAGTTCAAGGCTAGCTGCTTAAGCGGTTTTGATTGATTTTTTATGACAAATACAGTTGTGAACGGAAATATCTACGCGGCAACTGACTAAACGGCTTGAAGTGCCTGCTGATCAACGTAACAGACGACCTTGAGTGATACGAACAACGGTGCACGATCTGTTAAAACGTGCACTCACGGCATGCATATCACACAATTTGCTGTGTGCAGTCGCTTTGCCAAAGTATATAGATACGAGCAGTAGAATCTCTTGGCAGTTAAATCAGTTTTTTTCTAGATCGTCCCCTGTCCACAAGACGAGTATAATCACCAAGAGAAAGTGAGCGTGGTTCTCTTCCCTGTGGAATGATCCCCAGATCTGACAGCTATTGATATTTGTCAAACAAGCTTGTGAATGTATCCATTTTTGCGATAACATAATATGCTCCTGAGTTCTTCTTATCATGAAACCTTCCGTCAAAAAGTTTTAGTGATGGCCATCCAGCTTTTGCAATGATTTGTTATACTTGCGATACGTAATAGTAAGATGCTATTATCAAGTTAGTAATACATTACTTACCTAGGTTGAGAAGTAAGCGTTCGCCTTTTTAAGATTTAAATATTTTTATTCTATAGAATCTTTACCCTAGCCTATACATAGATCAACAGCCATGACGATTAATGCCAGGCTTGATATTCATGTTGCAAGTTGAAACACCTAGGAGCTTGGCATCAAACAGACAAACTCAAAAGAATGCAACAGAAAGCAGACCTAGTCCGCAGAGAGGTCGATTTTGATGTCAGAGGGGAGTAACGTCCTAAAGTTTGTTGTGTTTTCATTCTGATGGTGTCCTAAGCTGTGTTCCAATACTCTCCAGATAATTGGAATACTCAAGAAGAAAAGATACACGACAAGCTATAGGTAGTTTTCAGACTGACATAGTGAAGAATATCAGGATAAAAATTTACATGACATTTCCATTTATCTAGGTACTTTTATTATTTTGTACCTAGCGAGACAAGCGCTACTTCTCAATGGGGTACTGCGGCAAAATAATTCTCCGAATGGCGAACAAATAAATGTTATATCTATCTAGGGTGTGATAAACCTAAGGTCCATGACTTACAAAGTACAGTACCGAATCGGGTTTTTGTATCATAGTCTCTTTACTCATACTCCATTCTGTAAACCACCATTCTCCATGCATTTCGGCCGCAGCCTTTCCTCTCCATGTAACATCCCTGAATCCTCATTAACACTATACATCCATTTCTTTCTAGGCCTTCCCTGTTTTTCTTTTCTCCCGTTCCTTCTAGCAGTGCTTTTCTGGCATGTCTATTATCCTTAATGCGAGCTACGTGTCTTAACCATCTAATTCTTTGAGCCTTGACTGATTTTGAAATAGATGATTGCCCATACATTTTTGCTACTTCATCATTTGTCCTCTCTCTCCATAGACCTTCGCTAACTTTCACCCCCTCAAAGATCCTTCTAAGAGTTTTTCATTCCCACACTTCTGATTTAACGTGTTTTTTGCGTCATTATCCAGGACTCAGCTCTGTACATAACGGTAGGTTTAACTACCGATCTATATAGCCGTATTTTTGCTGCTCTTAAGACATGTTTCCCATTGAATATTTTATTTAGAGCTCCCACCGATTTGCTTCCTTTCATCAGTTTTCTTT
Source organism: Acanthoscelides obtectus (assembly GCA_963669975.1). Classification (NCBI taxonomy): domain Eukaryota; kingdom Metazoa; phylum Arthropoda; class Insecta; order Coleoptera; family Chrysomelidae; genus Acanthoscelides; species Acanthoscelides obtectus. Next base: position 30,272,298 of record CAVLJG010000004.1, on the reverse strand, counting down.
TAATTTCCGCAGATTCAGTTCAGATATGTCTGTTCAAGTTTTTCAATCGGAAAATGTATTATGATAACCTTTTTGTAAGATTTGTCAGACTTTTTGTCCCAATGTATATTTAGACAAAAGTTGTAAAAAGTAATGAGGTCAAAATATTTTAAGTTAATGGAGATACAAACATTTAGAACAAGCTGCATTGCTGTTATTTCAGAAAGTATCGAACAAATCCAAGACATTGCGTAAAGATAATCGAATTTTTTTGAACGAGCTTAAGAATTAGAAATCGTCTAATACAGGACTTATGTCGATACCGATGTATCAGATATATCGGCATTATTGGCCGTTCTTTTTTTCCACACTTAGTCTAATGTATTTTAAAGAACAAGTGACGACTACATACACATAAAAATGGCTACTTTAATATAATGGAACATATTTTTAAACGTTATTCTTTTTATATATCATAACCGTCGTCTTTTTATCGGCATTCGGTCAGTTATATCAGAAGACTCATATATCGGCAAAATAGGCCGATATTGCCGATATACCAATAAACATAATATCGGTATCGGTTGATCCCTACTAAAAGTACTTAATCACATCACAGTAGCATGTGATATTGCAGATCAATAACCAAAAAACATAGTTTTTAAAAAGCGACGACGTTGAGAGATCCAACATGCAAAGTTCTTCCATCGGAGATCCTACTCTTCTTAAGTTTGTATACTTGTGCATCGGCTGTTACTGCAGCAGTTGCGAATTTGAAAGTGGAAATAGCCTGTTGGTGTATCGCGGGCCGCTGCGCCGCGGATCGGTAATTAGTTCAATAAGTCGGGTAATGAACGCTTGCCACTAGGTCACCCATAAAATATCAATAACGATATAGTCGTTACGTAAGTCACGACCGACGCGGGAAATGTCGCTAGAAAAAATGCGGAAAATGTTCGCCGCCGGTTCGCTTAGATCTGCTGCGCCGCGTGGGAAGTTCTGCTCCACTTGCGTTACTTGCTTGCTGCGTCGTGCGGTGCTAATGGGAATGCAAATGTGTTTGAGCAGATTTCATAACCGTTTCGAAAACTCAAGATAAATGCTCTTCACCATATTTGTAGCTAGTTTCAAAATGTAAAGGTTTTTCTGCCAATCTTTTAGTTGCAGTTTTAATGTTGTTTTATTAGTGAGATTATTGCTATAAATTCACAAGAGCATTGTTAAAAATCTTTATACTTCCCCATATTAGGCCAATTTTTATGAGGAACATCATTTATCTACGACTGCCTTAAAATGAACTGAAGCAACTAAAATATTAGGAAAATAGCTCTCCACCAAACTACTTACGATATACTAATGCGCATTATTACCAAGCAATACTATGCTTGAGGCTATTAATGATAATATCAAGTGCTCTTTGAACATATCTTATTAAATAAACCACAGTGCGCCCAATACTATCTGATCACAAGCTGTAATTGGGAATCAATAATGCTTCTTTCAAATGACTGGAATCATTATTTTCCAAATAAAGCGCTGGTCACGTATTTTTATGTACGTGAACCTTAATTGACCTCATTTTATCTATCCAACAAGATCAATAATCAAATAAGTTTGTAATAAATGACTTAATATATTTTATACACATGTACCCAAAAAAGGTTACAATTAATTAGTTGATATTGGCACAGCACAAATCAACACAGTATCAACAAACTAATCAAGACCTGAACACCATCGACTGCTAACGATTCATTCGACTATGAACAAAGTATATAAATTGAAAACACTAAGGTCACTTCGTGGTAAAATTATAGGTCTTTTCACGTTTTATGGCAGTTTATCGTAAACCATAAGATTTTCTTTCATATTTCCTTCTCCATAACATATATGCCCTTCTTTTAGTTTTGTCTCACCGCCTTGAACATGTTCTCGTTAACGTCTGAGTCTGTTACCTGTACGGTTATCACTTTCAGTATGATAACTTGCTGGTTATGGGCGTGCGATTTGAGACAACCTTTTGTTGCTTTTCAATACAAAATATCGATGTTTGAAGGTACAACTACAATGTCGGCAGTCTGTGTTAAATTTGTTGGAGTGTTTTCGGGAAATGAGAGGAAACAACGCTCCCGAATTACCCAATTCATGTGTGTGTGCAAGAGCGAGTAGCAGCTGCATTAAGGATTGGCTTGCATAGCGTGCAATATCCTTTAGGCAAACGGTACAGTTGGTCAATCTGTTTACCTATTTCGTAAGGCATTGTTGCGTAACAGTCAAACACCGTGAAAAGAACTTTAGTTTCCATTACTTATGCATGTGCGGCTTGGTGTTTTCTTGCCCAGACACACATGCAAAGTCTTCAAGTACTGCAGAGTAGAACTTTGCGAACAATTTGCAACGCTCCACAAGACACTACACAGAGAGCTTTACATTCCTTACTGCAGGCGCAGCGACGTTATAGCCAAGCGGAATCGCACAGCAACCCTTTGTTGCGCGACTCAGTGGACTACACAGTGGAGCAAGTTCGTAAACATTCAAGGCCACGGCTTGCACTCTTAATAAAAAATTAGCGCGAACTTTTAGTAAACTTAAAATTACACTCTAACAAAACAGAATCAAATTGTGTTTTGTTCACCTCAAAATTAATCCGTGGACCAAGTCAAGAAACCTAGGTGTTTCCTCTTAAACTAAACACTTCTGTTTTTCTTTGCTCTTCTCCTTTTTTCTTCTCTTTCCCTTTCTCTGTCTCCTTGACATTGTCTGGTTTCTGGGCAACCAGGACTAACAGATTCGACTAACGTACATTAGACAGTAACTAATGGGCAAAGGTCCTACGGACCGCCCAGTCAAACAATGACGAACAGTACGAATAGTAGAACTTTAGTTTCTGTCTATAGAAGGAATTTATAAAAATGGCGTGAGTAATCATCGGTTAGCCTTTAAACAACAGCCAAGCAATACATTGTTATACAGGGTGCGGCAGAGAGGATGGACGGTTTTGAAAAAATCATAAAATAGTTAATTTTTACTCGAAAACAAATTTATTGATGGAATCAGATTCACAAGTAAGTAGCATTTAAGACAGTCAAGCCGAAATCGTTGATGCAGTGCTGGAGGCATTCTTGGAAGTTCGCGTAGACTCTCCCCGACATCGCTCTCTCAACTTGGGCGACTTCCACGCGAATTTCGCCCTTCAATTCATTCAGAGTTCGGGGCTTGTTCGCGTATACTCTAGCCTTGAGGTGTCCCCATAAGAAAAAATCGCATATGGATAAATCCGGGGACCGAGGAGGCCAATGAACATCGCCAAACCTGGAAATAAGGCGACCAGGGAAGAGAGGGCGAATAACGTCCATGGATGCTCGGGCTGTGTGGGCGGTCGCCCCATGCTGCTGGAACCACACACGTCGGATTGGAACACGTCGCCGTCGTAATTCAGGGAGAAAGAAGTTGGTGATCATGTCGACGTAGCGCTCTGAGTTCACGGTAACATCACGTCCATTACCGTCTTCTCAACATCCATGGTAAGTTTTAATTTCATCCAAATTAACTTACAACACTGCATAGCGGCTTCGAGGGCCCTTACTCAGGAGATCACTCGAGGCCGACATGACGTGGCTCTCATCCAGGAACCCTGGCTGAGAAACGGTTCAGTAAACGGGCTTAGTATACCGGGCTATACGCTTTTTAGCGATACTCCGGACACTAAGCCCAGAGCTTGCGTAATGACTTCCGTCAACTCATGGCAACTTAAAGAATTTACATTCAGAGACTTAGTTGCAGTCAGAATTAGATATAAGAAGGAAGGCAGTGACAGGCACTTGGTTGTATGTTCGGCTTACCTTCCTTACGATTCAAGAGACCCTCCTCCGTCTAAGGAAATGGGGGACCTTGTCGCATTCTGTAGGGATTCTGGACTCGACCTTGTGATTGGATGCGACAGTAATGCCCATCACGTTACTTGGGGCAGCTCGAACACCAACAGACGGGGCGAAGACCTAATGGAGTTTCTTGGGGCATCGAACCTTGAGGTTCTGAATGTCGGTAACATGCCCACTTTCAGCAATAGTGTAAGAGAAGAGGTTATCGACGTAACACTGAGCACGCTTAACTTAGCTCAGGACATCAGGGACTGGAAAGTGTCTCTAACACCCTCTCTATCGGATCACAGGTATATACTGTTCAAGACTGATGGAGAGATTCCGGATAAATATGCTCGGAATCCCAGGCATACTAGATGGGGGTCCTTTAGGGCAGACATTGACAGTAAGCTTGGAGCGGTCCCATACAGGCTTAGCAGGGGCTCTGACATAGAAGCAGCTGTCGAGTCTCTGAGCAGGGACTTGACGGCTGCATATGAGGAAAACTGCCCGTTACGCAAAGTACAAGGTAAGGGCAAGGCAACCTTCTGGACCAAAGATTTAGAGGATAGAAAACGAGCGGTGCACAAACTTCTTAGCAGAGTTAAGCACAGGAGAGGTTCTCCTCTATGGGAAGAATACAAAAAGGCATTGTAGGAGTACAAAAAAGAGATTAGAAGGGCCTCCAGAGAATCCTGGAGGCACTTCTGTCAGTCCATAAATGACATTCCTGCTACTGCAAGAATACACAGAGTCCTATGCAAAGACATTAAAGCAAGATTGGGATCTCTGCATGATCCCTCGGGGGGGGGAACACTACTTCCGAGGAAGATACTCTGAGGCTTCTGATGGATACGCACTTTCCCGGTTCCACAGTAGCGCGATCAATCACAGAGTGCATGCAGTTGCGCAGGCCCTCAAGGGAGGACTGGCGCACGGCAAGGGAGATTGTCACCTTCGAAAGGACGGTATGGGCAGTAGATTCGTTTGCCTCATACAAAAGTCCAGGTCTGGACGGCGTATTTCCGGCCATGTTACAGCAGGGACGGATTTCGGTTGTTCCTTACCTGTTGAAGGTGTTTCGAGCATGTGTGGCCACGGGCTTCACACCTAGAAGCTGGCGGCAGGCTAAAGTGGTATTCATTCCTAAACCGGGCAGAGATAGATATACTGGCCCGAAGGATTTTCGACCGATTACTCTTTCATCTTTTGTGCTTAAGACCCTGGAAAGGATAGTTGATAGATACCTAAGGGATGGCCCACTGGAAAGGTGTGTCATTCATGCAAATCAGTTTGCATACCAAGCTGGAAAATCGACTGATCTGGCCTTACACAATCTGGTCGGGAGGCTGGAGAAGACTCTAGATCAGCGAGAAGTGGCACTCTTGGCCTTCTTAGATATTGAAGGTGCATTTAATTGCACCACAACCGACTCTATCAGACAGGCCTTGGTTAGACACGGGGTTGGATCAATCCTAATAGATTGGGTCCTCTCTACTCTGGAGGGTCGGGTAACAACAGCTATGCTGAATAACGTAAGCTGCAGCGTGAACGTAGCTAGAGGCTGCCCTCAGGGCGGAGTTCTGTCACCCCTACTGTGGTGTATCGTGGTGAACGAACTGCTCGTTAGGCTCAGCAGTATGGGTGTCTACGCGCAAGCCTATGCTGATGACGTAAGCATAGTGGTTAGGGGGCGTTTCTGTAGAACAGTCTCGGAAATTATGCAGGGCGCTCTGCGCTCCGTGGAATCGTGGTGTAGGGAAGTCGATCTTTCTGTTAATGCTGAAAAGACCGAGCTGATCCTATTCACTAGGAGAAGAAGGCTTGACGGACTGGTCATGCCTACCTTCTTTGGGACTAGATTAGTTTTGTCCCAGTCAGTGAAATATCTGGGAATTATCCTGGACTGCAAACTGAACTGGAGAGAGCATGTGGAACACAAGGTTAGCAAGGCTCGCAATTCGATGTGGGCTTGTAGACGTGTTGTCGGTGTAAGGTGGGGGCTTAAACCCAAAGTGGTATACTGGCTCTACACGACGATAGTACGTCCATCTCTCTTGTACGGCTCCCTGGTCTGGTGGCTTTGCATCAGAACTGAGTCAACTAAGGCCAAACTCAATAAAATTTAGCGTTTGGCCTGTATTAGCATTACAAGCGCAGTGCGAACAACGCCATTGAGTGCAATGGAAGCTCTGTTGGATCTCCCACCGTTGGATCTGGTGATCCGCGGTGAAGCGAGAGTTGTCGCTCATCGACTGTGGAGTCAGGGCAGCTGGGCTTTCTTGAATCCGGTCAAGGGGCATACTGCCATATTAGTCGAATTAGAAAGGGAGGACCCCGTCCTTCTAAGCAGGGGTGATCGTATTACCCCTAAATATCGCTTCAACCGCAAGTTTATTGTGGAGTACCCAACGAGGGAGGAGTGGGACGCCGGTAGCCGAGGACTCTCCGAAGTGAGCGGGCAGGTCTGGTACACGGACGGCTCGGTCACCGAAGAGGGTTCAGGTGCTGGGGTCTCTGGACCTAGAACTAGGCTATCTCTGCCTCTCGGTGAGTACACCACCATTTTCCAGGCGGAAATCTTTGCGATTCTGGCTTGTGTATCACACATTCTGGAGGAGGGTGGGCCTAGGAGAAGAATAACAATCTTATCCGACAGCCAGGCTGCAATGAAAGCACTAAGTGCATGTAAGATTACTTCGAGTCTTGTATTGCAATGCAGGGAGGATCTGGATTGCCTCGCAGCGAGGCATCCGGTATCGTTAATATGGGTACCGGGGCACGCTGGGATAAGGGGCAATGAGACGGCGGACACTCTGGCGAAAACAGGATCAGCCAGCAAGCTCGTTGGTCCTGAGCCAGCTCTAGGAGTAACCGCGCATAAAGCTAGGAGGAAAATTGAGACGTGGGTTGCAAGACAACACTCTCAGAAATGGAGAAGTATCTCTAGACATCTCCGCCAGGCACGAGAGCTCATTGAAGGGCCCAGTGCTAAGGATGGACGCTTCTGCCTATCTCTGGGTAGAGCCAACCTAAGGTTGCTGGTGGGACTGTTGTCTGGCCATAACACGTTAAGGCGGCACCTGCACGTGATGGGGGTGGCTGAGGATCCCTTGTGCGAACGCTGCGGAGTAGAGGAAGAGACCTCGGCGCACGTTTTGTGTCGCTGTGAAGCTCTGAGCTACTATAGGCAGACTATACTGGGGTCCATTACTTTGGATCCTCAGGACGTAAAGGAGCTTGGACTCAAGGCGATTCTCAACTTCGCTAAAAGGGCGAGGCTTATGATTTAAGTATTGTAGAGGTGCATAAGGGCCCGCTTAAGCGGCCTATGCACTGGCTCCTTATGGCGGCCGGGATGCCTCTAAAATTCAAGATTCATTCATTCATTCATACCGTCTTCGAAGAAGTATGGGCCAATGATGCAGGTTTGCGATACAGCGCACCAAACCGTTACTTTTGGGCTGTGCAGCGGTAATTGTTGCGGATTTTCATTAGCCCAATAACGACAATTCTGCTGGTTAACCATGCTGTTTAGGTGAAAGTGGGCTTCGTGACTCATAAACAAAATGAGGTTCTCATTTTGATCGATCAGTGCTTCCATCTCACGTGCGAAGTTCATTCGTTGTGCATAATCTCCGGGCTGTAACTGTTGCACAATGGCCAATTTGTAGGGGTTAAAGCGGAGATCCATATGCAAAATTCACCTCACCGAACGATCACTAAGGCGAAGTGTAGCAGCATGTTTCCGGGCAGATCGAGTCGGACTGCGAAGAAAGACCTGTCGAACGCGTTCAACATTTTCAGGAGATCTAACTGTTCGCGGCGCTCCTCTTGGTCTTCTGTTGATCACTTCACCACGCCTGCGAAGTGATTCAACCCAACGAAGGATGGTGTTTCGAGAGGGAACAGCTCTATTCCGATGAATGTTGAAGTAGCGACGAAACTCACGCTGTACGACGATGACTGATTCATTATTTCGGACGAAACAATCATATGCGAAAACGCGGTGCTCCACCGTCCAAGGCTCCATAACGACAACTGGTAAAATAATGCTAGGATCTCACGAGTCAAACGGTACCCTCCCCACCTTTCTCGTAGACGGAGGCGGAGAGTACTACCCATCCCAAAAACGTCCGTCCTCTCTGCCGCACCCTGTATATGTAACTGGAGAAGTACTGACGCACTATATCGGCATGTGACAGTAGATGTCATATAATTTGGATGATATGAATTGTTTCTATATTTGAATGTTATGTTGAGGCCGACGAGACGTGTAAGGCTCCTCGGACAGCATCTTCAATATATTACAGTAGTCATGGTGGCGCAGACCACACTCTAGCTTGAATTGATTTTCTTGTCACCTCGTGATGCAGGACATTGTTATTTGTTAAAAGTGTGTGAGGTTCAACTCACATTTTTAAGATTGATATTTATGCTGCAACATACGGTTCTATTTTTATTATGTTTATAAGATTTACTAATAAAATTAAGGTCACTCAATACACCCTGCCGCTGGCAACTGTGCAATCGGCGCACCTAAGGTATTGTTTACACCAAAAGCAACTTCGGATTGAGTTCCAACTAAAGCAACTGCCAAGCAACTTGTAGTCTCGTGTTGAGGTTGTGGATAAAGCCACTGACTGAAGATAGTCAGAATTTACGAAAATAAACACCTTTATATGCAAGCATGTTTCTTGATTGGTCGTACACAATCATTGCTTGTCACATTCCTTGTATCAACTATAGACCTCCTGGAAGGTTTTCAACGCTGCTGCTTCAACTGTATCACTTCAAGGAATACGAAAACGTGACGGAGAAGCAATTTTGCCCGTTTATCTTCGGTCATCCATCAACTAGCGGTCAATTACAAACCGACTGTTGATCGTGGAGGTACCACCCGGAGGATCTTTAAGGCGAGGCCAGAATATTTGCACGGTCTCCTGAAAAGCATAAAAAAATACAAACCAAATAACGACGACATTGCCAGCAACTGAGCAACTAGTCGTGTTGTTGTCTTTTCGGCGAGACTGCCTATATTTGAATATATCTGCCGAGTCTAGTTGCCGTTGAGTTGCGGTTGCCAGTCTTACTCGATGAGAACGATTCCTAAGTGGCATCTAAGGCAAGCCATAGCTTGATGGGCATGTAGCTGTGGCCGCTGGCTAGAGCGACTGTTTCGCCGAGACTGTCCATCGCTGGGTGACATCTGGTTTCTGACAAGTTTGGTATGAGAAATCTGAATATGAAAAGTTTTTGCGAGTGATTCTACTTATCCCACTCTGTATACTATTATTTATTAGTAAATGTATTGGTATACTGCTAAAATCCTATTCACCGTGTAATAAACCCATTAAGATGATAATGTATGTATAATAATTCATTAATCGTGTAAAATGGTGATAAAGTTAACGCTCTCTCAATCACATTAGTTTCTTGAAGCCTTTATTAACCCAGCACAAATAATAGCATGCTTTGGTAAATAGTGAACGGTGGAGAGTCTGGTTTTATTTCGGTCACGATATGGGCTGAAATAAGTTCATTTATTTATTTTTGAAGTCGGCCGGTTAATAGGTTTGAAATTTTACACGAAATGCATCAAAGATAATGTCCATTTGGATTCCCACAGCAGCACGTGCAGAAAGGATCATGTCCATTTGACTTCCCAAGACAATACATGAGGAAAGTATTGAATGAATAAATGATTAGCAAAGAAGCTATGTACTTCCCATGGCCACTTTTTGATCCCTTTTGTGCTTTGTGTAGCGCTAGTGCGAGAACGATCATTTCGCAAACACCATGTTGGACCTGGATCCTGACTATCTTACATCTTCTGGATCCAGCACACTAGACCCCATTATAGTCTGCCTATGATATCCCAAGGTGAATTTTACACTGTGGTCTGTAGCATCAGTATTTGCAGATCATTTCGTCAGTGTCAGTGGATTTCTGCGTCACCTTATACGCCAATAATTACTGACGTCCATGCTACACGGTTAATAAATATCACATTCCACGATGGCCTTCCAGAGAAGCTCTGCAGATGGATGGCTGACTTTCTCTCTAGCCACAAGATATCTTTTAATAATAATAATAATATTTATTCACTCAATGTACAAAGATAACAAACAATATGAGTAAATAAATATAAAATCAAAACAGGCCCAATAGAAGGCATCGCCTGTACATGGACCAATAAATTTAAGTTGAAGTAGAATGCAAATGACAAAAAAGGACAAAAATTAGCTACAGTAGATTATGTATTTAGTTGATGTTCGTATTTATGAGTTTATGAATTTCAGTCCTAGATATAGAATGTAGCCACTTTTTTAAATATCTTTTGAAACAATTTCCGAAACGTAAATCTTTTAAGTCTTTAGGTATAATTTCATAAAATTTAGGCGCTAAATAGAGATATGATCGCTGCATTATAGATTTATGCGGTTGAGGAACTACTGTACCACGAATTTTGTACCTGGTATAATGATTATGTTTAATTTTTTGGTCGGTGTTTACAAATTTATGGTAGTGAGTGATACTGTGTAAGAAATAAAGCTGTCTTATATCATACATTCGAACATCTGCGTATAATTTTTCAGTGGGATAAAGTTTCGGTTTTTTAAATATCATTTTTAGAATACTTTTTTGAAAAACATCTAAATTATAGATATGTGACGAACATGCAGCTCCCCATGCTAATATACCATATGTGAGATGAGGCTCAATCAGTGCATGGTATAATGTTCGAAGATATTTTTCTGTCAATATATTCCCAAGGTATTTAATTTTGTAGGATACAAATCTAACTTTCTTTAAAATATAATTGACATGGATGTCCCATCGTAAGTGAGGATCCAAGACCACTCCAAGGTATTTTATGTTGGGCACTCTATTAATTTGCATTTTTTGATCATTAATATTGAAGGAGAAATTTGTGTAATTTGGCAGATGTCTAGCATAAGATCCAAATGGTAAAAAATGTGTTTTAGAGTAGTTAATGCTTAATTTTCTACTGTTAAACCACCGAATAATTTTGATAAAATCATTTTCAATTACATTTTTCAGATCAGACCAGTCAGTGCCTTTATATAATATTGCAGTATCATCTGCAAAACTAGTTATTTTGCCAACACAATTAATTTGGAAAATATCATTTAAATATATATTGAATAACAGCGGACCTAAGACAGTTCCTTGTGGGACACCACACTTAATATACATTTCTTTACTAAATGATCCTGATATCTGCACAGATTGTGGGCGATTTGACAAATAACTTTCGATCAGTGAGTACGCGTTTCCTCTGAAACCAATTCTCTCCAATGCTTCTAATAATAATTTGTGATTAACTGTGTCGAAAGCTTTCTTTAAATCAACAAAAATGCAGATTGAAGGGATTCTGTTATCAATATTTTGATGTATTTGATTTACAATTTTAGTTATTGCGTCCGATGTAGCCTTCCCTTCTGTAAATCCATATTGATTTTCACTTAAAATTTTGAATTTTGTGAGGTATCGAATCATTCTAGTAGATAAAACTTTTTCAAAAACCTTTGCTACACTGGATATTATTGATATTGGTCTATAGTTGTTAACATCTGTTTTTGTTCCTGATTTATGTATCGGTATTATATTACCTTTTTTTAAAATTGAGGGATATATGCCAGATTCAAAGCATTTGTTGATTAGGTAAGTGAGTGGTTCTGTTATGTCCTCGGCTATAATTTTCAAATGCTCGCTTTTAATACCATCGAACCCAGGACTTTTCCGATTTTTTAAGGACATAACAGTGGTGTATACTTCACATTGCTCGACTTTATCCAAAATAAATGAGTTCAAAGTTCTTTTTGGAGGCTGAGTATTTTGTACATTTGCTTGTATATTACTTGCTAAATTTTCGCCTATGTCAATAAAGAATTGTACAAATTTATCGCATATCTGTTGAGTATTTTTTAATACTGTTCCCGATGTTGTATTTAACTCAGTGACACACTCTTTAACTTTTGTTTTCCCAGTAATCTCATCAATAGTTGTCCAAAGCTGCTTAGGATCATTTAAGTTATTATTCAATTTATTTAGGTAATGTTTTCGTTTAGTTTTTATTTTATTTATTTTATCCTAATAGATGTGTTCTCCTCTTTATCCTACACTGTCAGCGGATGCTCCCTAGGGATTGGTTTCCGCACCAACATTGTTTCGAGTTCGAGCAATCCGATCTACAGCTTTGCTGATGATAGCGTTCTACATGCAGGCATTCGGAATGCCAAGCTGAACTCTGCCAGTAAGCTGGAGATAATAAGACTAACAGTGACTTTCTCTCTGATGAGAGACCTGGAGGTTATCCCTTCCCGGGGACGATACAACCTGGATCAGTTTGATGCTTCCAAATGACACTACTGTACCGTGACGAACAAGAAGCCCCAGCGTTTGGAATTTAGATCACCAAGGACTTGGTTTGATAGGAATACATCTTGTCAATCGCAAGAGCTGCTGGAAAAAGGTAGGTTATTTGTTCATAGCTAAGAAGTACTTTTCCCCACTCAACCTTCTCACTCTGTAGAAGGCTGAGTCCTACCTAGCTTCGAGTACTGCTCACATGCTTGATATGTTGCCACCCCGTTTACATTGTCGATATTCGATGCTCTTCAGGGAAGGGCTGTTCGACTAATCGATGCCATTTCTCTGACAAGCAGTCTCGAGACCATTTCGCACTGACGGCCGGTAGGTGATCTGGCTCTCTTCTACTGCTATATCAACGGGCTTTGCTCCTCAGAGCTCTCCCCCGATGAGCCTGTCAGACGCCCTAAACTTCCACCTCCCATCCTTACTGTGTCGAACTTCATACGTCGAGAACTGTCCGGTACGACCGCTTCTTTGTTTCTAGGTTGAAATTAAGAAGTAATCTGCCTGAGGAATTTTGTTCCAGTTCTCTTAGTTAGACAGTTCAAAAATGGGGTTAACGAGGTCTATGCTTTTCATGGTGATAGGATGCCATCTTTGTCTGATCGCTGAATGAAACCACACATGTTTGGATTCGTTCTTTTCATTAGAGTTTCAACGACAAAGTACAACTCTCAACAATGTGTATCTGTCTGCCAGGCTACAGCTGCTACTTGCTCTTGCACACAGTCACACACATCAATTGGGTGATAGAGGGCCGATGTTTTCATTCGCTTTCCTAAAATATTCCAATAAATTTAATTCAGAGAGTAGACTTTGTAGTTGTATCTTCAGACAATACTATGTGTTCTACCGAAGATCAACAAAACGTAAACCCGCACGACCATACCAAGCAAGTTGTCTTACTGACAGTGACAAAAATGGGTTTTTTTCAACATGGTGAGTTAAAACTAAAGAAACCTATATCTGTGTGCTAGTGTGCAAATAATTCATTCCGCGCCTGCTACAAGTGACCGTGAAGTGAACGACAGCCAATTCTAAGTTGACGTCTTGTAGGAAAACCTAAATGATGTCAAAAAAACCGACATAATGTCACTTTCAAGTTACGTAATTCCTCTGCCGCCAAAAACCTATACAGTGGACCCCCGATAATCCCGCCCCTGTCTAATCCGGCGCCCCCTGTAATCCGACATGTCTTTGAATATGTATTACATACATACGTATTTGACAATTTTCGCTAATGTAGATCACGCAGGTTTGAACAGGTTACAACTTGTACGCGCAACCGCTATCGTGCTCGACGCGTAAGCATTGTTTTACTTAGTTTGAATTTGACTAAAGTTGATACCTGTACGGCCTAGCGTGCGTTCATTGTTTACTATTTATTCATTGTGTCTTAAATATAGTACCTAGTAATGTCATCACAAACTCAGAAGCGAAAGCACAAAACATTGACAATTAAAGAAAAATGTGATATTTTAGAACGCTTAAATCGCAATGAAACTTAGCAAGTGTTTAGCAAGTGAATACGGCGTAGGCCGATCTACAATTTATGACATTAAAAGAAACCACGAGAAGATCAAGAAGTTCGTGTCAACTAGTGACTGCAGGCCAGGCAAGGGACATACACTCAAGAAAGCTGAACATCCAGAAGTGGAAGAAGCTTTGTACATGTGGTTTCTTCGGGAAAGAAATAGGCATGCACCAATTTCAGGACCCATGTTGGCCATGAAAGCTATGTTTTTTTGTAAGGAAATAACAAAAAAAGATGATTTTGTGGCCAGCAAAGGATGGCTAGAACGTTTTAAAAGTCGTCATGGCATACGTTTAATGACTATTACAGGAGAGAAACTTTCTAACGATGCCACCTGCATAGAGCCCTTTAAATTAAGATTTTTACAGACAAAAAAGTGCATGGATAACAAAAGACCTTTTCAAAAAGTGGTTTGATGAATGCTTCGTACCTGAAGTTAGAAAATGGTTAAAAGATCATAATTTTCCTCAAAAAGCGTTGTTGCTTCTTGATAACGCTCCAGGTCTTCCGTCTGAAGAAGAACTAACAACTGAGGATAAATGCATCACTGCGATGTTTCTTCCGCCAAATTGCACTGCACTGATACAACCAATGGACCAGTATATCATTCAGTTTGTCAAGCAAGGCTATAAGAAAAACCCTACTTCTGAGAGCCGTATCAAAAGACCAACCAATAGAAAAAAAAACATTAAAAGAATTTAATATGAAAGACTTGGTTTTTGCTCTTTGTCAGTCGTGGAATGAGTTACCGTCATCAACTATTAAATCGTCCTGGAAAAAGTTATGGCCAGATATAGTCACCACTCCTAGCAACGTTCCACAAATCAGTGTTACTTCGGAAGTTATAGAACAAGTCGCTACTGAAACAAAGATAAGTCCGGAAGATTTGGAAATCTGGTGCCGTGGAATGGATAAAGAGGAAAATGTTTTTCATGAACGAAGAGATTATAAAAGGGGTTTCTAATTATACAACAAACAATCAGGAAAATAACGACGACGTGATTGCAACTGCTCCACAAGTCACAGCACAAGACGCCATTAACGCCTTTGAGCTAGGTTTACAATGGGCTGAAGAGAATGGGTACATCCTACAATGATCTTTTGAGAAGACTGAGGGACAAAGCTCTGATCTCACGTTATAACAACCTTAAACAAAAAAAAATTGATGAATATTTACAAGCTTCATAATTTGATAAATTCATTAATGATTTTGATTAATAATTCTTGATTATTTTGGTACATATGTATGTGCATTTATGTTTAATTTTATAATAAAACGTAAGCTCTCTATTTTTATTTAATTTACTAAATTCGACATACATAAACTATATATGATTTGTACTTCAAAGTACATACATATACATAACTTATATAATCTTACCATTGGATAAGTAATTTGTCGGATTAAAAATTCCGGACTATAGGGGGTCTTAGGCAGTGCTCTATAATCCGACAAATTCGATAGTCCGACATTGCCCTGCATAATGTTTGTCGGATTACCGGAGGTCAACTGTACTTGAATTTAAAAAGTACTTTGTTCGTTCTACTATGCCATCCTCTACCACTAATGTTGATCAGTTTATATGTAATTATACAATAACTTGACAGGTTTATACTGAAAAAGTGAAGACAAATATTTTGGATTATTTGTTTTGATCATTTAGCAACTCATGTGATGTGACTTTTCATTTTCCGTTAATTAATTTTGCAAGCCGCAAACCAGCGGTATGACAACTCTTAATGGAAATGTTCGTACATTTCCAGATGACTGAGGAGCCGATTGCCGATCGGTATCAGCAATAAACGGAGATGGACTGGCAAAACAATATTAAAAAAATGAGAAAGCGGCTGTAAATATTTAATAACGAGCAAGTTTAAATTAATTCAATTAAACACAGAGCTTCCTCTTATCTCGCTGTGCATTCACAATAGCGTAGTGACTAGAAGCTGTGTTTTTGGAACACATGTGAGTTAATTATGACGATAATAATACAGTACACCAAAACAAATTAATAAGATTGGATGATTTGTGAGAGAAGACAATTATAGGACTGAAGTAAAACGAAACTTTCAACTGAATGTATTATCACCATAAAGTAGTCGTAATACATGAATAGTATAATAGTACATCATCCTAAATTACAAAGTTTTTTTGCTTGAGACCCTTCTGTGCTTGGGCCAACGCTGTAAGAAAATCACAATCAGGATTTAAATAAAATCTCAGCTTAATTTTATTGACTAATGACTGACACCTAGTTTCACGATAGCACATATTTTTTGTTGAGGGTAGATGATTATAAAAATAAGAATTGTTAATTTCCATTTAGTAAAATTTACTCGTTGTGCACCGATAATATGTGCGAACTATATAGGTAATACGATGATTATTAAGATAATAGAATTATTTACTAAATTCATTGTCCCGTTTGGGTCTCATACATAGGTACAAATACATTTAATGAATCTAACAAAGACTAAGATTAAATGAAGCTATCCAGTAAAACATTAGATAAAGCTCCGTTTTTAACCTCCAGTGAAGCCGAATGCAAATTAAATAATGTAATATAGGCAAATGTATAACATCATTATTCAGATCAGAGGCTCTTATATCGAATGTGATTAACAGTTTTTGTGCGTTGTGGCACCACTCAGCTTTTCTTCCAGCATGACTAACGACATAACAAAATTGCAAATTGTCGATATTATTCCAAGTTACCACGCTGAAATTCGGGGTGAAGAAAATGATGCATGACGTAAAAATGACAGTTGAAAATTTGAAGATGTCGTCTGGGCGCCATCTTGGAGCATTTTAAATGGGATATGTGGTCATGTCATAGCTCATTTTAAATCTTCTTATCAGTACCCTACCGCTTGAGTGTGAGTTGAGTGATTTTGTACATAGAATCACGTATAACAGGACAAGCAATGATCAAAGCGCTATCGCCTCTATAGTATGTTATATCTTCTCATTTTGAAACATTCTACATTAGTACACAATAGAGTATGGAACACTCCGTTTGAAAAAATGGACAGATCTTTGCATCTTTTTAAAGAAATGTGCCTTTTTTTGCATTTTCGGGTTTCGATCACCGCTTGTGGAATTAAAAGTGATGCAATGTATAAAAATGCTTAATTCTGACAGCTAGCCAGTCTGCCATTTTGGAAAAAGGCGATTTGATATTATGATGATTAAGAAGACTGAAAATGAAGCCTCACGTGATCTCTTGTTCCATTCCAAAAAATATAGGGTTTTGCAGGGCAAAACTCCATTCTCGCTAGCCGATATTAATGAAACCTAGCACAATCAGGTATAATCTGGGGCACTGAATTTGAATATGTCCGACAAAAACCCCTGTGTCTCGTGAAGATATGGAGGGGGTTTTGAGGATTTTCTCATAGGAAACCTCAACTTATTATACTTACTATAATAGGGCTCTAAAGGATAAAGTCTCCATTTTTGTATTCCTTTGTTACACGTACATAATTTGGGATGACGATTTCGAATATGATCATGAAAAAATCGTGAAATTTGAGTATTTGAGATCTCCGTTAGTATTAGCGTCAAGTTGATATCGGTCTCGGAATCTACATACCCGGTTTTCACACGTAACGAGTTTTTGCTTTTTAGGATAAACATTGTAATTTCGTCATCCATTGTTAGAAGCGCACGGAACTTAGGCAGCTAGGGATTCAGAATTCGAATGTCAAAGAATTGTAGGGTTGCGTTGGTATCGAATTTCAAATATAAAATGAATCTGTATCGATATCTACTAAGTTCAAAACATTCTCGTACAATGCGTAAATGTTGGTTGATATTTCCATCTTACAAGTAACGATGATTGATTTGCTCTTTGTCAAATCGTGAGAAGGAAAAACACTGAGCGCTTAAATTCTTGCCCAATCTGCATAAACAGATGGCGATTCTGAAGGTCACCGAGTTGCATTCATTATGATCTGTTCATTTACTGGGCCATTTTTTCCTGCTCAACACACATAACAGTGTCCAAGTGTCCTTTACCGTGCAGTTAAACTTATCGTGTACATAGTATTTTCGACGTTCTCTATAGTACAGTCACTATAGGTCATTTTTGATCTTCAAATCATGGATATAAGGAAATGTACCTTGTCAGTCACAGGGCTATGAATGTTGGAGTCAAAGATGATCTATCTATACGAGGCCATGTACATTTTTTTTGAATTTTTGAGTAGCTCGCACAAAAATTATTGAAGAGAGTGGAATTGACATTGTTTTCTATTTTCCACTTTTTGTACCTCTCGAAATGGCGGATTTTGAAAATTTATGAAAAAAGTACGTAATATTTTACCATTACAGGGAGAAAAATACTTTCCTTATTTTACGATATCGTGATTAAATTACCTTTCTATAACTGAATTTAGACATGTTTTTTTTTGGGACATGATAAATACGAGCAAAGATCCAGTTTCCATATGGAGGTTAATTCTTTAGCGCAGTAGAGTAGAATGCTTCCTGGTGAATGGTCCTGAATTGTGACAGCTGTTGACATTTGTCAAACAAGTTGACATTTGTGAATGCATGCTTTTTCTGCAAAATAATATTCTCGGCAATTCACAAATTTATCTTCGTCTTCCGGAATAAGGCTGATGGTTGATAGTACGCACTTATTTTCCCCGAACATGACTCGATGATGGTATTGACAATCAGTGCTCAGGAATTCCCCGAAAGGTAAGATAATCACGCATATTTTCTCTCAGTTAATATTCTCCCTCAACTCCATTGAATCTTAGACGATAAAGAGCGAACGCATGTTTTGTTACACAACTTTCATTAAAATGTCAGGGATCGTGTATGGGCCAGAGGCTTTTTTGGCGTCAAGTGACTTTACTAGTGAGGTGACATCCCTCTTAGAGCGGAAGCCTTGATATCTGTGTCATCTGGACGTTGTAAAAAATGCCCTTAATAGATACAATACTGATTTCTATGATGGATTTGAAGTGTTTCAAACGAAGTTTGACTGTTGGATCAACCCACCATCCTCCATACTAGTATTGAAGATTTATTTTAGTCATTTATTTCATTACAGATTTTAATGCTTATCCATATCTATAGTTAAACTGGACCGTATTCTGTTACCTGGGCTATCAGAACCGACAAAATAAAAGTTGGCCTTGCGTGGATAAGGTTAACCAGTCACAGGTGCCAATTTGCACCGGCTGTTGCTGATATGCGTTTGGAACCGGTAGAGTTACATTTCGTTGCCCATTTAGTTCAAGATTTGTATACTCATATATTTTTTTGTTTTTGTACTCATTTCAAGGAACCTGTTTCTTCAGTTTTCAACGTCCCTCATCGACCCCTGAGACTAGAGACATATATTTGTGTATGGCGTGTACAGGATCAGGAAGATGACACTGTGCATCTAACTTATCTATATCAGAATTAATTCTCAGGAAGCGATGTCTAATGTAAAGGATTCCATGTTGAGTCATGGTACTATTACCTACTCGAGAAGATAAACGTGGCGTCACCCGGTGACAAAATTCCCCAGAGACGGGTGGCAAGCGTTCAGTTTTATATGACTCTTCAACACGTAATTTGTGATTAGCTGCATTTAGCTATGGTTTACTGTGCAGTGGTGGTTTGTCCAAGTCACAATAACAAGAAAAGCAAATACGTTATGAATTGGAGTTCAGTTTTTCAAAAACAAACAAATTTGGGAACAATGATTTCTGAAGTGTTATCCGCAACACAAATTTGATAATCTCTTATTAAATGTAGTGAACTCGACCATATTTTTGACATTTTCAGCGCAGGGTTATTGAAGTTGACCAAAAATTATTTCCAATCATTAATGAACTTAGACATGCCAGCTGTGTAAGTGCAGATGCCAAGCAGCTATTTTTAGGTGCAAGATGTATTTTGTTGTTGAATAGAGATATAAAAGAAAAATCCAGAATTCTGAAGACGAAAATGATGAAAATTGTAAAATAAACTCAATGAAGCTGTTTACAATACAGGGTACTTTTACAACTACCAATAAAAAAGATTAAAAAAGCACTTACACATTTATACAAAACTAGCTGACCCGAACGACGGACGTTGACATCCAAGGGCTTCATTTTTAAACTTGAAAGCCTTGCAATGTGGACGATTTGTTGTGAACTGATTGCCACGTCATAACCGAATGCAGCTCGGGTAATTAATAAAATTTTGAATAATCACAATTTTAACATAAGGCATGATTGCGGTGAACTAGCTTCCACCATTGTTAATTATTTTTGAACAAATGATTCTCAAAAAACTCACTGAACAGACTGAAAACTGGAACAGCTCTAATTGAATGGACTGTTCACTACTAATTAAATAAAACAATATTTTTTCATAGATAAACACTGTTAAACGATAATATAAATTTGCGGCGTGCGAGCTTTCAAGTTCAAAATGATAGAGTAGTGGGAGCCAATTAAGCAAAAGAAACGTATTTTTATCCGCCATTTTTATTCATTGAGTTAACTGACAAAGATAAAAAATCCGTAGTAATTGACGGGTTTTCCTCTTCATCCCACAACGTCCACGCGGGTGTTCCCCAGGGATCGGTCTTGGCTCCGACACTGTTTCTCTTACATATCAACGACCTCCTTTCCTGCACGATCAACCCAATCCACAGCTTCTCTGATGACAGCACTCTACATGCAGGAATTCAGAGAGACAAGCCGATCTCTGCCGCTGAGCTGGAAAGAAGAATACTAGCGACGACTTCCTCTCTGACAAGAGACCTGGAGGCTATCACTGCTTGGGGACGCAACAATCTTCTACAGTTCAATGCTTCCAAAACACAGTACTGTACCTTGACGAACAAAAAGCGTCCTAGCGCTCATCCGGTTTCGATGGATGGCCGAGCTCTGCCAAAGAGCCATTCCTTTCGGCTGGTCAGAGTCCAGATCACCGAGGACCTGATCTGGCACGAACACATCTCGTCAATAGCAGCAGCTGCTGGGAAAAAGCTAGGCTACTTGTTTAGGGCTAAGAAATACTTTTCTCCGCATGACCTTCTCACTCTATACAAGGCCCAGATAATGCCTAGCCTCGAATATTGCTCACACGTTTGGGGTGCTGCCGCCCCGACTACATTGTCCATGCTCGATGCTGTCCAGAGGAGGGCGATCCGACTGATCGATTACTCTTCTCTAACAGACAGTCTCGGGACCCTTTCGCACCGGTGGGCCGTCGGCGATCTAGCTGTTTTCTACCGCTACACCAACGGACTTTGCTCCTCAAAGCTCTCTTTCATGATGCCGCCGCGCGATGTGCCTGCCAGACAGACCCGCCTGACTTTGGCGTCCCATCCTAACCGTGTCGAACTTCGTACATCCAGAACTGGCCGATATGACCGCCCCTTTGTCCCGAGGGTGGCGAGATTGTGAAACAATCTACAAGAAGAAGCTTTTCCCAGTTCTATTAACCTTAGGCAATTCAAAAATCGTATTAACAAAATTTCTTTGGGATCATCATAGCAACCGCGGTGTTCCGGCATTTAGGCTTCTGCCTGCGCGGTAGCTTCGATATATATAAAAAAAATTAGGCAACACTGCAGTTTCCTTTGAAAGGGCCATCACATGGTACAGAAATGTAAGCCCAAAAACGGAAGCACAGTGTTTTCATAAAGATGCCGGAGAGTAGTGTCTATCACTTTTAGTACTTCAGATGTTTCCTGTGCTGTGCGTGACCTTAAACGCGCGCAGCTTAAATAATCATTAGGTTTTCAATGATTTCCCAATTTTCTGCGCAATTTTCATGATTTTTATTTCCGTAAGAACATTCTATACAGCATTTGGAAAATTTTAAAGAAAGATGTCGTTCTCAAGTTATGGCGTCATCTATCTTGGTCTCCATTATTTTTCTGTTCTGTTGTATTGTTTCAATCGTATTCCAACAATTTCTTTTCTTTTAAGTCAGTCAGTGACTCATTTTCAGTACTTTGCACTTAAAGCAAATCGACGCCTTTAGCTCTTCAGTTTGCTGACTCTATTATGTTCCACAGATCTGATAGCTATACCATTTAGTAGAATGGAGGTCAAGAGTAACAAACTACTACACACACAATGTAGTACCCCAAATTATCATATATTATCATATATCTATCACTTTTCTTGTGTTGAAATATCAATAACTTCACACATAGTACTTCCATAAAAAGGACAAACATTATCCATTAAGACGTATGCGTTGAATGAATAAGTACTTAGCACTTGTAACTGGCGACATTACAACAATAATAATATAATACTAACGCCGATAATATTGCACTGATACAACAGTAGGGGAATATGGTTTCAAGAACAAGCATTGCTCATTATTTTAACACAGTGAAGCTATAAAAATGCCTGCTAAGCCGGTATTATTCAATAATAATAGTAAGTACTGCATTATCTCATCATCAGATAACCATTCATCATTAAGCGCCTTTCGATCATATTGTTTCTTATTAATATTTCATTCTATTGTCCTAGTTTACACCCATGAACGTTGATTGCTCATAGTTATTTTCATTTGTGAGCTATCCATAGAAAAATACTGCAGAGAAAAATGAGCGAAAAATGAAAATAAATGAATTAAGCAGTGGCAAATTGCATAGATGCAACGCAGCGTTTTTCTCTAAACATGGTTTTTCAAAACCGCACGCAGCATAACCCGAACGAGTATCATTCTTTTGATTCGAATTTCTTACAATACCTTTGAAACATTATTTTGAAAAGAAAGGCTAGGGGATTGTATTAGGTTTGTTCAAGTATCATTTATCAACAAATGACTACATTTTTCCGTCGAAAATTGAAGGATTCAATTCAAATGCTCGCCAACCATACAAAAAACAATATTTTCAAAATATCCTACGTATTGGTTTAGCATAAACACATGACAATTAGTGGCTTCTATTTTCTTTTTCCTAGATCTAAATTTGAAGCAGCTACACTGCGCCACTCTTGAATATTTTGATTTTGTTGTAATTTATTTTGTTACTTGACTGTATGCTGAATAACCTCCTCACTTACAATTTAATTACACTCCCTTTCTTAAAAGTAACATGACAAAAATCACTTTCTTAGGCCGTTGGTCGAGGCAGACTGTAAATGTCACCATGCTTCCGAAATGGAGATTTTGCACTTTTGTATGGATAGGATATAAATGTCTCAAGCTTTTCCAAATAGTATCTCGATTATTTAGAGAAACTCATATGCAGGATCGAGATGCCAGAAAATTGGATATTTCTACAAATGGTGACGATGAATTTGACGCTCAGAGAGATATATTAAACATTATTTTGAGATCATATTGATTTGTTTTTCAAGTCGGCGGTCATATTGTAGTTGTGATTTCTTCCAAAGTGAAATTTGACGGTAATCTAAGGTCAGTTAAAAGTCTTGAAAAATCGGATGCGGCTGACGGACCAAATTCTTAGAAAATGTGACCTTAGTGAAATAAAGCTGCTATGTTGTCTAGAAGGCAAGGATCCCTTCTAAGTTGAGAAGCTTTTAAACAATTTCTTGCACTCAGATCACGTGAAATTAGTCACCCAATAACCTGGACATATCTATTTCACTCTGCTTAATACTGACTTCTCGTGTATTACTTTCTGTGTCAAATTGCTAATCTCATTTTACAATAATGCATTGGGTTATTGATTGATTAACAATAAAAAGTATGATGTGAAAGTAAGTCGAAAGTGCGTAATACCTATTGGTATATCGAAAAGAATATTTATGTACACGTGTATTATTGATTTTTGAGTGTTAGGTAAACATCAGTCCAGCATTGATTTGTTAATGTTTTTAGATAGGCTTGTTAAAAATGTATGCGCATGTGGTATATAATCGCCCATTCTGTTTGAGTACTTGTATTTGAAATGTGTCTGTAAGACCTTGTAAGTAGAGTAGCCATTAAAATAGAAATTCATGGAAACCAGCCACCCGAGAATGCACGTCTCACGAATTTTCTGCGCTCCACAAATACATCAAATTAGATCAACAAATATTTCTGCTCCAGGCGTTAGATTTTGTTTTGACAATGTGGAACATTTCAAATGCTCACAGAATAAGAAAAAAGTGCTGATGCAGATTATACTAAAGAATTACAGAGAAACGCACTGCCAATATTGATCATCTTTCTCTTGCTAATTCGTTTTGTCTGCCTCTTTTCCTTCTTCTCATAAATAATTCCAGGTCCTTGATTATCTGCATCTAATAGACAACATAGACTGACCGACAAACTCTTGGGCAAAGGTTCCAGTGACAGCCCTGATAAAAAAATAAATAACAGATGATTCAAAATACCTCTGTCGTAAAGTTACAGAGACGTACCTCGGTATCGCTTCGTACTAGCAATACCGATTATTTGTGTGACTTGTTTTGCGTAAAGAATTAGGAAAGTTTCGGTATACAATTTTAATCAATAAAATTGGTATAAATATTTCTGTTACGCCACTGGATTTATACAGATTCATTATTGCTAACCGTTCAAAATTAACGCAAAGGGGCAGTGAAATGGACATCAGAGTGTGTTGAGTCGTTGTAGTAAACCTATAAGCCTGTCAGTGTCCTGAATATAAATAGTGGTACATATGTATATCTATAAAATATTGCATAATCTTTCAATTGAACGAATGTTCACTTAATCTGATTGGTTCAACAAAAATTCTTAAACATGCACTTCTAAGAAAACTTAAAATTCAAGGAGCTCACCAAGACCATATTACTGGATAAATTGATCAGAAGTGACATGCACATTATTCAAGCTTATCGGGTGTCCTTTTTCCATCTGATATGCACTTACATTTGTTCACATTGTCATTGTATTTGTTCGGTGTGGGCTTACATGCTGCTGGTAATAAAAATAATCGTTGTTTGTGTCAAATTGCAATCAGATATATAGCAATGGAAAGTTATTCGATATAAATGTGAGGTGAGTCTGTTGATATGGTAACTGTCACCAGGTCATTATTAGATCCAATCACATAGTATGATTCAATAAAAAAAGTGGACAACGGCGAAGCGTATTATGGGAATGTTCTCTGCAATACGCAGTCAGGGAGCCAGTTCTTCAGAATATAAAACCTATAGCAAATAGGTTTGGCTATATTACCTTTCTTCAACACTGGTAGGAGAGTCGCTCTTCGAGTAACTACTAGAGAGAAAAAGTGTGGAAAAAGTTTTTGTGATGAAACATTTAATTATATGAAGAATACCAGGAACTTATTATTTTGGCCATTTCTGAAAATTGATGCAATCTCAAACGCTTTTCATAAACGTCAGCAGCTGTGAGAATTTGGGATCATTTTAATTGCACTAATCTAAAAGAACAATCTAAGTTTTGACACAGCAAGGAGTAGAAGCTGAAGAATTTTGGAACTATTTAGACTTACTTGTCTCGTAAGTTGAATTTGTATCTGTTAATATATGAAACAGAATCCAGATCAAGATCCATAAAGTACATAATATATCAACTATTGTACGTATTGTCTGTAATTTAACAGCATAATACTTGCGTTTGTATTGTTCAACAGTTAATACCAATGTCACAATTTCTAGAAATATTTTGTAGATACTTATTCAGAAATAGCGCTTATAGATGAATATACATACCCAAAGCTTGCAATGATACATGTTTTCCTGTCATACGACATAATGAATCTTATTGACGTGTCTTTGAGATTTATTCACTGTATCAACAACACTGGCAATTGTTTAACTATATCGGTAATTTGTCTCCTGAGATTGCTAGTGTATGTCGTTAGTCTGATATATGGCATGCTTAGCTATTCTATAATGGCGCCTCTAAACTAGCAATAGTCCAGCAACATACGGCAATATTTACCGACTTTATTACCATCAGAACACCGAATCTTAATGAATTATAAAATAATTAATTTAAGCTCTCGGGACACATACAATTTCGTCATTCTTGCCTGATTTTCTAGCCCTTCTGATGAAACATTCTGAAAAGTGTATGTTTCTACACATTGCAGGCAATATTGCCAATATATAGCCGATATACAGCTAATATAGCTGAGATATGGGCTGCCAAATGGTGATGATGGCTCGGCTATAGTCGCCATAGCTATCACCGAATATTAATTGAAAAATATTGCTCGCTTAGATGCTTGATAAAATACGCACAATATGTTGCTCTATCATTCAGCTTCCATTCAAGTTTTAGAACTGAGCGACTTTTCTTAAACGTTCCCCAGACTATATGATTTTCAACTGTCTGTATTTTATTTTGAATTCCCTTATGTTTTGTCAAAAAGATGCAATGAGTTTTTCTTATTATGCTTGCTCCATGTATAGTGAACATCCTGGATTTCATGTTTCACTCACATAAATAATATCAAAGTGTTTCTAATGATTATAATTGCTAATACCCCTGACTGCATTGATATACACTAATTGAACTGGTTTTTCACAAGAAATTGCATTCAAGAGAAATACATTCGATGGGATGCTTATATTATCTAAAGTAAAATTGATTAGTGATAATTATTTATAAAATTTGCATTGATTAGGTCTGCAACTTGGAACATGGAATAAATTGTATTAAAACGTTATCAATGGAATTGATATGTTTCATTAAATTGTGTATATCAAAATCTCGGATTAATTGAGTGCATATCAGATAGTTTTTGTAGACAAAAGCCTACGCGTGTTTGATAGGTAACAGATGGAAGGTGACAGCTTCCTTCAATGAAAGAGTGCTATTTCCGGTTTAATATATAACATACTTCCTTGTTTGTCTCCTACTTTTTATCAAGAATATGTGGACAACCGTTTGCATTTACACTGAATAATGAGAGGCTGGTCAGATTAGAAACCTATTATCTCAGTATATTTCATCATCATCAAAGTTGTCACCATGCTAACAGGCAGTATTGTAATTGCGAACAATTTAAGATATGTGATATAGCTGTTACTTAGGACAACAAATAACTGAAGTTCTTATTGATCGATTCAGTGATACTTTTCCAAATACTCAAAGCCTGTACTGGTGCATGAAACATATTGCAATACTTTTAGCATTTACGTGATACATATATATGAAAGATTGTAAGGCCAACCGCAAAGCATACCAACGTTCACCTTAAGAAACGGCACAAATTCAAATGTATAATATTAATAGTATATCTTCTAGTACAACTTAATAGCAATCTTGACGTGTACGAATAAAAAGTGGTAGAGCAATGTTTAAAACGTCGACCTTCATAATTGGATCATTATCCTTACGGAAAGATCAAATGAATTTTCTTACGTTAAGCTTTGTCTAATTATATTTTGCATTTCACATTATAGTGATTAATGAGCCGATTCAATTCCTTGCTTCCTTGGTATGCAAAATTGAAAAGTAGAACACAAAATGCACACACTAACGAGATATGGGCTTTTTATATTTAAGCAGCTGCAGAGATATCTTGCTAATCCAATGTTTGACTGGTTTTTCCTCATTCTGGACAAACGAGAGGTAGTACTCGTCAACTGTCAATAAACATAGCTCGGTCGGATTAGAATACAAGGCAAGAACAACAAAGGCTCTGCCTTCTATAGCAGCTAAAGGTACTTTAGGGTGCTTCCTGTTAGTTGAGGCACAATTTTATGTTTAGGTGTTTTTATCAGAGAGGCAGTTGCTACTATATAGTTTCATTCTTTTGAGGTCAGCCGCAAGAGATCGGCTTGGAGGTATCAGTGCCTACGTATAAGGTGCTGTCATTCACAAAGTTGTCAATATGACTTACCGTGCAAGAAAGGACGGCAAATATATATATGTATATGCCAACAAATTACCTGTTTTCCCTTTATTAATTTTTTTGCCGTTCTACTTGGGCTGTTAGAAATATATTTCTGAAACTATCAGACTCTGTAGCGTTTATTAAGATACTGTATTAATCAGAGTACCCAAAAGATATCTTTTTTCAACGTGTTTTTATTTGATCGAGTTTTTCTGTTGGTTTACGTGATAACATCCACAAAGCTTGTATAGGATAAAAATATATAACCATCTGTTCTGTTACTTGCTCTTTTTTTGATAATCCTTATAAAAATGCCTACATATATCATGATACGCGTGTCTTATAAAAAGCACTTTTCCATATAACTTAGCGCCTTATTTGGCGCATCGGGAAATTGGAATCGTAGAAAGTAAGACCAGAAACGTTGGGAAGGAATTCCTTATAGGCATTGTTTACATTCACGTGTTTTTTCTGTATACATTATTACCTAATGCAAATTTATTTATGTCAGTCGTGGAACAGCTGCTTTTTGAATCGATAATTATAGTCTTTTACGAATCTAGATTTGGCAGATTGCGCGATTGAGCTTGGGGCATTCGAGTTAAGAGCTCCTTACACAAATACACTTTGATCAAGAACAAATGCAAGCGATTTATTTACAATGGTTGTTTCATATTGATAAAAATGTAACCAGCAACCTGGCAAAACTGAGTGACTTTATGGAAAAAATCAAAACAAAAGCGTTCTCTGGAAGTTGTCAGATCTGCGCTATTGCTATTTCTATTTGTTTTACTCCTCATCCCAGCGATATATTACAATGGCCATTTTTAAAGTAAAAACGGATTGCGCAACGCGAGACGTGCTGTCCGTACAACCTCAGACACTCTTGGCCAGACTTTCACTCTGCCGAAATTACGTTTGACGCCTCTATCGGTGTGGATATATTGCTTTGTTTGTCGCTATGTCAGTGAGTAAACCAGACGATTGTAAAGCGCGCTCAGTAATTTGGTTTTTACGCGCCAAGAAAGCCGATCTGCTTCACGACAACGCTCGGTCTCACACAACACAACTGAGCAAGTTTTTTTTGGAATTATTGTGCTATCCATCATACTTGTCTTGACATGACTTATCACCATCACACTTTCATCTTTTTCGAGAAGTTAAGGAATTACTTGGTGAAAAGCGCTTGGAAAATAATGACATATTGAAAGACACAATTACTAACTCGTTCTACGGTCAGGCGGCAGGGTTCTTTGACGACGGGACTCGAAAGCTGATGCCACGACGACCAATGTTTAAATGTTCATAGAGCCGATGTTTAAGAAATGAAAAAATATTATACACGTTCCTTAATTATATGCGAATATTTAAGGGTGTGAATCTACATGAAAAATTAATGTTAGTTTGCTTTGTAAACTATGGTCCAAAAATGTTTCCTTACAAAAACTCGGGGTGTTGAAGTTTTAGGAAAAAAATGGAAATTAATTAATATTTTCAGAACCGCTTCATATATTTCACGGATATTTAATACGTAGTGAAAGTAATTAAAGTTGCAGATTTTTCAAAGCAAAAATAATTTTTAGCTTTAACAGTGGCGTGCGTACGGGTATTTAATTAAGAAAAAGATGACACGTCAATGGTTTTTGCTAAATAAAAATTATTTTTGAATTCCCCGTTCAATTTAAAACAAATGATCTCTCTTGAAAATTGTTGTCTTTCGATGCGCCATTTTTGAGTAAAAAAATAAAAAACGTTCTATTATCTAACTTGCAAAATTATTATTAATTTAATTGGAAAAATTAAACACATTAGAGGTAATGAACAACAACAACTGACAAAATAAACATAACATTGAAACCAACGAAATGATTACAGAAATTGTTACTTAGTATGCATGCTTCCGCCCTCCTTCTCATGATATTACGCACTCGTTGAAATATCCCTGGAGTGGTTTTTATTCTATCACAAGCTGCAACTATGCTTTTTCTTAATTCCTCTACAGTGTCAATGGGACTTGTGTACACTAGTGTCTTAAGATAGCTCCACAGAAAGAGATCTAAACTGTTGAGGTCTGGGGACCTTGGTGGCCATTCTTGGGGCCCGCCGCGGCCAATCCAACGATTTGGATAAACAGTTTGTAAATAATTATGAACCGCTACACTGAAATGCGCTGGTGCACCATCATGCATGTACCACATATTGTTTCTCTCTACTAGCGGAACATCATCAAGCAGCAAAGGCAACAGTTGTTGAAGAAATTTGTCGTCCCGGCAAGAAAAATGGGCCAATAAAGTGGTTGCCAATAATTCCTGCCCATACGTTAACCGAAAATTGGTGTTGGAAATGGGTTTCGGTTACGGCATAGGGATTTTCTTCTGTCCACAAATGATTATTGTGGAAATTGTGAATGGATTCTCTACAAAAATTAACTTCGTCCGTGAACAGAATCATTGACTCAAATTGCGAATTTTGTGTAATTTTTTGAAGACACCATTGACAAAAGGTCACCCGCCTTGGAAAATCAATGGGAAGTAATGCCTGTACTCTTAAAATATGGTAAGGATATAACAAAAAATCCACAACAATTCTCCAAACAACTTGATAGCAGATACATATTTAAGTGGCGATGAATATTAGAAAAGGTTCGACTATCTGGAAAAGCACGATCGGGATATCTCTGGTGGCAAGGCCATATACGTAATGCATTTCCGCCAAGAACAAGATTGTAAAAACTAAATAATGAAAAAGATGTCACAGTGAACAAATTTGAATAACAGAGACTTGTCAGATGTCAAAAGCCACTGACATATTCCAGAGAAACTAGATGTTTATTGCTAAATTGCATTCTTCAATTATTACATTAATTTTCTCGGACAATAGAACGGTTTTAATTTTTTTACTTAAAAATGACGCATCAAATGAAAACAACTCACGAGAGATCATTTGTTTTAAATTGAACGGGGAATTCAAAAATAATTTTTATTTAGCAAAAAATCATTGGCGTACCGTTTTTTTTCTTAAAAAATATTGAAGTCAATACCCGTATGCAGCACACTGTTAAAGATTATTTTTGCATTGAAAAATATGCAACTTTATAAACTTCCAATAATTAGTAAATATCAGTGAATTATCTGAAGCGGTTCTGAAAATATTAATTAATTTCCATTTTTACCTAAAACTTCAACACCCCGAGTTTTTGTAAGGAAACATTTTTGGACCATAGTTTATAAAGCAATCTAACATCAATTTTTCATGTAGATTCATACCCTTAAACATTCGCATATAATTAAGAAACACCCTGTATAATATAATAAAATCTTAATAAAAGTTGCTTTTTACTCTGAATTGAATTATTCTGTTAATAACAAATTTTATTATAATTTTATTTTGAGGTCATTAATTATGATTGATTGTTCGACCATCTACGACTGTAACATACACTCTTTGTAATTAAAAATTATTTTCTACTTTTTAGTTGGTTTAGCTATAAAACCGTGTTTTTTAGTTTTTTACTATTATTTATTTTTCATTTTTTAGTTCGATTTGTCATTAAATTAATTTTGTGTGGACATGTAGTATTGAACGGTTTTACGAAGCATTCCGTAATCTAATCATTTCATTTAAAGCTTCACTGTTGCATGGGGTTTTTCCTGCAATCAAGTTCTTGATACGTGTTTGAAGTTTCAAATTAATCAATAAAAGCGTGTTAAAAATGGTATACCACAATCTGACTCCTGTGAGGATTGAACTTACGACCCCTGGTTTACAAAACCAGCGCTTTGCCACCGAGCTACAGAGGCTAGTAGTTTCGCTATTCATAAGGCGGCATTTGAAATCCGTGGTTTTTTATTAACAGCTGATTTTTACAAAATTTTATGAATAATGGAAAACTGTTATCAAGTTACTGCATTGTCATCGGTCCTTGATACGTGTGCGAAATTCCAGTTTGATCAAACTTCTGGAAATTGGTGAAAATTATGCTCAAAGATCCCGTTACATACATACATACAGGTCAAGCTAATAATAAAATGGAAAAAATAAACCAAATTAAAAGAAATTAAATGGAAGCGTGTTAATGACTCTTTGTTTCGATACATTAGCCGTTCCGACCCAAAACACTGTAATAAGCCATCAAAAATAGCAAAACTACAATTTTATTTTCGGATGCTAACAATCTTTAGCAAATTTGAGCCAAACTAACAACGTTACATAGTTAGGAAAACGACCTTAAACTACTCAAGACTGCATTATCTTTAGATTTCTCAGACTGCCTTGAATTTCTCACCGTTTTTAACAAAGTGAGTTAAGCCTCTAGCAGAGAGATAGTATAATTTGTGAGCTCACTAAAATTCTGCAGATCTAACAACATTCGTTAGAACGACAGTTCTATGTTGGCATTTTACATAATCTCACTTAATTTTGTGATGTTCCAGCTGCGTTTTTCTCCGCCTGAAATACGATACCAGCGCTACGTGCCATTGCAATGGAGCAATAATGCTAGAGTCGTATTAGTGATGTTTTTTATTAGCTGTATGCTGAAAGTAGTTGCGAAATACGATTTGCCAAATTTAATAGCCCATGCGTAGATCTGTACGATTGCACACCTCTTTCTAAGATCATTTACATAACCAAAGAAATTTAATCTGGCTCGCGAAATCAAATAAATCATCCTGAAATATGTCGCTAATCTCATAAAAAATACGTACACTTTATCGCGATGATAACATGACATTTCTTTTATGCGGTAAACCTATAAACATAATTTAAAACGTTAAATGGCAATACATAAAATTTTATAAGTAAAAGTTTCGCATGTATTATATGGAAAAGAAAACCGAGCTTTTGCTACCTGTCAACTTCCTTTGCGAATATAGATGTCTACGAATTTTAATGCTGAAACTGCCTCAGGTCATAAGCGAGGATTACAGACTACAGATAGCTAGGCCACACGCAGAAAAAATCTTTCATGTTTGGATCTCTTAAGCGGTGTCGGCACACTGAGAAAGACTGGCTAACTAACCGACTGCTAAACACAATTTCCATTGAGGATAGTACCAACGGTGCTATAAAAGTTTTGCAATACAGCTTTATTGACTCCGTTCAAAGTAATTTCCACCACTCTCAGTACACTTCTCCATCCGCCAAACCAGTCTCTCAAGTTTCACCCAGGAGTGCGGCACACTCGTTGTCCCAAGTCCCCAGAAGGTCCTAAAGTCGAAGGGACCAAGATCTGGACTGTAAGGAGGGTGCTTAATAGGTTTCAGCCAAGTAGTGGTCGAATACTCGGTGCAGGTTTTGGCGCGGCGAGCTGGAGCGATGTTATGGTGGGGGTACCAAGTGTCCATTATTGACTTTGGCTGCAGGTTTTGAATGAATTGCTGTTGCAAGGTGTAAGGTCTCCTCTATCCGTTGGTATGTCATTCTCCGGCCTTCGTCAGGCATTTTTCTCACAGCAGTAATGTTTTCCTGTTAGTGACGTTTGCAGCCTTCCTTCCCTCTCAGCATCTTCCAGAGTGAAACTGCTTCTTTGGAATGCTCTATACCACCTGAATATAGTCGTATGATGAATAAAATCATTCTTTGATGCAAGCCTCATTTCTTCTAACCACCGATCTATGCTTAAACCACGCGAAAAGTTATACCGGAAAACTACCCTCATCTCACTACGCGACTACGATGCCAAGGTCCACACTTTACACTGTCAATACGAATGATCAACTAAATTAACTAATACTGCCAGATGCCTCAGCAGTATAACGGGACAAAAAAATATGCCTATCCCAACAGTAGATTCTGATAAATATGTATATTCTTTCATACAACTTTATAAACACAAAGAAAACTAAATAAAAAATACTTATTATTAAATAAATATCACGTTCTTTCGCAGAAAACATAAAATATCACAAAAAGACAGCCAAATAATAATATAGGAATAATATACAAATATAAAAATAAACTCTGACGATAAAACTAATAAACACTATTTTTTCCAATTGACAATACAATGATAAAAAGAGACTTTGGCGATAAAACTGGTAAAATACTAATCATTCCGAATCTGAATCAGTCAGTTCGGAGTTTTTCACATACATCTCCGAATAATATACAATAATAAAAATATACCTTGGCGATAAAACTGGTAAATACTAATCACCCTGAATCTGAATCAGTTAGTTCGGAGTTTATCATATACATCTCCGAATGATATAACTTCAACAGCCCTCCAGAATCAAAAGAATGTCACGATTGGTTTTTTGATCTCAAGAAGGTTTGTCCATGCGGTAGCCCTAAAATACTATAGTGTATTTACACCCAAGATAGAATGGATGCGTGATTGCCAAAAGCAAGGACGGCGTACAGGGCCGCATTCAGGGCTACCTCCGAATGATGGACTACCACCGACGTGCTGTAAAACAAAGATGACAGTATTAACGAATTTATCTAATATAGTAAAGTAGTTATAGTTAAGGGTGTCGCAAAATCAAATTTTTATTCTTGGAGGGGTGCTAACTTTTTCTACAGATTTTTCAAACTAGACTGCTCACTATGCACAATGAATCCGTAGTCAACGAGGGGTAGAGATGACACTTTTGTACATGGAATAGATATAAGGCTGTTCAACCAATTGAAGATAGATTTTGAAGGTGCACTTCGGACTTGCATTGTCTGTAGTTTATCTGTAAGTTAATATTTCACTATAACTACGATTTCCATAATATGTATTCTGTGACAAAACAAAAACGCGAAACTTACTCAGACTCACTTGAAGAGCTATCGTCATTAATGTTTATGATGATGGATTCAAAATCTCTCTCAGTTATGTTGTCCAGCTCCCACATTGCTACCTCCACTTTCTCCTGAACATGCTGCACACATTTTTGCCATCTTTCTGGTGTGACCCTGTGTATAGCAACTCTGAATAGCTCTTGCATGTCAGAAAATTTAAATGTTGTATTGTGTGCAGCAACAAAATTCTTAACATCTGCCCATATGAGCTCAATGGGGTTGAGCTCACAGTGGTAAGGCGGCAAACGGAGTACTGTTTTGTGGTGCGCTTTGGCCATTTCATCTATGTCATATTTATCATGTCTTGGTCTGTGTTGTTTCACAATATCTAATAGTTGTAATTTCAGTAAGGAAGTGTCGAAAGTTATATTTTTGGAACGGAGCCAGCTCTGAATGTCTGATTTCCTAGAAGCTGTTGTTGGGGTTTTTTCTATTTTGCGAGAATGAAAGGGAGCATTATCCAAAACAACCACAGAATTGTCTTCGAGACGTGGTAAAATGCCTGAAAACCACTTCTCGAATGCTTCCCCATTCATCTCTTCGTGGAAGTCAGTGGTTTTTTTTGACTCAAAAGACCATAAGCCGTCATCCACGAAGCCATCTACACCCCCAATGGGGCAAATAATGAGCCTTTTTCCTTTGCCTAGAAAGATAAAATCCGCTAAGTATACATGCACGTCTTGTAGGTACGAAGATAAGAGAGATATTGTGCGCAAAAATTGATACCGTGAACTACTTCGATCTATTTACCTGCTGGTTTTTTCAATCCGGTCGACAGTCCATCTAGAAATGCCCTTCTGGATGAAGTCACAGTTTTGTCAACCCATACCTTCGGAGTAGTGTGCCCAGCGTTAAACCAGGTTTCGTCCAGGTAATAGATCTTCCTGTGCTGATCCCTGAATGATTTAATTTTGGTCAGGTACTCTCTCGTCCACAGAACAATTTCTTCTCTATCCATAAGTAAGCTGTTACGACCTCGTTTCTTCCATTCGAAATTAAGATGCTTCAAAAGTGTATGAATAGTCGAACGTTAGAAATTTGGTAACATAGCATCCTCGTTAACCTCCCGTAGTACTTTATCAACTGTCTGTATTTCGTTTCCGAAGAAGAACTCGTGCACTTTCCTCCGAATCGCATGCTTGTCAGCGTCATCCAACGATCTTATGATACTTTGCGATTTTTACCCGTCATTGGCTTGGAAAAGGCATGCTTTTTCTTATGTTCGTTCACTGTCGCTTGGTATACCCCCAATTTTTCTGCCACTTTCAGAGCTATTTTCGGGTTAGTTGATGTTTCGTCTTCCTTCCGCTCTATCTTGAATGTATTCAATATGACGTCTTTCATGTCTACGCTAAGATGTCTTGTTTTTATCGCTTTCTAGGAGGGCTAAGGGAGTAGCCTACAGCCTCGTCAGCAGTATCTGTACTGGACATGTTTAGTATAGGTTCAAAACAAATAATAACGAGGAATAACAATATCAAACAGAAACTTAACAAAATACCCAAATATACTTAACAACAACAACAGCAACAACCAAGCAAGGTGAATACGAAAACACGAGCACGCAGTGATACACGCGACGGTCGGTGGCCTGAATGCAACTACCCTTCCCCTGCCCCGCGCATTATTCCGCCAGGCGACCGCTTGCAATTTAATCGTGAATTGACCAATAAGAGGCGTTGTCCACACCTGTTACCGAGAGATCACACGCTAACTGTTATTATTTACATCTCAGAAGATAACATATTTCGCTGTTTCGTTTCCAGCAAATTAACTTTAACTAATTAAATTAAATAGTCGAAGTATAATACTAATTTTATGAACGATCGAAAATGAGCTAATACCTAGTAGGAATTGAAAAATAAACTAAGTATCTGTTCATCTTCGACTTTCAAACAGATCAGTCAATAATAACTAATCAAAAACTGACACCTTTTTCTAAGAGTGACAGGCAAGAAGTATTAAAAACGTATTGTCGTAATAACAGGAGATTTTATAGTGCAAACAGAAGAACAGTAGCATCGAAGTAAAAACAGTATATTCCCGGTCAAAACAGGAGATCGTTAACACTGAAATCAACAGACGTGCTGCTGGCGGCATCATGGACATGTCTCAGCATGAAGCATGCAGCCTCCTGTGTCCGTTGGTTAAGACATATTAAAAAAACTTTTATAGTACCCTTTGTATATTTGCAAAAGTCAAGCTATGTTTCATCTCAGTCAAACTGGTACAGTTGAACTTAGTTCGCTCACTTTTTGGGAACATATTTATTTTCCATAACAGCTTGTTCACTTGCTTTGAAGCTCATCTCATGCCTAATCGGAAGACCGTGGTACTTGTTACAAGTAAATTATTTCCTAGGCTCTATTGAGCTAGGACTGTGGTCAGTATAGTAGTCCCATATAAAAAGTGTACAGTTTAGTCGGAGAAATCAAAATTTTATTTTCCTCGGCGTAGAAAGCAGATTATATTTAACCACAGACAGTCTCAGAAAAGGGATCGTCCCAGTGGAAAGCATTTCGCACCTGGGCCGCACAGTGAGTCTACTATTCGTAGTCTATATACTGTGGCTCTAAGCTTACCGCGTTGCTGAAATATAGAAATATACAATCGAAAGTCTGATGCTCCCTATTTAGGTATGAGAAAAATAACATCAATCGGAATATTGTGTAAGAGTTTGTTATGCTTGAATAAGCTATTTAAAATTTTCCAATGCATTTCAAGCTCATTTATGTGTACGTCGCATCTAATTTTTGGTATTTGATTTCCTAACCAATACCACAAAAATTATTTTTCATGGCGGTTTAATGTTAAATACGTTGCGGAGAAAGATTAGGCATACTCGCTCTCTTTAAGAACGATTAAAACATTTTTATTTAAATATCAGCCTTCAAAATATGACTTTATTTTTATACACCCAAAATTCTTATATGAAGCTTGAAAATATATTCAATGACAGAAACAAGCAAAATAACACATCCAGTGAAAATTATATGTTTTTTTGTGCGACTGGATATGTCCATTACATGGACCAGACATTTATTTGAATAGAAACAGTCTATAACATCTTGCGCAACAAGCACTAGGGATAAAAATGACCGTCTGCAAAAGGTTGCGGCATATGTGTTTGGCACTTACATTTAAACAAGTTGCATACATAATTGGAAACTTACTAGCTCTGAGTTTGTCTGGGAGCTTTGCGTTGTGTTTACTTCTATCGACGATAGAAAATGAAGGATGTCTTCTGCCTTTTTATGCTGCAAGTACAGTTTACTTTTTGCTTGACCATCTGTGACGAACGCACCTCACGTTTCCAACTTGTATTTCTTTTTGTTTCTTATTTGGTCCTTACATGCCATGCTCATCTTAAGGAATTCCTGCTGCATATTCTACAGCTTTGTCATTGCGTCTGATTGTAATGAGTTGTAATACATTTGCTTTTACTGCCTAACCTTACTTTCATCGACTGGATTGGATATAGTCTTTTTACGAGTATCCATTACGGTAGAATGACAGCTAATTATCCAGTAATATTTCAAAATATATCGGCAAAGGGCACATAATTCTGACGCATCCGTCAATGCCAGGTAGACACAGTCAAATTTTGTTTTTGTTTTTTTGTACGCTACAGATTCATTTTGTACTTGCTAAAAGCTCTTTTATTTAGAAAAGTTGATTTGCATTAAAAAAAACAGAACGCTACAAACAAGTTTTACTAGATTTACACCCGATTGCCAACGTTGCAGACTAACACAAAAATGTCACTTGCATATCAGCTGTTCACCTCAGTAGACGTCAAAGCGTGATGTATACTCGTGAAATAGGGTATTCGAGTATGTTTAACATGAGAGATGGTAAAATAATTATATACAGCCAAACTCACAAGGACTAAATATCGACATCGTTTTGGGTAAAATACTTCTAGCTGATAAAGGATTGTGTCAAACATATTTCTAATCCGGATATTATTTGCTAAGGTAGAAATGTAACCTTGACAATCAGAACAATTGAACGTTAAAGTATAAACAGCTATTGCATGGAACAATAATTGCAATAATTACGTTATACATCTTGTTAATATAAAAGAAACATTGTTTCGGTCAATGCCTAATAAATCCGATGCATTTCAAAATTATCTCGGCTTACGTAACATCTGAGATTTTCGTTAAGCTAAATCATGAAATAAATTCACAAAGCAATTAAAGCATTTTCTCATGAAGTAACAGTTATTCGAGAAATTCATTTTACAAAGTATAATCCGACTCGAACGAGAGATTTTTCTAACTGATTGCATTATGTATGCCCCAAGAAAATAATACTATTTTTTAATCAAGCAGTTTCTATTTTAAATTTATGTTCCTACCAAGACAGGCATTTTAAGAAGGGCGTTCAAATATATACAGTACGCTTCCAAGTATTACGAAGTAGGCGCATCATAGAGAGTCTATCGAAATGAGACAGTACAGGTATTACCAGAATCGAGAGTGAAAACAGCAAGCTGTCAGTTGGAACTATATCTCCGTTCTTATTGTCAGCAGGGTCACCAATGTGGCCGTTAGATGCCGCCGATTCTAGTGCAATAGTAGATACTGTCTACTCGCCATTAAACAAACTACTAATATACTATTGCTTTCATTAGTACAACTATAGACGGCCAACCATGGATGGCGAAATCGACCAATTTCAAATAGCACGGAACAGCTGTTTATGGTTGGCCGTCGGTGGTCAGACGAATGGTAGCTTTATTACTGGTTAATTCAATACCGCATAAACCGTATCTATTATAACACCAACGTCGGCGGCAGTTAGCGGTCACAGTGGTGACCCGGCTGATAGCGTGAACTGTGATACAGTTTCAACAGACAGCTAGCAGTTTTCACTCTCGAAACGGCTGATTCTGGTAGTAGATGGCAAATAGTGCTATCGGTAGACCTTATACTTTGAACATAGAGCATTTGCACAGATTTGGTTTGTCGTTCTACCAAATAGCATGAAACAGCTGTACATGGTTGGTCGTCTGTGGTCGGAAGAAGGAGAGCTATATTACCAGATCATAGAGAGTGTTACCGCAAACGGTGTGTGATAGCAATGAGTCAGTGCCACCACTTATTATGTTCCATGTAATTTTCCTCTCACTAGTAGTAACAATAGCAATGTCAAAGTAATTGTATTCTCCTGAACAAATATCGATGACAAACATTTAAATTGACCTAAATGGAAGACTCTCACATTTCTTGTCCCTGGATCTGTTGATATAATTTCATACTTTAGCTCAGATACTAAGCAATAACTGAAATTGTCAACCACTTCGTAACCAATCTCTTTTTGTAGTCCTACCCATACAAGGACACGGCTCATATTCCATTCAAGGAGATTTTTAAGATTTCGATACTTAGTGACATGATTTGAATTTATGTTATGTTCTGTTCTAGTTCATGGTCTTGATTGCGAATTTTAATTTTTTAGTGCTAATTCTATAGCTCCTAGAGTGCTTAAATCACCCTCTGATGTCAGAGAATACTAACAATGGAACTCATAAACTTGGAGATGATTATTTTAATTTTATGATATAGCGCGCTCTTGAACCGTTTGTTTTTCTGAAGGTGGAGAACATCACGACTTTCCTAGATGTCGATTGGATAAATTATTGCATTACCATTGAAAACGTTTAAGGCTGCAATTAAGGTGAAAAATACGGCTTTTCTGCGATACCGCTTTGGGTGGAGCTGCCATTTATGTTGATAAGTAAAGAAGGGCTGAGAAATATGAAACACGAATTTCGTGTACTCGTTTAGCGAGTTGAAATGGATGATTATCATTAAAAAAGAGAGTTTGGCTATTCGCTTGAACTTTCTAGAAATTTTGAGAGATCCGGATATTATTGCTGCCTGATGATGCAGTAATTGCCAAGCTTCAAGTAGTTCCTTTGATCTTAAATGAAGAGACAATTTAAACGTGGTTCTGATAATGTCTCCTTTTCAGGATCTTTTGGAATACAGATTTTCCGTAAAAATCTTAATAATTTTTCCACTGGTTTCATTGGAATGTATTACTTTCGCGTGCAGAGGACACAAATGCATCGGTGAGAATTTAGATTGACTCAAGTAGCAAAAATAACGGTAGAAAGACGGCAGAATTTTTGGATGAAACGAGGGTGTACTAAGAAGTCGAAGGTATAAATGGGCATCAATAAAATCCAAACCTATTAAAGGAGAAAACTAACGGATTTTAAATCCGGCATCATAGATGATCATGATCATTTGTGGTTTCACTTAATCGTCTTTGATCATCGATTTTTAGCTAATTTTCTCATACTCAGTTTCAACAAGTTTTAACAAAACCGGTCAAAGGATGTTACTAATATTCATTATTCGAAAAAATAGGAGACAATATTTTGAATCAATTGGGCCATGTTTTGGCATGAACGCGTTCTTCTCACCATGCACAACAGCTCCTGAAAAAAACTGAATTATTTGTCAAGAGATCGTTTAATCTCGTCACTCTGCAGAAAGCTCAAAAAAGAATCAGAACTATATTGTTAATATCTGAGGTCCTTCTGCTCCGACTACTCTATGGATGAGTCCACCGTTGATGCTGTTCAGAGGTGGGCTCTCCAGCCTGCGATTGATTTGTGACACAAATAGCTTTAACCAAATTTTAATCCGTTAACATATGATTCCGTTTTACATGGGATCTCGTACTATACACGTTTCTAACAGACCCGTTTATTGAGACACAATGCTCGACGTGATCGTATTACATAAGGTTCCGGCCATTCTCGATACTACTAATGAGCTGTCTCTTGATCAATTAATTATATCTAATATTAATATGTATGCAAACCACCTGATGCGTGAGAAACAAGCTTTCAGGTCAGCGCATTTACTTTTTGTTTACATTTTCTGATGCATCTTATTCGACTTGAAATTGGATCACCTATTAGTGAACTTGAACTTTTTCAAGGAACAAACAATATTTCACTTTGTGTTGTATGGTATCGTCTGAGAAAAACCAAGTGGAACCAGAATTCTAGGTCTGCATATTTAGATAATCAACAAAATGCCTCTTAGGAAGTTTTGAAATTCAAAGTACCGGAAAAAACCGATTTATTTCTTTTCCTGACTTTATTTGTAGAGAAATTTGAAAAAAAAATCACATTCACATTGCCACTTTTTCACCTCTACAGGATGGCATAATTAGAATTTCAGTGTCGTTTCGTCGCTTGTCTAAAAGCATCAAATTTACCTTTCCTTATAGACGCGATATTGGATTTTTGTGCAAATGAATAGCAAGATTTTAATTCTGATTTAAAAATGTATTGTATGTCATACATGGACATTGCCAAACCTTAGTTATTCCAGAAAAACAGAAGTTCCTAGGTAAGCCTTGAAATTATCAGATTGCATTTGTTTCGTATACCAGACCAGACATCAAATTGGACATATCAAAAGAGTTTGGCAGCCTGAGAAGAGGAATAAGTCGAGCAGTGAACAATGTACAGATAAGAGTCAGGCTTTGCCAAGAAAATAACGGACAACATTTTGAACATCTGCTATGATTTACCTCTGCTTACCTACGATTATTATTGTTATTACCATCAATAAAATTTTCATTTTCTGTTCAAGTTCCACCATATCTTTTTATTTCCTTATAATTTTGATCACACAACGAATTCATGCTCAACCAGGGAAATACACCACTGAATTCAGGATTGAAAAGTTTACTTGAATGAACAAAACTCCAATATAGCGTACATATTAAAAAAAGTTGGTGATGGAAGTCGAAAGAAGAAATGTCGAATTGAATATTTGACTGCGCCATCTTGTAGAGGCGGATAAATAACAACAACATGCAATTTATTTTGAAATCCCATCTCAAATAAAGTTAAAAAAATAAAAGTGATTTTGGGATAAATCTGGTATGGAAAACAAATGACTATCTGATAATTACAAGGCCTACCTGGGAAATTCTGCTTATTTTGAAATAATTACGTTTTGGCAATGCCTACACACTCTAGTTATCTGTGCATTAATCCAATATGACGTCTATAACAAAAAATAATCTTGATGCTGGAGGACAAGAGACGAAGCCATTTTGAAATCTCACTACAAAGAAAGTCAGCAAAAAAATTAAAACGATTTTGCGAAAATCCGTTTTTTTTTCGTCTCTCTCCGGAAGTACTTTGAATTAAGCGGCATTTTGTTAGTCACCTAAATACGTAACTTTATCCTCGTTTGAGCGACTTTATATCTCTTACCGTGTCCGAGATCGCAATGGTAAGGGTCGAATTTGGAACACCCGGAATAATATGCGAAGTGTATGGGATGTGAACAAGAAAGTCAGATAGTCAAGTACTTGTTTTGTTTGTCCAGCTGATCTATCGATACGAAAATCTCCTCTAAGGGAGCGTTGGCTTTATATTGCTGAAGTAAGAGTTGTATCACCTCTTTTTTAATGGTTTAAGTTATTGAAGATTCAGCGGTGAGTAATCCGTGAGAAAGCCGTACAAGGGGTCAAATTTTTTCTAAGCACTATAATCTTGGCTGATTGCTCATCCTTCAATGTAGATTAAAAATGATATTTCAGATACTTTACCAGAATCAGATCCAGAATCAGATTGTAAGAGTTTTTCCCACGGTGCACGGTGCTGTAATTCGCATCACAATATTATCGATTTGTAATCAGATCCAGTTCCATCCTACAAAGGCGGCTGGCCTGGCTCATTTTTCCGGAACACTCATTTAAGGACACAACAACTTTTACTTGTGCAGACAAAACACTCGAAAGCAATGACGATATGAGAACCAATTATACATACAGATATACAGAATACAGGGTGGTTCAACGAAACTTTTTCTCATTCTTCAATTAGCATAATCTCAGCGAAGGTTGGCTGGAAGTCAAACTATATGAAGTAGATGATAAACAGGCACATTTTGATTTGTATCACGTGTATTGACGTGAACACCTGACAAGAAATTTACACTTTTGCCTGTTTATAACCTTAGACATGACTGGCT
The DNA here is from genome assembly GCA_963669975.1 of Acanthoscelides obtectus. Taxonomy (NCBI): domain Eukaryota; kingdom Metazoa; phylum Arthropoda; class Insecta; order Coleoptera; family Chrysomelidae; genus Acanthoscelides; species Acanthoscelides obtectus. The sequence continues at coordinate 30,228,965 of CAVLJG010000004.1, read as the reverse complement.
TCTACAGTTCAAGATTACTCCCCACTGGACAAGGATATCTGGAATTTCAGAAAGAAAGGTATAGATGGATTTCAAGAATTGTATTCTTGAGGATCAGTGGGAGACGCTTCATGCAGAGACATATGAAAATATCCGAGAAACTGTATTTAATTTAAGGTTAAACTTGTGAAAAATATTTTTTTGCGTATAGCCTAGTCATAATAATACAAGAAGTGCTGACAACGGTGCGAGTTGTTTACTGTTTTCTTGCTTGATCAAGTTGTTATTTCTATTGGAAAATTGAGAAATTAAATGTAAAAAGTGAGTTCTAGTGTTGTCTTAGAGTAGTCTGAACAAGTGTGCAAAAAGATAAGCAAGACCAGTGGATTTAAATAAGTTGAATCATCTGACGACTGCAAATTTCAGAGTGAGGATCGGCACAACGTTGCCAGTATTCCGAAAACTACAGCAGGAATATATAACATGTGCAACAAGTCGGTTCTTGATGACCAAGAAGCTCTATTATGTGACAACTGTAATGTTTGGAAGCATAGGACTTGTCTGGCAATGTCTCAAAGAACTTTACGAAACTGAGCAAATCTTCTCAGCAATGGTCGTGTAACTTTTCTAATGCTGAAGATGAAGCCAAAAAGATTCCTCAGCAGAAAGCAAAAAACTACACCTTTGCGGATGTCATGGAGAAGTTGGATGCAATGGACGAAAAATATAACGCATTGTTTGCAAGATTTACTGAGCAGGCTAAAATTAACGAAACTTTACAAAAGGAGTTAGATAGTATTAAAAAACAGTTGAACAAAAATGATCAAAGGGATCTCAAGAATAATCTGCTTGTTCAAGGAGTACCTTGCAAAGAAGACGAAATCCTACCAGAAATCATAAACAAGATCGATAACCACCTTGGTGTTCCAATAAAGCAAAAGTTCACTGTTTTTTCGAATGAATAAGGGAAGTGTAAAGAATAATGAAATCAAAGTGGTATTTGCTGATGATTCAATTAAAACAAGGTTTCTTAAATCAAAAAAGAAATTCGATCTCAAGAGTATCGACTTAGGCTATACAACGGAGAATAAAATATTTCTAAACCATGAGCTCACAAAAACGAATGATGAACAGTACAAAACTGCAAGATTGTTCAAAAATGCGAAAGGATACAAGTTCCTATGGATTGGGAATGGAAGCATTTTCCTACGGAAAGACTAGCGATCTAAAGTTCTGTTAGTTGAAAGTAAGGAGCAGTTGGAAAACTAGAAGAGCCTCGAAAACGACTCAAAATTGCGTATATGAATATTCAGAGCATTAGGAATAAAATTGATCTCATGCAATGTTTTATGTTCAAGGAAGACTGTGATATATTGGTGGTTAGTGAAACGTGGTTGCAGAAAAATTAAATCTTTCTTTTTGAGTTGGAGAACTACTCTTCTGTGCATTCCTGCAGAGCTGGGCGTGGCTGTGGAGTGGCCATATACGTACGCAAAACAATATCATTTTATGAATTAGATCAGTCCAATACTAATGACATATTGAATTGGATGTGTATATGTTTAGGTGAACAAAATATTAAAATTAGTGTAGTCTACAAACCACCATCGTACAACAATAAGGATTTTTTTCTGTATCTGGAGTCCATCCTCCTTAAACATCCAAGAAATCATTTAATAATTGGAGATATGAACATAAACCTGTTAGAAGATTCTCCAACGACTTTCGAATAAAAAAATTTGTTAACAATAAATAACTAGTCAGATTTCACATGTTAAGCTCGTCACTCAGAAATATAATTGTTATTATCACTGGTCGTTCCTATTATTTCCTTGCATATTTTACAGATATTCCTTAAATGTTTTCCCAGCTTCATCAGAAAGCCCTTAATATCTTTTCCCCCATTTTGATGTTTCTTTCTGAGCGTGTAGCACTCAACTTTTAGTGTTTAGTTTTGTTTCAAAACTGGGTCTCAGCATTCAAATCCAACAGCAAACAATTCAATAGTAAATCTTTGCAAGCATAAACTATATAAGTGCACATGTCCGCCTATCTATTATGCTACAAGCAAATCAACTGTAAGTCGTGCATTTCAGTTTCAGCATACCCACGCGTGAATGTCTAATTTATGAAGGCCGGCAACTAATCTACGTCGATCTAATATAACAATTAGCTCAATTGAGTTCGTCTCTTTTATCTAACAACCTGAGTGTTTTGTTGGATATCATTTACAACCGGTATACACATTGTGCATTTTAATCATACAATTGTTGGCAGATTGTGATAATTGATCATCCGTGGGAATAGATTTTATCGGTATGACGAACAGTATGGTATCCTTAGTAGAATAGATTAGAAAATGATTTATTTAGCTTTGAGCTACTTCAAACAATAATAAATCTTATCTTCTAAAAAATTACAAAGTGGTCATGTCATCAAACCAAAATAGTCTCTCCGAAGTCTCTCATTAAAAATTTTAACATTACTAGATATTTTTACAATAATAGGATTGTTGTACATTTTATACCTTCAATAAACATTGACTTTTCTAAAGCTTTGGATTTAAATCTTTGTATATGTAAATTTTCTTTTGATCTAATGTCGTAACCTTGCCATTCAAATCTTTTTTCCACAAACTGCTCAAGATAAGGTGGAGCCTTGTTATTGATAATTTTGCATGAAAAAACTGAATCTGCCTCTTGAATGATTGGGTATATGTTTAAAAAATTCAGTGTCTTTAGCATATCTTGTATACCTGCTACAACGTTTTATTATTATTATTATTTATTTAATAGAACTTGTAACCCTTGCTTTTCCTCATTTGTGCATTTAATCAAAAGTGATGCACAGTAAGTAAAATGATAAAAATTATTATATTGTAGACTAACTACCCTTCTGCACCAGAGATTTAGATAGTCACAAGTTCTAGGAAAACATCCGAGATTTTTGCGTAATTTCCGACATATAGTTAACATGTTGACTGAAGGTTAGTTGCTGATCTATTATAATATCCAAATACTTAAAACTATCTACAAAATAAAGTACCTCCGCATCAATATTCACTGACAAATTTAAATCTACTAATTACTCGCAATTATTTTTCGAACCTATGATCATACATTTCGTTTTCTTCACATTTAATTTATTCTGATTTGTTTTTAACCATAAAGTAAGGTTGTCCATTTCACTATTTATTACATCTACAATTTTGCTACTTACTGAATCACGAATTGAAATTAATGTAACATTCGCAAATAAATTTATAAAATAATTATTAAGGAACAGGGTCCAAAAGCGAATTTTTCAGTCTTCAGTTCAACTTTTATGTTAAACGTACAACTGTACAATTTTTGCAGGCAAATTTTTCATAACATATTTATGTACCAGGCAGCAGCGGCCATATACGTACGCAAAACAATATCATTTTATGAATTAGATCAGTCCAATACTAATGACATATTGAATTGGATGTGTATATGTTTAGGTGAACAAAATATTAAAATTAGTGTAGTCTACAAACCACCATCGTACAACAATAAGGATTTTTTTCTGTATCTGGAGTCCATCCTCCTTAAACATCCAAGAAATCATTTAATAATTGGAGATATGAACATAAACCTGTTAGAAGATTCTCCAACGACTTTCGAATAAAAAAATTTGTTAACAATAAATAACTAGTCAGATTTCACATGTTAAGCTCGTCACTCAGAAATATAATTGTTATTATCACTGGTCGTTCCTATTATTTCCTTGCATATTTTACAGATATTCCTTAAATGTTTTCCCAGCTTCATCAGAAAGCCCTTAATATCTTTTCCCCCATTTTGATGTTTCTTTCTGAGCGTGTAGCACTCAACTTTTAGTGTTTAGTTTTGTTTCAAAACTGGGTCTCAGCATTCAAATCCAACAGCAAACAATTCAATAGTAAATCTTTGCAAGCATAAACTATATAAGTGCACATGTCCGCCTATCTATTATGCTACAAGCAAATCAACTGTAAGTCGTGCATTTCAGTTTCAGCATACCCACGCGTGAATGTCTAATTTATGAAGGCCGGCAACTAATCTACGTCGATCTAATATAACAATTAGCTCAATTGAGTTCGTCTCTTTTATCTAACAACCTGAGTGTTTTGTTGGATATCATTTACAACCGGTATACACATTGTGCATTTTAATCATACAATTGTTGGCAGATTGTGATAATTGATCATCCGTGGGAATAGATTTTATCGGTATGACGAACAGTATGGTATCCTTAGTAGAATAGATTAGAAAATGATTTATTTAGCTTTGAGCTACTTCAAACAATAATAAATCTTATCTTCAAAAAAATTACAAAGTGGTCATGTCATCAAACCAAAATAGTCTCTCCGAAGTCTCTCATTAAAAATTTTAACATTACTAGATATTTTTACAATAATAGGATTGTTGTACATTTTATACCTTCAATAAACATTGACTTTTCTAAAGCTTTGGATTTAAATCTTTGTATATGTAAATTTTCTTTTGATCTAATGTCGTAACCTTGCCATTCAAATCTTTTTTCCACAAACTGCTCAAGATAAGGTGGAGCCTTGTTATTGATAATTTTGCATGAAAAAACTGAATCTGCCTCTTGAATGATTGGGTATATGTTTAAAAAATTCAGTGTCTTTAGCATATCTTGTATACCTGCTACAACGTTTTATTATTATTATTATTTATTTAATAGAACTTGTAACCCTTGCTTTTCCTCATTTGTGCATTTAATCAAAAGTGATGCACAGTAAGTAAAATGATAAAAATTATTATATTGTAGACTAACTACCCTTCTGCACCAGAGATTTAGATAGTCACAAGTTCTAGGAAAACATCCGAGATTTTTGCGTAATTTCCGACATATAGTTAACATGTTGACTGAAGGTTAGTTGCTGATCTATTATAATATCCAAATACTTAAAACTATCTACAAAATAAAGTACCTCCGCATCAATATTCACTGACAAATTTAAATCTACTAATTACTCGCAATTATTTTTCGAACCTATGATCATACATTTCGTTTTCTTCACATTTAATTTATTCTGATTTGTTTTTAACCATAAAGTAAGGTTGTCCATTTCACTATTTATTACATCTACAATTTTGCTACTTACTGAATCACGAATTGAAATTAATGTAACATTCGCAAATAAATTTATAAAATAATTATTAAGGAACAGGGTCCAAAAGCGAATTTTTCAGTCTTCAGTTCAACTTTTATGTTAAACGTACAACTGTACAATTTTTGCAGGCAAATTTTTCATAACATATTTATGTACCAGGCAGCAGCGGTGGCCGCAGTAGTAGACTCTTCGGTCTCCTGATCAGTCGCCGTGCGCTGTGCGGGTTCGAATCCCATGTCAGGAGAAATTTTTCTCTTGGCTATGGATGTTGTGATTGTCGGGAGGTTGTAGCCGGTCTCCGACTGTCGAACGCGGAGGTACCATCCGGCGGATCTCGTAGGCGGAGCCAGAATATGTGCATGTTGCATGCACACGTGTTCCCTCGCCAGAGTCCGTGTGGCGTTCCCCCTTACCCCTGTATCCCCGATAGCCCCACGGTACCCAATGGGTGTTTAGGCCTTAGGCTTTCGTGGTAATTGGAGTATAAAAAAATTTAAAGTTTCACAACAATACGTGCAGTGTTCTCACTACGGTGAATTTTTAAGTGTCACCAAGTCATTAGAAAAATGGAACTCAACCGAGAACATTTTCGTGCCATAATTTAGTACAACTTTCAGAGACAATTATCGCAACAAGAATGCTTTGCTGAGTTACTGTCTGTTTTCGGCAACGAAGCGCCACATCAGTCGACAATTTCCCGTTGGTATGAAGAATTCAACCGTGGACGGGTGAGTGTTAGCGACGATTCCAGGGTGGGTGCACCAAAAACGGCAGTCATCTAGGAAAACGTCGATGCTGCGCGCAAACTCACCATTGAAGCTAGACATGTGACATATCGCGAGATTGAGGCGTCCTTGAAGATCTCAAAGACGTCAATTCAAAAAATTTTACATGAAGAATTAGGAGTAAGAAAATTAGTTTCTCGTTGGATACCCCAACTGTTGACTGAAGAGCAGAAAACAGCCAGGGTTAGGTAATTGGTGTCAAAAAACGCTTGACCGTTTCAATTCCGGAAACTCAAAAAATCTGTACAGCATTGTTAGTGGTGATGAATCGTGGATTTACTATTATGAACCAGAAAATAAATGACAGTCGGCTGTTTGGGTGTTCCAAGGTGAAGAAAAGCCAACAAAGGTCATGCGTTCCCGAAGTGTTTCGAAAAAGATGGTCGCGACATTTGTGTCAAAAGCTGGTCATATTGCAACAATTCCTCTTAGTGAGCAAAGAACTGTTACTGCGGATTGGTATACCAACATTTGTTTGCCAAAAATCATCCCCGAAAGAAGAATCATCCTCCACCAAGCCAATGCAAGCTCGCACGCAGCCCAAAAAACAAGGCAGTATTTAACGGAAGAAAACGTGGAGTTATTGGACCATCCTCCATATAGTCCCGATCTAAGTCCTAACGATTTCTTTGCTTTCCCGAAAATTAAAAACAGACTGCGTGGTCAAAGGTTCCAGTCAGCAGAAGAAGCAGTTGACGCATTCAAAAATGCCATTTTGGATCTGCCAGCAGGCGAGTGGAATAAGTGCTTAGAAAATTGGTTCGAGCGCATGCAGATGTGTATTAATCTTCGTGGGGAATACTTCGAAAAACAATAAAGTCATTTAAAATTACCTACCGTGTTGTTTTATTTCCATATGCAAAACTTAAAAGACATCCCTCGTATACTATTCGTCATTATTCGTCAGAGCGGTTCGGTGGAATACCAACGTATGATACGCCATGTTAATTTTGACACCTGCTTATAAATGGTTCATATATTGAAACAGTCATGGCAGCTCCGAAATATATCATAGAACATGCTTATGTACTCGTAAGATGGCAAGGGGACACTGATATTAATTTTAATGGTGGGAATTCAATTATTAGACTCAGGCCCCGGAAAGGTTTCACACCATTCCTTAGGAAAGTGTATTCGATCTGTAGGTTGCTTTATGCCGAATAATCTGAGATGTATGATGAGATCAGGTGTGCCATGTATGGTATTTTAATAGCCTAGTTTCAAACGTTTCAGGAACTAAAAAATTGAAAACATAATAGAACCTGAATATTCAAGTTGAACTAATAATTATGCCTTTTAGTAATTTCTAAGCTGATTGTCTTATATAATTTTCATTTAAATAACAATTGCTAAAATACCAGATACTAGCAAAATTTCCACAGCGGTGTAACTTGGGGTTGACTTTGTTTTTTATGTCGTAAAAGCATTTTCGAAATCATGGCAAATCAGAAATTACGGGAATGTCGACAGCTCGGTCGACAGCAGCATTTTTTCAACACACAAAATAAAAGGATAGTCTTACAATAATTTTCATAGCGTTTCCGAAAAATGCTAACCTCGAAATAGGCGAGAAGGTTCGGTTTTTGTGGCGAAAATGCTGCATTACACAAGTGTGTTGACAGACAAAAGTCAGGCTGAGTATTATAGAATATTTTCTGCAATTTGGTATGGTTGCTAAAATACGTTCAAGATAGTGCATCGTGTATAATTTTCAACACATTTTTCGTGTATTAATAGATACGAATTTCATTCACTGCCCTATGAAAATTACAGAGCACCGTGCTTAAGACCATTATTTTGATATTGATTAAAAAATATGAAAAAGCTAAAAGTATGTTTCAAAAGTACATAACGTTTACCTATTAATGTTGAACATCATTTAATTAAAAGAATATAAATTGTAGGTGAAAGTCATCATTAAAAAAGTAATTTCCGTATGTACCACTAATTTGTTGAATTAATTGGAAAAATCAGATCCTTAGAAATAATTGTCAATCATCAATTAGAATTTTATTCTTAGGCAACCATAGAGAATATATTCGAAATAGACGCATGATTTTGAAATCTTTAGCGACAAAAAGATAGGAATACATTTCTTTTCCTGCTGCCTGCATTATTCCGTGCCATTTTCTTATACCAATACACCCGATATAGTCTAATCATATTAGCAAATTTCTGCGAAATAATTGTAAAGTCTGGTTTTATTGGTGCAAGTTGTTCAAGGGGGTATTGAAAACATGGACGCATAAAATGGGTAGACCAATTTTTGCGGTAAAACTTTTATTTGACAACAAAGAATGAGGATTCAATCGAACAGGAACAAAAAATTTTCAATAAGATTATTAGGTACAGAATGAGATCACACGTGAAAAGATCCGACTAATAGCAAAAATGTTATGGCCGAAAAACGAGGCAAAACCCAGGTTTTGGCACTTGTTGGTAATGCGACGATAATTTCACGCAACTATTTGAAATTCTTCAAATCCGTAGGATTCATACTTTTAAATAACAACAAAATTGGAGTATATCGGTCAAGTAGTTTTTTGAGAATTTCTAATTGCTTATCCCAAAACACCTGCTTTCCGGCCATCACTACTAGTTTACGAAGCAATAGACAGGGTTCGTTCAAAGAGTATTAATAGCAAAATACACGTGTTTACCTTGCCGATATAAATCGCAAACCATTCCGAAAAGCAAATGTTATTTTTATGGGAAAAAACAATGGTTACGTTTTTTTCTTCTAAACAAATCCAAATATTTTTTATTTTTGAGTAATTGAACAAATACCATATTCGAAAAACATACGTTACTATACACATTTTGAAACAAAGCGGATGTGTCAATCATCTTTTGTCGCGAATTACCCACAAATACGGAATATTTGAATTTGTTTATAAGAAAAAGGTAAATAACATTTATCTTCTGGCATGCTTTGCGACTCATATCGGCAAGGTAAACTAGTGTATTTTGCTATAAAATGTCCTTTGAGCTAACCCTATATATTGCTCAATAAACTAGTAGTGATGGCCGGAAAATAGGTGTTTTGGGATAAACAATTAGAAGTTCTCAAAAACTACTTGACCAATCTACTCCAATTTTGTTGTGGTGATTTAGAGGTACGAATCCTACGAATTCAAATAATGTCAAATATCTGCGAGAAATCATCGACGCAATACCAACAAGTGTCAAAACCTGCAGTTAGCATCGGTTTTCGGCCATAACTTTTTTGCTATTAGTCGAATCTTGTTACGTGTCATACATTTTTTTTTAATGGGAAGCCCTGCGTTTTACTGTAGATTCGAGTCGAAAAAACACCAGAGTTTGACAACTTATACCTCCGCAAAAGTTATAACTTGGGTACTTGATTTTTTATCAAAGAAAAATATTTTGTCCCTATCTACTTACTTTTTCAGATTCTTGGATAATTTACACAGGGTGGTCAAAAAGACAAAATGAACTATCACTCAGAATTTTCAAATGGAGCACCCTGTATATGTTTACATTTCATTCCCCTTTCTCAAAATTTTTTACTGATATAATGTCTACGGGTACGACTGGTTGTTGATATACAAAAAATACAAGGACACTTTCTAGACTTTTCGACTTTTTAATTCTAAATAACTTCCGTTACCAACTGTAAGCTAGTTTTTATTGGTTAAGGTATTGTAATATTTTTCATTTGATATCTGATTTACAAAAGGGCTAACAAAAATGGAATGGAAGGAATGTGAAAATATACAGTGATGAGGAGTTGAGCATTCCCCTTGCGACTGGGGGAGCGATCACATCCTAAATTTGATCTACCGGAAACTTTGTTGTGTCGTATCACTATCTCCTTCAAGAATTTGGGCTGGCTGATGATCCAGGCCTGAGTAATGACCTATATTGGATAATAGGCCCTAAGTATTGTTAGTTCCACTCACTTCAGTTACTGTATCGGTCAGAACACAATAGTTTCAAAATCTAATCGAAATGAGCTCAATCTTATAAGCTTTTCTGTTCTTTGCTACCCAAATGTTTACGATTAATCTGAAACGACGCGAAATTGAAGAAGCCACTATATATTTTAAAGATCCGCATAATTAATTTTTATGACTTAAGTGACATTTTATTACGTATACGAACGTGACGTTCGAGTGATCAAGTAACGCATTAAAATAAAAAAAAAATTCATGACTAACTATGATATGAATTATTAACTCTGACACGAATAAACATACATAAAAATATTATTGTTGGTGAAAAACGACCAATAAAAAACCCAACCAGCTGTGAGATGTCGGAAAGGCGACATGAATTTTAACTGTTATCACCATGTTTTCAAGAGAATTGTCTAATTTACATAAAACAGGAATTTTAATGAATAGTTTTTGAATAGTTGCATGACGATTTTTAACCAATATCTAGATAGTGTAAGGTCAGTGTTAAGGTATAACTAATGATTTTGGGCTTCTTTCCTACTTGTGTCTATTTTTATATTATTCATCTTCAATCTATTTCTATCAGGAATTTTCAAATAAAGCTCTTGTCCAGGAGTGCGGCATAGCCTTTCAAGATCTGGCTCTTGTGGAAGACGTGACCTAGTGCTTGGTTAAACTGGTGTGCCCAGATTAAACGCTGACAAAAATACAGCTTCTACGGCATTTACACGATACTTAGTACAGCAGTCAGGGTTAGTTAGTCTCTACAAGGAAATTTGAAGGTCACTTCAAGATTACTTTTAAAAGAAGCTGAACAATTGAATTCATCCACATTCTATTCAGATTTTTCTGGTTTTTGTGCCCATACCTGGGGACACTTAGTTCATTTGAAGGTCAATTCAAGGACAAACTCAAAAGAAGTTTAGGACTAGCGTCCAGGCACGCGTTATGCAGAACTTTGTGTTCCTGAGTGCAAAGCAGAAATGACTTTGTCTCGATGTAGGCATTTGACGTTCATTTTAAGGCCACCGAAGAGACAAAAAAAACTGGGTAGTCGATTTCAATCACCTACTATAATATGATATACAGGTTACATTTCTATATATTTTGTAAAGGTTAGCATGATCGGTAGCAATAACTGGATTTAGATTTTATGTGAGAGTACTTTCACGAACATCTTTAATAAAAATGCGGACATAGAACGGAGTCTTACTAAAAAACTTGCTGAGTAATTGTAACTTGAAACATGAATAAGAAATAGTAATCAGCTGAACCCATGGAAACACAATAATGACTGATCTCTATTATGTCAAATAAAAGTTCGTACCCTCTTTATCATTATATGTACAGTCTGATTTTTCAGCACGTAATATAATGAAATGATAAAGATCATCTCGAAATTTGCAGTAAGAAATGGCGTCAAAGGGGTTGAGCCTGCACTTCCTACGCATTCAGTTCATAAATGATTAAGTTCAGCGCAATTCAAATCCTCTGGGAAAAATTGAGCTATGGACATGTACAACAGAGAAATTAAGCATATTAAGTCACTCAAACATGCCATACAATTAGTCCATAGACATTCTTTCCCTGCCCTACTGGTAGTTACCGACCATGTGGCAACGTTGTCGCTTTCCACATCTACGTGTCATCGCTGCATCGAGTTATCTTTCGTTCTGTGCAAGGCCCATATGTGTTTTGCCCTTTAGTAGATACGGATACGTATATAAACACGATTGTCTCGCCAGGCGGTGCGCTTAAATACGCGGGTCGAAGACATTTTTCTATCATTCTATTTTAGAGCAAACGTACGGGTAAATCTATGATGTGTGAAATATGACTAATAAGTGCGGGGTTGTGAGCGTATACTAAGATAAAAAATGCATATACCCTTCACACTTTAAAGCCTCCAACTTCCAAATTTATCCCCTAAATTTTTTTTAAATGATCTGGATTCCTCCGCCACTGGTCCATTTTCAAAAACTACAAAGCTTTTGCGTCATTGATATAGTAGTAACATTGTGTAAACACTTACCGGTGCTTCTTTAGGTATAGGCGGTTATAACATTAGCGGACAGACCAAGAGACTAACAGACAGAGACGTCCAGTGGCTTAGGAAGTAAAAAGTAATGCTATATGGTGCACCGCAAATTTCAAGTTTGATACCCTGCTATGGTGAAAGTAGCATAAGCAAAGTTTTGTTTCCTTGGACAAATTATTACTTTATCATCGCATTTATGGACCATCATACGACGCTGAGAGGCGAAATAGAAGTTACGAGATTCATGTTCAGTAAGATTTGAAAAGAAAACTGAAGAGCGATGGATGCTTTCAATTTTATGAGTAAGATATGTCCATGTGAAGGCACACGAGTCAGGCTTAGCAAGGTAATTTTGCGCACCAGGCTCAGGTATATGTATCACTTTGTTGGAAAAGTGGTAAGACTGGGCTCAGTCAATCAATTTGAAGCGGCGTTGCTAACTGTACAAACATGTAGGAATGTTTTGAAGAACAAAAACAACACACGCCGGTTGTTGTTCAAAGAGTTTTTTATATACCAGGGCAACGCGACTTTGAAACTGGTTAATAGAAGTCATGCAGAAACCCTAGGGACAAAGTAGCAGTCATACCGGCCAGCTCTGGATGTACGAAGTTCGACACGGTTAGGAAGCTGAACAAAGCCGAGTTAACAAACCTAGCGATAGCGACGGCTCTTCGGTGCGAAAGGGTCCTGAGAGAAGTTATCGATCAGTCGGACACCCGTTCTCTCTACAACATCGAGCATGGATAATGTAGTCAAGGCGGAGCACCCCAAAACATGTGAGCAGTACTTGAAGCTAGGTCTAATCTGGGCCTTGTACAGAGTGAGGAGATTATGCGTAGAAAAATACTTCTTAGTCCTGAACAGATAGCCTAGATTTTCCCAGCGGCTCCCGTGATTTGATGGTATGTGCTCGTGCCAGATCAAGACCTCGGTGATCTGGACTCCAACCAGCCGAAAAGAACGGCTCTTTGATAGAACTCGGACATCCATCGACACCGGATGAGCGCTCAGACGCTGTGAGTCAAGGTGCAGCGTTGTGTTTTAGAAGTATTAAACTGTACCAGATTCTTGCGTCCCCAAGCAGTGATAACCTTCAAGTCTTTCGTCAGCGACGAAATCGCTACAAGTCTTCTATTCTCCAGCTCATTCCTGGGGAACACTCGCGTTAACATTGTGTGCCGAAGAGGCGAACCCGTTAATTACGACGGATACTTTTCGGCCAGACAGGAAGTGAGGCACTCATCTGCAAAACTTATTTGTTAGTCCATAGGATGGAAGTTTGCATAAGACGGTAGCATGCCAAAGCTGACTTAACGTTTTCGTGATATCAATAGCAACGGAAAAGGCCTCATCATATGAGAGTATCTTACGTCTAAAGCGGAATCTAGGGTTATGAATGTGCTTGCCTTGGCTCTTCTAATAGGCATTTTTGTCGGCATTACGACATTCAGCATGATGGAACTGACAGCTTAGACGACAAGACTTAATGCCGGTTGGGTTGGTGTATGGGGCTAGTGAAAACCACCTCCTTGCCAGGCTTCGTCCTGTCACTGCTACTACCGTATCATTTTATCTTACCTATATTTCAACACCTTCACATCTTAAGACGTCCTCAATTTATAAGTGAGGTTTTATGATTTTTAATATACGATTACAGGAACTTTAAATGGTGTCATATTTATTACATTATTAGCACGATACCGATGTTTACAAAATATAGCTTGGTAATTGCAATTCGTTGGAGAGAAATCTGTGGTAATCGCTGTATAATGAAGATCATAATAACTGAGATTATCAGAAAAGATGCGCGCAAGCTTCATTTGTATTCAACAAGTGAAGAGATGACTCGATAATTGGGAGGAATCCAAGAATAGAAATTGGAGATGATCTGAATTCAAAATAATATGCAGGTTTTATTGAGGTACTTTCGACTGTAAAGGATAAAAACAACACAGTTAAGGATTATTTTATGAATTATGAACGACCAAAACCTGAGGCAGAAATGCTTATAATTAGTACTACTTGCAAAGCAATTCTGAAAAGAGAAAAGATATATCATTCTGTTAAGATACTTACTTCACTGTTCGTGTTTCTGTGGAAAGCGTTGCTATAATGATCAACGGAGTTGTCTAAAAAGTATAACAACAATGGCTGGAGGAGCTTTGTATTTGATGAAAATGTGTTCAAAGGGGTACTTTACAAAAATCTATTTTCTATTAGTGGAAAATAGTTATGAATATCATTATTCATCTGTTCGTATAGATAATATATCGCTATCGGAATTCATGTCGTCTCTTATTTTGAAACCTAAAATATCTACGAAACAAGTTCTGAAACACTTGATTTGGACAGCAAAGTTATTGCTAAAAAACTGACAAGTCCTTTGTATATGTTCTTCTTACTTCTATTTACGCGACAGTGACATCCAATCTCGTGAACAATATGTAGTTCAGCATGTTAAAGAAACACAATAAATTTCAAATGAGAGGATACTTAGTATGTTTTCGTAAAAGGATACTACTACTGTCAAAAATATGCTGACTAACATTAGCGGCAGTTGGTAATGGGTGTTGCAAATTAAAGACCTTTTATTGCAAGCACGAATAAATTAATGTTCAAATAAATGAATAAAATTAATAAGCACACAATAAATATAGTATGTCTACCTAAAATCGGCCAGTACCTCGGATAACGCCACCAAATTGGGTGGGGCCATTGCCAAATGGGACTCCGAAGTGTCTCTGAGCTTCTATACCTGCTCCCAGGTTGAAATTTTTGTTCCTTAAACAATAAGTCGAACATTTATTACCGTATTGTGTAATGCTTGTGCTGTTGGAGTCACAGACATAGACGACAAAGTCATATTCTAGTAATGATTTTTACCGATTTGCAACTGGCCAAAATCCTCTCTCAAATCCATGCGTCCGACTGAATTTGCTGTTTCCCACCATTCACGACCGTCAGAAATTCGTTGCCAGAACATGCTTATTATGCAAAATATGTAAAATTGTGCCTAGCACGTGGAAAATGGTACAGAGATTACAAATTTCTTAATAAAACGTCGCTCAACGTCTACACTACAACCCCCTACCTTCAACAACATCCCAACCTGAGTTTTCAACCCCTACAAAAAGTTTTCTGAAGAAGATCAGGAGCCTCTGAAATGCCAGAAAACGGGGTTTGAACGATGTTTATTATGTTTTAATAGGGCCACGGATTAACGGACAGACAAACTGACCAACGGACAAGAAAGATCGACAGAAATGCGTTATGGTTTTCCGTGATGTACACGTCATACTCGTACATCGTCGAAAAAACATCTCATTCCCAAAACTTTATCGCGATTAGAATGATTGTGCGGCATGTAAAGGAAATCATTCTTAAATATTTTGGTCTGACCGTTTAGTTGGTCCTTTTAAAAAACTTTTGGTAGGTATTAAAATTGCAAGGTTTGATTTTATTCCCAGTATCATATAGCGCTTGCGCCTATGTAGTCTAGCAACACATGCGGGTTATTGTGAAATTTCGTCGAAGCCTTACCTGTAAAAATCATGTTGCACTCCAGCTCTGGCATCCGTACCAGATCCTCTAACATGATCTGCACCAAGATACGCTGAGGTCCTGGAAGGTTAATGGTTGTGGTTCACCTGTCCACCAAACGCATCTGGTCGGAGTCCAGGTGAATGGTATCCCTTGCTTGCATATGCAGACCCATCGAGGGTATGTCCGTTCCTGTCCAAGATATTTCCTCCGTGATTTAGAGTAACTCCTTGTTTGTTCACGTCCACACCAGTTTGAGATTGAGGAGATCTGCAACAAAAGTAGTGACTAAAATAAGGTAGCATTGGCTAAAGATATCTATCGGTTACTGCTATTAGATTCTCTCCAAGGTTCAAACTTAAAGGAAATAGCACTTATACATGCTTAGATACTCAGATATTTTGCATTGATATCAAAATGGTCATAGGAATTAGGACAGGCCAGGTTAATACCGCCTTGGGCGACTGGACGCACAGGTAACTGAAGACTGGATAAGCAGAGATCACTATATTGGGATGTAAAGAGGTTCACAGCCAATGAAAGACCAATTTCGATGCTATTGAATAAAAATCTTCCATCTTCTGATTAGAATTCTTACAGGTCGCTGCAATTTGTTTGGACGTCCAGCCCTCATCGAAATAGAAAGAGATTCGACTGCTCCAAATGCCCGGAGGTATGAAACTCCTATAAATTGAATAGTTGAATAATGTGGCTTTCGTCCAAGTGTCTGGAATTGTTCACGTCAAGTTCTAATGCTCATTGGGATGTCAGTTTCAGTGTTGGTAGGCTCGTGAAACCTTAGTTGAAGGATTTACCTCCGCATTCGCCCTTCTACTTCTAGCCTCGGGCTGCGCATAGATTAAAAATGATTCAAGATGAATTAAATATTGGGATGATACCTTATTTACTCGTTAACTCGTTAAGTTTACCTTCTTGTTCTGCTAAGAGGAACCATGTAATACTGCTCTGCTTCTTTATATTCAGCAACTTCAAATGGCATGCCTTTAACTACTGCCAAGCACAGCCCAATGCACACAACGTATTTCGTTTTGGATGATGTATTTTCGTTTGTCACACTATCACAGAAGCAGTCTTACTAATTAAACTCGATGAACTGATTAACATTCCTTAGGCCAAATCTGTTTTGATACCATAGGAATACGGTAAATAACCTTTTTGTAGTGCATCCCAGTCATTGCGAAATATTTCCGCGATTCTTTATTATTATTGGGCAAAGTTGAAACAATAAAGATAACCTTGTAACTCAATAAATGAACTGCAACTAAACAGATTGGTGCATTGTGAATTACCGTATGATTCATATGCCGTACAAAGATAAGAGGCAAAGCACTGAGATGAACTATGTAACTATGTAATTCCGGAAATTAATATCAGGTTGGTGTCACTTCTAATATTGTGGTTTCTTTTTTGTCTTTTTGCTTGTACTTTGTTCAGTAATTATTAGGTATTCATGGTTTTAACAATGAAAGGTGCTAGTTCCAGAGTCATAAAAAACTTTTGATATTTGTGTCATTTTGAATTGTTAAATTCATATGCATGGCTAGTATTCGAATAATGGTTAAAGGTTTATATAAACGGTTACAGAGGTTCGAGGAACTATATCTTTAATGTTTCCTCGATAGAAATGCCGCTCCTTCGTTCATTTTCTTGATGAATGGTAGGATAAGGGTCTCATCTCTAATAAAATAGAAACTAGAATCGTCAGTTATCTAGCAGTCCCGTGGTGACTGTTCTATTAAACGTGAATTGAGGTCCCTAGCAGTTCCGACTAAGAGTTGCATTGGTTAATTCTGGTGTGATAGATAGCGCTTTGCTATTTCGATAAATCGTACCTACCATATAGAGAATAGTTGCGATGCTTTCTTCCGTTTGTCCAGAGACAAGAGACCAAGCCTAGACCATGCTGATGAGTAGCCAAGAAGCACAAAGCAGCTGGCCATGGTCTTCTTGGTCGGACGGATCAAAGCATCATGTTTAGTTTAATAATACAATTAATTTTATTCAATGATTCGGAAAACCTAGGAACATATTATTTTGCTGCAATGCGTTCACTTTATTTGATGAAAGCCATCAGCAAAAGTCACAAGAAGCCATAGAACTACGTCCATTTTCTAATGCTCGCTTTCGAGAATTGGCCTAATAAAGACAGATAAATAAGCTTTGGTACGGTAAAGTTTCCAATTTTTTTACTTTAAAGGATGCCGCGACAGCTGAAACGTCAGTAAGGTTATTCATTGACAAATTGACACTGATAGACTGACATCTATATTCAGGGGCAGGTTCTGTTGGACCAATTAATTCAGGTAGGTAGGAGGAACAAGTCTAAGGGCCGTATCGTCAGTCGTTCCTACAATTGTAGGACGCCTTTATGGCCTTCTTGATTGTCATAGGTACTCTTTGCTCTCCTTCAAAAATTTCTAGATTGCTCCTGTTCTGTGTCAGCGTCAGCGCTCTCCTATTGTGAAGATATGTTTTCTTTTTAAATTGTAGGAAATTTCAGGCTGATAAAACATGATATAAATCAAAAGCGTGCACAATTTGATGCAAATAGATATTTGTGACATAACCTCAAAATACAGCGCGGACACGGGAAAGTAGAAAACTATGACAATCAAGGATGCCATAAAGGCGTCCTACAGTGTAGGAACGACTGATGATACGGGCCTAAGACTTGCTTATGTCCAAAATCGCATAGTCTCTAGTCAGGATGAAAATTGATACTACAAGTCGATCAGGCGTAAGCCGTCAGTTTGACAGTTGTTGACATTACACATGACTTTTGTATTTTTCTACGAAAACGTATGAAAGTGCGTGGTTTCCATACAGTCCTAGTATTCCAGACAATTTTCGAAAATGGTGAAGGGCATGTACCTCAACTTTGGGCTTTTTCCTAGACAGTTGTCAGGTAATTTGGACTTATTTCAGCCCACTTCTTGTTTCATTGAGTTTTCAGCTCGACTCTATGTTTTGTTAACAATATTGCATAACTAACAACATTGACAAATTGGTGATAAACCAAATTTTTTTATGGATATTGAAGAGATCCAACCGAGACTTTAACTTCTTCAAGTCTTATCTACTTTATTTTAAATATAAAATTTGTTAGGAAAGGTTATTACTTTCACGTTCTAAATAGTTATTTTACGTTCTCATTTTATTGACACGAGATTATTTTGAGAAACCTAAGTGAAATATGAAGTTAATTAAATTACTTCCAAATGTTTTTATCGGTTACATATCGGATTACAATAACTATTTAGAAAAACCAAGTGGAATTCAAGCAATGTGGGTCACTATTTTCAATAGCAGATATTCTACTATTGTTGCTGTTTGAAGGTATGTTTTTGAATTTTTCACGTTCCAAATTCACAAGTTAAGTAGAATTGTTCATGTGCCATATCGTAAATAAATATTTACTTTCGATTTTTTGCCTTATTTAATTTATCCCTGTTTATGAACGGTTCATACCGCAACACATATTGTATTTCTTCCCTGCTAAACGTGACTACACCCAGTACGATTGGCTACTTGAGTTTATCTCGATCTTGGTAGGCGATGGTAGATAAATGAGCTAAAAGTATACACTATCGTCAGCCGTTCCTAAAATTGTAGGACGCCATTATGGCCTTCTTGATTTTCATAGTCCCTTCTCTTCTTCAGGAAGAATGTGGTATTTCTAGATGTCTCCTGTTAAAACATATGATATAAATTAAAAGCATGAATAATTTCATGCAAGTAGATATTTGTGACATAACCTCAAAATAGAGGCTGACACGGAATAGTAGAAAACTATGAAAATCAAGGAGGCCATAATGGCGTCCAACAGTTGTAGGAACGACAGACGATACGGCCCTAAAACTACACAATTTTGGCGACAATTAATAATAATAGCCTTTATTTAACCTGGCGGGTGTCAGCTAAAAGCTGTTTTTCATACCAACCAGGGCCAATTGAATACATTGTATAGATATAGGCTTCGCTCCTGCTAACGCATTCAAACCAGTTGGTTAGGACTGTACACATAAGGGTCAAGGACGGATTCAGAGGGAGGGCGCGGGAGTCTAGATACCCAATCCTGCCGCTTTTTTAATAAAATGGTACAAACTGCTGTTTTTTTGGTGTAAAAGTTACCTTGCCATGGCGGAATCGTCGAGACATAAGGACATGAAATTTGACAGGTAGTTTATAGACAGGACATGCCAATTAAGAATGTATTTTGCGACAGTATAGACATTTGTAAATCTGTACGACAGTCCATTGTTTTTCTACAAAAATTTGGCAGGGATGTCGTTTACATGCGTTAGATTTAAGTTAAGAACGGATTTGGCGGAGGGGTCGTATTAGGAGACTTGAATGATTCTCCCGAGTTCCATTGGAGCTTTATTTCGGATACCTGAAATTGGCAATAATGGGGTTCTTTAGAGTAGACTATTGATATTGTGATATATGGGCGAAAAGCGATTAAGGTGCTTTTATACATATTCACCCTTCCTAACTAGAGACTAGACAGGTATTTTTTAGAATATAAGTCAAATGGCCAGAACATACAGAATAAATAACATAAGTTAAGCAGTGTACCTTACCCTCTGCGGGCTTTAAATAACTATTTTGATTTTGATACTATAAAAATTATCTATCTGATATGCGCATTTGTTATAAATTCGTGTAAGGAGTTTAATACAGAAGAGATACATTTGGTCGGATACTGCGACATTTGACCGATCAAGTTTTAATGCCAGTTAGCTCTAAGGCAAGCCAAAATGAGCAAATATTGCCTGCTTATCAAGCTCCACCTCTTTACTGCTACTAATTCCGCATTATTTTATTCTGTACAGGGTGTCCCACGTAGAACTCAAGCGATTGCTTACTCAAAAAGATGACATACAATTATGAACACTTGGAGTTATAGTATGACTGATGTAAGAAATTCAGCTAAAATGTTTCCAACATAGTGGCACTACCTATTGTACCGGACGTTTTCCAATTTGCTTATTTTGAATGGAACAACCTGTTTATGATTCAATTTTTGAAATATACGCAAAATTCTAGACATTAGGTCATGAATAACATATACCTAAATCTAGCCGTTTTCGAGAAAGAACCAGATAGTTTCCTTATGGCTTTCGGCTAAATAAGTTTGCGTCGCTTTTTTGACATTTCGTATGTTTTTTCGACATTTCGTTGGTTTTTACTCACTAGATGTTAACTTAGTACAAGCTGTTGTACACTTGTTGTGAACTCTTTTATGTGTTGCTTAAACGCCAGCGAACAGCGATCATAGCGAGCAAACGTAGCATGAACTATTTTCATACTAAAAACTACCTAGTCTTCAATAAGACACTTCGTCGGTTATTTTTGACGTTTTTTTAAGTATTTTACATAATAGCCGTGCAGAACCCGAAACCTTCAAGTAGGGGCTATTAATAGATGTGACAGGACAACATAAGTCTTAACATGATATTATTCGAGAAATAGAAGTAGAGTGTTGCTAACATTTTCCTCAAACTAGCCAATAGTGATCAGGGATTTGACCTTGACAGTAACCTTGATGGGGTCAATGCCTGGTGCAATTTTTGAAACCCGTATATCCTACTTTTCACCAAGAAAATGAATAAAGTGGAACACCTAATTTCATCTAGTGTACTTGAACACTTCGAAGTCGCAAAACTTGAAGGTCATGTTCAGGAAACCTCTCCCAGACCTCCTAGAGAACCCAGAAGCCTTCAATTAGGGCGTATTGATAGATGTAGGATATTATTATAACTTGTAATGTTGAGAGAGAAGAAGTAACACGCACTGTAGTTGAGTTTTATTCCAGAGAGGCCAGTGGTGAACATGGCCTTGACCGAGACCTTGGAGTCAGGTTTTTTAAGTGAAACATCCTATTTGGCAGAGATGTTCTAAGAGACTATGAAATATTGCAAAATCTTTTGTGGGCAAACTCTTTTTGTTATCTTTAAACGAGGTTACCTCACAGACTGTGCGTTGGAATCCATCACCTAACTTGGTGGGAGATACAGACGTTCGATCCCTTTACGTTATTACTTTCTTAATTCGAATCATTGCCGTTTATTGTTACTGTCTATTTGCTCTACTTGTTATTCAATTCTTACTGAATTAGCGCTTTTAAAATGCCCGGTCTGTTTTAAGGGTTGGCAATGAGAGGAAAGCTACCAGCTGGCTGGAAAACAACTTTTCACCTTCTGGCTTTGTCTTAATATATTCCGATCAAAATTGACTATGTAAAAATCTCCCGTTTTATGGTTTTTATTATCAAAGGAATGCTGCTACCATTAACGGTAATTGGTAAAGGGTGTTACAAATTAAAGCACTTTAGGTTGCAAGTACGAATAATTTAATGTTCAAATAAATATTAGAATTAATAATCACACAATATAATACAGTATGTCTACTTAAAAACGGCCAGTAGCACGGATAAATCCACCAAGTTGGGTGGGTCCATTGCCATATGGGCCTCCGTAGTGTCTCTCAGCTCCTACTCCTGCTCCCACGTTGAAATTTTTGTTCCTTAAACAAAAAGTCGATCATTTACTAACTTGTCTAAAAATTCGAAAATGGCATAATTCTACAGCAATAACTGGAAGTTTGATATATATATATATATATATATATATATATATTTGATCTTAAGTTACAGTGAGTGTTTTCAAGAGTGAGGTATAGATCGTTTTCATGGATGTTTCCATCTCGCACCGCCGATAGATTTGTTTACATTGTATAGGGGACATTCACATGAAGGTGGGCACAGCAAAAGATCTAGGCAACCCCAAGGGCCAAGGAGTTGGACAACTCAAATCTCAGTAGTGTTATTTCTTAGTTGTTCGCTACACATTTGCTTTGCTTTGTTTTTCAAGCATGGTTGTTTCTGAAACGCTCTAAGTTTTAACCAGTCGAAGATAGAGAATGAGACCAAAAAGAGAATGCTAGTCATAGGGGACATCTTGGCATTATCATTATAGATTTAAAAGTTTTGGTCGGATCCAGGTGGTTACTTATTTAGTTTACTGCTCAAAAATTTATAGCGGGTATTGAAATTACACAATTTTGTGAATATTTTTGATATGATATAAACATACGGTGGCTGTGCAATTCCGCGAAGTCTTACCTGTAAAAATCATGTTGCACTCCAGCTCTGGCATCCGTACCGAATCCTCTAACATGATCTGCACCAAGGTATGCTGAGGTCCTGGAAGGGTCATGGTTGTAGTTCAACTGTCCACCAAACGCATCTGGTCTGAGTCCAGGTGAATGGTATCCCTTGCTTGCATATGCAGACCCGTCGAGGGTATGTCCGTTCCTGTCCAAGATATTTCCTCCGTGACTTAGAGTGACTCCTTGTTGGTTCGCGCTCACACCAGTTTGAGATTGAGGAGATCTGCAACAAAAAGAGATGTATTAATAGTAACTAAAATGAGGTAGAATTGGCTGAGAATATCTATCAGTCGGTTCCTATCAAGGTTCAAACTCAAAGAAATGTTATATATGCTCCGATAGCGAAATAGGTTTGAGAGCGGTTGCGTTTGAAAGAGAAGCTCATATCTGGCCTAGGATTGCAGCACATACCTGCTAGGTCTAGCCCTCATGAACCCATTGTGGTTGATTGCGCTTAGTGGCGCGTGGAGTAGGGAGAAAGCAGAACACTTGTCAATACTTGGGTGATTCAACACACAGGGAACTGAGGAACAGTTATGCAGAGATGACTGTATACGCAGTCTAACAAGTTCTTAGCTAAAGAAGCACCAGTGCTGTAGTATACAGGGTGTTCCAGAAATAACTCGCGCATAGTGATAGGGGAGGTAGATTTGAAATGAATTCTCGGTTGTCTTAACCAACTATTCATGGTAGCCCAAGAATTAAACATAAGTTAGAAGTTCTTTATAGCCATAACAGGCCAAAAAGGAGGAAGACGTAGTGATTTTTTGAAAAAGCTTGAAGGTGGCAATATCTCAAAAACCAGAAAACTCTTACTAAGATCATGTTCATTTTATCTGATTAGGACTTTCATAATCCGCAAGTTGGGGATCAAATGTGGGCATATATTTTTTTTGGAAAATGTAAAAATATGTATCTTTTGTCTTATCAATTCCATTAAGCAATGCGTATTATGAAAGTGTGTTCAGTTCATTAAGCAACTTGTATAGCAATAGATTTAGTTAAAGCCGAACTTTTAATAAGATTAAGCTTTGATGAATATTGTTTAAATCTTTCAACTTTCTTGAATACTCTAATGGTTAACTGGCATTTAACATAACATAACAATAATCTTTATTTGCAAAGACAAATGCTATACATTAGCTGTAAACCACTTTTTAATACAAAAAGTGTCAACACATTGAAATTAAGGATAAAACCTTCCTTTAAAGCATATTATTCAAATCGGTCTTGAACAATTTATCGATTGTATATGGTTCTAGATTTAGTAATATTTTATATAATATATATTATTTTAAATCCACACTTACAACTGTCAATGCTGATTGGGATATTCGCCTATTTGCCTCTCCGTCGCTGCTCCTATTTCCCATCGCTAAGCGCTGAGGTGCTCATTAGTTAGAAATGCTTATTGAGTTGCAATAATAGATCTGTAGATCTACTTACCTTCTTGTTCTGCTGAGAGGAACCATGTAATACTGTTCTCCGTCTTCATCTTCGGCAACTTCAAGTGGCATGCCGTTGACTACTGCCAAACACAGTCCAATGAACACAGCAACGTATTTCATTTTAAAAATGATTTATTTTGATTTCTCACAGAAGCTGTCTGTCGAATTAAGCTCGATGAACTGATTAACATTTCGTCAGTACAAGCTGCTTATATACTGTATGAATAGGGTGAAGTACCGTCTTTCTTCGACTTGCAGGGAATTCCAGTAATTGTAAAATATTTCTGTGATTCTTGGATCCAAATTAACGTTTGTAAATGAATAATAAAGATAACGTGCTGCGACCTTGATACCGAATAAATGAACTGCAACTGCACAGATTAACGTATAGTAAATTACCGTATGACTCTGTTGAAATACAAAGATAAGAAACAAAGCACTGAGATGTAACTATGTGTACTTTCCGGGAACTAGTATAAGGTTGTTGTGAATTCCTAAATTGTGGTATTTTTTCTGGTTTCTTGCTTGTACTTTACTCAGCTATTAAAGCTACTTGGTTTTAAGAATTAAAAGATTAGAGTATATAGGCGGGGTTTTCTAACCCGAAAATAACTGACTTCAAGTTGATGGCATCTATAGAATTTTTTCATTCAAATATTTTAGAAGATTTGTATTTCAAACGTACATGACTCTTCTACTTCTTTTAAAACCCCAGTATTTGCAGATCAGGAAGGTTCCACAGAGTGTTGGTACAACACTCGAGGTCGGTAAAAAGAGCCAAAGGTGGCCTACTTATACAGGGTGACTTCGAACTTGAGTCATTTATTTTAACAATGAGTAGATCTGATCAAGAGAAATGTTTTTTTCCTTTTTCTGGTAAAATTAAAGTAACAAAGTTATAGCCCTTTAGAAGTTTGAGTACCGCCCTGTCTCAATAATAATATTAGATAGATAGATAGTTTATTGTCCTATTAGATCATGTTACATGATATAAGACTTGTCAATATCAATTTGAAGGTCATATATGTGTTTGAGCAAATATGCCAGAAAAATACTTATCATTATAAAATAAATAAGGACATTACAATTACAAAACATTTTAAAAGGTTAAATCACATTATACTTTGAAGTTGAGTCATTAATTTTCAGATAATGATTGTAGAAGGAAGATAAACCAAAATATGTGTGTAAAAATAAAAAAAAATAAAAAAAAATTTACCTTGTTTTATAAAGTATCCTCCCGACAAATATTTCAGTGCGGATCTGTATTTGATCGTGAGGTCTTGGAGCACCGGCATGCCGTCCATATGTGAGGTCTTAAGTCACCTGATTCACGAACCCGTTGTACTACAATAACAAAGGCACGAGGGGTTGGTTGCACTCGATTGGGAAACCGATCCGCATAAACATGTGCCATTTTTTATTTCGTTTGAGCCACGCAACAGTTATACCACTATTCACTACCGACTGACACTGACTGTATACAACTGAATGAAATAATTGTAAAAACTTCGTTCCAAATTCTTTCGCTTTTTGTTTCCGATGCGATGAACCGATAAGGCGGATTATATCCGTTGTCGCCAAACACGAGCACATAATATTATTATTGAGACAGGGCGGTACTCAAACTTCCAAAGGGCTATAACTTTGTTACTTTAATTTTACCAGAAAAATGGTAAAGGAAAAAAACATTTCTTTTGATCAGATCTACTCACTGTTAAATAAATGACTCAACTTCGAAGTCACCCTGTATAGAATATACATAAAAATGAAGGTGTTGCTTGACTGCGCTCAAAATAAAAAGGAACGTCAAATCAGTACACAATTGAGCGCAGCTGAGCAACACTTTTATTTTTATATATTCTGTATCTTGGTATATTTTATCATAGATTTGAAGTAGAGAGCGTTGCGACTATGCGCTTATGTTAAAATATCGAGTCAAATATTCTAAAGTGTGTGAATTTTGAACAAAGTTGCTGAAATTACGCACTTTGAGATTTCTAAGAACAATAAAGTACGAAAATAAAAAGAAAAATGTTGATGAACGCTTAAAATACATGTTCATTCAAATGCCAAAATGTCACATAAGCGATCAACTTGAAATTCGATTTATTATCTGGGCCAAGAACCCTTAAAGATTGATCCTCTGCTAGTTTTAGCTTCATGGATAAAATTTTGGATTCTTGAACAATGAGTACTAGGACTCGAAGATTGGTTGAACGCTTATACTAACGGTTACACCGATTGAACTGTGCCACCCTATAGGTCAGTTAATAAAGACAAGGAAGTAGAGTAAATTCACGCTCATAGATTGACGTGTATCTTCAAAGTAAGATATGTATGTTAGGAATGTAGACCTATCCATGGGAGTTTGAATCAATACTGTTGCTATTCTTTAAGCTGCTTCAGAAACTTTAAAGTTATTATTGCTCTCAATATGCATAGATAAACCTCTGTCTGCTGTTATTGGTATCTGGTATAATTGCAGAATTCCAGATCAGAGATTAAATTTTATTGCTTACTTATGCAATATTATGCGTGCTTTACCTTTCTAATACATGTTCGCACCACCTCAATAAGTATCCATTACGGTAATATTTATAACTTATCCGTATATGTTTGTATGCCTGTAATGTGTCATTTGTACCACAGCTGTATTAGTCTTCTTCTAAGATGAACCTACTAAATAATGCTTGGTATCGTCAAAGAATATTGAAAAACCTATTGTTACTATATGATTGTTCGATAACTGTCTATATTCATCTTAGACTCATTTTTAAAATTAAAGTAGAACTTTACTAAATCTTCTGAGAAACCACTAACAGTTATTGTATTTTTACAGGTGAGTTATGGGTGTAGCTTATCAACAGACGAGAATCAGTAAGTTATTAGTTACTCGTTTATTATTATTCTATATTTAATAGCACTGTGGCAGCATACGTTGGCTTTTTTCTAGACTTATTCACATCCAATTCACCTCTCATGTACCAATTTTGAGTATTTGATGATCATTATTATCGGACCCTGAACTAGAATATAATATCAGTTTTAGTACAGTTTTAATAGCTTCAGGTATTTTTCAATAAATGTACACCAGAAATCCTTCAGCTCGTCTGTTTAGTGTATTAGATAATAAAAATTTTATTGCCGTTACTTATTACATAATGCATTAAACTTAGAAGAAATTCTAATTGTCTCTCATTTGCAGTATTAGTAAACTCCAAATACCTTTACCGCCTTTGCAGATACAGTTAAGAGCTAATTGCAAATCTGAATAACACAATAAAAAACAATTTACAATAGCGAAAACACCATAAGATATCCGGTGACCACAGCCTTCTAAGTGATTTGCATACAATGCGACCTTCACAAGTACGCTAGTAACGACAACATTTTAATTGGTGCTGAATTATGGACATAGAGGATTTTCTGACAAAAGGTAGTTGATATACGTCTGGAACATTTTATAGTCTAACTTGGTGCTTCAGACCTTTCGTGCAGGGCGTGGTAACCTTTTACTATAACGGGTGTTTCCAATTGAAACAAAAAATAGAAACGATTTTGCGAAAAAATTGTTTTTTCGTATGGCTCGACTCTATACATTTGAAAACTTTCCTCCACGGTTATATAAAAAACCACTGATTGAAAGAAAAAACTCCGAGACACGACAAAATATTTGTCAAGGGGTATCAAGTAATAGCTTGTTTGAAACGGTTTTTTGGAGTCCTTTATTTTAACGTTTGATTTTTTTTAATCAGTCTATTCGTTATCGTGAAAATCAGAAAAATCTTTATCGTAATTTGTTCACATAGAAAACAAAAACATACGAAAATATCACTTTTTATTTCAAAACGTTGCTCGTTAGGGTTTGACAAATTTACAATTCATTTATAACTTGAAACGGAAACTACAAACATAAACAGCAATTCGGAAGATTAGACGTGGCAACAATCAAATAACAACCCGATTTTCTTTCAGCATTTTTTTCATAAACACAGATATCCTTGTTGTTAAGGGAAACAAAGAATTTAATTTGGTGTTAGTTACGCTCCTTTCACGTTACACGATTTCGCCCGTACGAGAAAAAATCGCCCGGGCAATTTTTCTTGATCGATTGTTGAAGAGCACGAGACCTTTTACATTGCACGATTACAACACCGGCACGTTTTCTAAATGCGTTGCAGCCGTCCAGTGCCACTAGAACCGTACGGCTACCGTATCGCCCTCTAGCTCAGTGGTCTGCGTGACCAAATGCATGCTTTCACACTAGACGGTTTCAGTCCTGCCACGATTTAGAATCGGGCGATTTTTTCCCGTACGAGCGTAATCGTGTAATGTGAAAGGAGCGTTACCTTTGTGACAATCTTGGGATAGTGAAAATCAGCTTATTGATTCAGCCGAAAGAGTGGAAATATATATGCTTTGGAGCTTGTTACTAAATTTACTCAAACAGGATCTGTTGCAAATAAAAATACGTGATCATAGGAGAGTTTTGGATGAAGTTTTGGGTCATTTTTAATAAATCCGCAATTACGCAAAATTGTTGCTGCTACTCGTATTTCACTAGGCTCTGTACACACAGTTACTAAACTACATAAATTTAATCTATTCAAAATGAAAATATTTTAAGAGTTAACTGAAGATGATTTCAATAGGCGAGTTGAGTTTTGTGAACAAATGACTGAAGCGACTGATGATAATACCATTCATGTAAAGAATATCTGCTTCAGTGATGAGTACACATTTTATCTGAATGTGTTTGTTAATGAGCATAACTGCAAGTATTGGTGAAATGAAAATCTTCATCCTTTTGTAGAAGGCGATAACCAGTACCACCAAAAAATTGATGTGTGGGCAAGCATTTTAGGAAACAAAGCGATTGGACCATTGTTTATTAATTGAAATTTGAATGGAGACATCTATTTGGATATGTTAGAAAATACCATCAATCCGCTTATCACTGAAACAATTTAAAACCAAATCGAAGAGTATGGATCTCCTGATTTGATGCTATTAGACTTTTTTCTATGGGCCCATTTGAACTCTATTGTGTTTACTCCCAAAGCTGAAAGTTTGGATGAACTTTGTCATCGCATCATCGAAAGCTGCCATAATATCCCACAACATGTTTTTGAAAATGTCCGTCAGGAACTTCGCCTATATCATTGCTTGGCCAATAACGGGCAACATTTTAAACACTTATTTAAATAAAAAGCGATGTATTTGTGTGTTTTTGTTTTCTATCTGAACAAATTAAGATAAATAAAGATTTTTCTAATTTTCTTGAAAACGAATAGACCGATTTTAAAAAGTCATACGTAAAATTAAAGCATTTCGTATATCCTTGCAAACAAGGTACTGCTCGATACTCTTTGTTATTTAATTTTTTCAAGGGGATGATCCTGGGGGGCAGAGGGTGAATAAGGGCGAAGTAGTTTTTGGTTAAAAAGTTGTTTCCCTTGACAAATCTTTTGATTTGTCTCGGCATTTTTTCTTTCAGTCAGTGGTTTTCGATAAATCCGTGGTGAGAAGTTTTCAACTGAACACCCTGTATAAATACGAATTCGTATCTCTTACCTTTTCCGAGATATTAATGGTGAGAGTCGAATCTGAAACACCTGGTATATAACTGACAGAGTTATTTCTTCAATATCTCTAAGATTGAATGATCCAAGTTTCTATCCTGTTCTATTTTTGAAAGTTATGGGTTATAGAGAATGATATGAAGTAAATGCTCGTCTCTGGAGCCCTCTTGACTACTTTTTCCACTACTTTTTGACTAGTCTTGGGAGGCTCCCGGAATATTTCAGCAGGTCTATAGAGCATCGGCTGTTAACACAAAACTTAGTTTTTATGAACACAGAAAGACTTCTAGGTTCGTTAAATAATATCATCTTGGAGAACAGATGACATCGTCATTTGGAGAGATCAAGTGCCCCGAAAACATTCTTCCATACGAAAATTTGCTTTATCTGGCTGATATCTCACATCTTGCAAATTAAGTTCAGTAGCTAAGGGAGTATGTCCACATAAAGTCAAACATTTCCTCCAATCTGTCAACACGCAATTTACATCACGCTCAAAATGCCGATTTTTTGTTTCATTTTGTTTTAACACGATGTTAATCTGTAGCTTGCACACAGAGGTAAAATGCTTTCATTGACTCTGCCTACTTCATTAATCATATCAATATGAAAGCGATCAAGTAGAAGTAATTAAAATAATAACATAAATTCCTTGTCTGTATGCCATAAATTAAGGCATACAAGTTTTCAAGTGACCAGGAAATTTTTGCTGGAATTTGAATTACTGAATGTATGCTAAGTAGTACGACATGTCGCTACTTGCTGCCGTAAAGGTTTGGCAGTGACAGCTGATATAATCTAGTTGGCTATAATTGATGGTAGACTTCTGTTTTATGTACTAAATATCCTACTTTTGATCATATGGAGTATGTTCGATACAATTAATATTAGTATTAATTTGATTTACAGCAATATATATTGCAATGTAATACGAGCAGTGAATTGTTGAAATTTGCGCATTAAGGTGGCCAAGCCCTGAAAAGAAAGTTGATATATAGTCGAGAGCTAGTTCCTGAATTGATAAAGATACAAGTAGATAACTAAACAGCAAAAAAGCAAATACTGTGTATTCATTGAAATCCATATAATAAAAAATCCCTACTACAAATAAAAAAGCGTTGTTACTCAATCACGTCAAAATCGCTGAACGGATCTGGATGATGATTGGCATAGAGATAGTTTGTTCATTTATTTATCTATTTATTTACACCACCAACAGATCATTGGTGGGAGAACACAAGTTTACATAGAAAGGAGAATGCAGAAGTACGTTGCTCCTGGGGGTTGGTAAATAAATCGTGAGAATGCTTCTGATGAGACATCTTGATATATCAAACGACAGGTGAATTAGAATACATGGACAATCATATTGGTTGTGAATAACCTTGAATAAAAATATTAACGAGTGCATTTTTCTTCTGTGCCTCTTTAATAATACATCTTTCGAAATACCTATTTCTGGATAATACCATCTTCTACGACAGATATTTCAGAAACTTACATTGTATTTTTTCTGGTGAGTCACACGTCGTCGTATATCGAGGATTCCAAATAATTCTTGCATATTTAAGTTTTGACATCACCATCATGCAACAGGAGTAGAGCATTTATGCTATCAAAATCACAAGAGTTGCGCAACACAAAACCCAGACGTTTATTCACAGAATTATTTGTATACGGAATGAAACTAAAAGTTGTGTCAAAGAACCAAGATGTTTAAATTTTCTTACATTCGGAAGTGTTGTTTAATTTTTAATGATATTCGATTGAGCGATGTTTTCTGCGTCAAGCTGGTACACTTGGATGCATTTATGCATAGGTTATTATTATCGCACCAAATTACTAACCGGTTAAGATTATTGTGGAGACGTTCACAATCGGTACTGTTGCTAACTTGAATATAAACTTTCAGATCATCGGCATATGACAGAAATTTGCAATTAATGACGTCAGCTATGTTGTCGATAAATATAATGAAAGGAGCTGATCCCTCTGAAACACCTGATATTGCACTAAGCTTTTGATATTTGGATCCATTGAATTCCACAGATAGGATTTCAAATGACATACTAAATCATTTGAATCATTCTTTCGTCATTAGTCTGGAATACACTGTGAATAAATAGTTATTGGATTGTCATACAATAGGTATTTATGTGTTATCTAACAATGTTGTGTGGTCGGGTATCTTCTTCTCTATACAGGGTGTCCGCAAAGTTGGGGTTTTCCTTTTCAGAAACAACTACCCTTGAAATAACAAAGGTAATGTGTAGTGAAACGAGGGCGACCAAGTAAAAAAAAATAAAGGAAAAAGTACTCACTCTCCAGTTGACGAGAAGGGCTAAGTACGTCTCTGCCCGAAATCATACCGCTCCAACAGAAAATGAAATCAGCTGAAGCGCTACCGAGCAGACGCAGGCAAACAAGGGAATGTTGCGTAAAAAGTCTAGGTATTGCATCCCGTCCAATCGATTTGGGAGAATAAATGGTCCAATGAGCATACCGTTCACCATGCCAGCCCAAACATTCACCGAAAATGTTTGTTGAGAATGTGCCCGACGGACAGCGTGCGGATTTTCTACTGACCAAACATGAGAGTTGCGAAAGTTATTCACCCCATTACGCGTGAACGTAGATTCGTCTGTCACCAATATGCACTTCAAAAAGTCCGGATTATTGTCATGTTGATGCAACAACCACTCACAAAACCGCACTCTTGCTGGAAAATCGTCATGTTGAAGGGCTTGTACACGTTGGACGTGAAACGGATACAGTGTCTGCAATCACGGATTCGCTGTGAACATCGACAAATTGTCAGGAATTTCACAGATCAGTATATTGTAAAGATAAGATGCAGGATCGAATTAATGCTAATTGGTAAGCTGCTACTGATGTACTCAGAGTGTCAAATTGTATCAATATTTGTATGATACAATTACATCATCCTTAACTTCGCCCCCTGGGGCAGTTTCTTATTGCCAAAAGAAATTACAACACTATCTCGATGCATTTGACAGAAGCTTAACCTCATCTTGGGAAAAAGTCAAAACACTAAGAACATGCATCGACGAAATAATATTCCGTTAAAATAAATTTTTTCCTGATAGTAAATAATTTTTTTGGATAAATCATATTTATTTGAGTGTATTTAGTATACCAGATAGTTCTTTTATCACCAGCAAAGCCAATACCTAGTACCTACGAGATGTTTCGTGTCCAGAAATAGTCTATGGGTGTCACATCTGGGCATTTCGCTTTCCATGAGAAGAATAGGAGAAGCGACCAATAGTGTGGTTGTAACGGATATTGAAATGCAATAGTTTATCATAATGAGTGGGAAACAAGCAGAGTTGAATCCTCTTTGCAATTTACTTATGCCAACTAGTCAAACAGATCAAACTGGCATTGTTAGTGGCTTAAATGTAAGACTGTAAGGCACCAATAAGCTGATTATATAAATTGGATTATCATGTATCAGCTTTCTTGTCCCTGACAATTAGTAAAACCGTATTGTTGATTGTTGTGTTCATTTAGCAAGGTCATAAACGCTGAAAACACAACTCTCACGGCTATCAATAAGAGAAGAAATATTTTTGTGTTGGCATCAATCGAAAGTATCATATGTTTCAAATATATGTTTTCAGTCTTTCCTTGTACAATAATAGGAAAGCATAGATGAATTTTACGATTCAGTAACGAAAGTTTTTTTGATCGCTGGAATCGCACTAGAATGTTTAGTTTCAGATATATACAGTACGAGCCCCTTCCCACTTCACTTGGCCCAACTATTGAAATCTTAGTTTTTTTCTTATCAAACACAAATAATAAAAATGTAGCAGGGTGTTATGGGTTTAAAATATTAACAATGAATATTTTGATAATATATAGTAGAAAACACCAACTTTATCACTCCCTAATCAAATTTGCAGCATAAAAATAACACATGTTGCAATTACAGCACATCAACCTATTTTCATTTTCATGCAAAATAAGTCTATAATGCATAGGTGGCTGTTAAAAATAACAACCATGACAATTGTTTTCATTAATCAAAGCTGTCAGAATACGTTTAAAATAGTTTTGGGTAGTTAAGATTTTCAAAATAGGTAGAGGAAAGGTTATTAGTGAGAAAATTCGGTTACTAATAATTAAATTTTTTAATTCTGGGAAATCAAACTCAAAAA
The DNA here is from genome assembly GCA_963669975.1 of Acanthoscelides obtectus. Classification (NCBI taxonomy): domain Eukaryota; kingdom Metazoa; phylum Arthropoda; class Insecta; order Coleoptera; family Chrysomelidae; genus Acanthoscelides; species Acanthoscelides obtectus. Next base: position 30,195,143 of record CAVLJG010000004.1, on the reverse strand, counting down.
TTGCAACTATGTTAGACTTATCGCGGTACAGTGTGAGAAATATTTTTAGACGATATAACGTAACTGGTTCAGTTAATATCAAGCCACGATATGTGAAAAAAAGTAATATCACAAATGCCGAGCGAAGAGCATTAAGAAGAATAATCGTGAAACATAGGCGTGCCAATTATTTACAATTAAGTGCTCTGTGGAGTAACGCTGTTGGAACGGGAATTTCGACGTCCACAACTCATAGAGACGCCCACAAACTGAGATTTAGCACTAAAAAAAAGTGAAGTAAAAACCCTAAAGTTGCAAAACTTGTTTATAGGCCAAAGAAAAGCCACTATTAACTCCACTGCAATCGGCTTAGATGGGCTAAAGAACATAGACAATGGACACCTCAACAATGGTGTGCAATACAATGGAGTGATGAGGCCCGATTCGAAGTTTGTGTTGGTGACAGTCGCAGTAGAGTTATTCGCAAAAAAAATGAAGCATTCCATGTTGACTGTCTGAACAGAAAAGTAAAATTTTCAGCATCCATTATGGTCTGGGGCAGTATGTCATCAAAAGGAGTAGGAAAACTTCATTTTATTGATGGAAATGTGGATACAAACAAATATTTGGCAATTTTAGAAGAATCGCTTTTGCCAGTGATGGAAAAATGTTTGACATCCGGCCAAGATTTTGTGTTTCAGCAAGATGCAGCGTGCCATACATCAAAAAAGGCTATAAAATGGATGGAAGAAAATAATGTACCACTTTTGAAATGGATTTCTAGCAGTCCAGATCTGTCACCTATTGAAACTTTGTGGCACGAGATGAAAAAGGTTCTACGACAACATCCTGCTCGTACAATCACCGGACTGAGACAAAAGCTTCAAGAAATATGGGAATGTTTTACACCAAATTTTTGCCAAAACTTGGTTAACACTATGCCCCAAAGAATTTCAGCCATAATAAAAAATAAAAGTGATGTTACCCAATGGTAATCTTTCAATTGTTGCTTTGTTAACTTCGCGCATTTATTCGCACATTGTATATTTGTTCAGATGTTCTATTAGTTATAGGTCTAAGTGATTTCAAATATGTATTTTTTACGACTAGAGTGTATCAAAAATGTTTTTGAGAAAATAAATTGTTTTAGAAGTAAATAGTTTCGTCATGTTTAGTTTATAAAGGCATATTTTGGTACAAATATTGAAGTGGGCCAACTGAAGTAGGAAGGGGCTCGTACTTTTCTTTAATGTGCCCCCTCCCATTTATTTCTTTATCGTGTTAAGAAATATACTTTGTAAATCTAAGCCTTGCTAGAAAATACATACAGTACAAAAAGCTACTGCAAATCACGGCCAGAGAACACCCTTCCCCCTTAATACGACTCTGTATACAAGATTCGTCACTTGGCGTTAGGGGATATTTTCCAGGATATGGGATAGACACGACACAATCGCATACATTTCCCTCGATAGAGGTGGTATACTCATTGGAATGATTATGTATCCCGACATTCATCAACAGGTAAGTTCGATGAAGAGTTTTTAAAAAAAGGGGCTTAATATGGCCACGTTACACGAGGATTGTTGATGAAAAATACATAGGAAATAATTTTCTTTAAAAATGCATAATCGGCCTTTTTGGTCAGTGTATAAACTTGCACCATAAAGTCCTCTAAAATCTTTCTTATCTAGTGCTTTACCAGCTACTCAGCTAACGGGATGTTAATGCGATGTTAAATACATTCATAAAACGTTCTCATGGCGCTCGTTTATGCAACATTCGATAAACATTGCATAACGTGTGATCCCGTTCTTGTAAACGAACGGATAGCAGGTGACATAATTGTCATAATTTGAGGCAGTTTTTTTAATGCTCACGTGTACTAGCCGCGGCACACCGCTGTAAACTGTATATTTATACTAGATATTGAAATTTATGGGCTTAATATTACTTACAGGTAATACATTGCGTGGGTTCGTAAAGGTGTGCGACTGAATGAAATATACGGCCGATATCACCCACGAAAATTACTGGATGGCCAAAAGCTGCACAATCAGAATGCTTGTGAGGATTTAGGCCTCAGAATAACATGTCAATTTTTTTGTATACATACATAGAACACAAAAAATAGTATCACAAGTTACTATGAAAAAAAATATCGCACTAAAGGACACTACTGGATATCGGTCTCAAACAATTTTTGAAAGACATTTTATGTTAGTTTTATACAAAATTTGGTACACCAGGGATGGACTAGCTCTTACGCAAAATTACTGACGTTGTTTTGTACTCTTCATGATAGTGACCCAACAATAATATTCTTAGAAAACCTACTTTTTAGTTGACAAAATGGTATTCGTATTTAATTTTTATAAAGTTAGCCCTTTTTGACAAAAACAGGATTTCTCCAATCAGTACTTCGCGATTTATACTGCTGCCACTCTGTAATAAATATTCACACCCTAAAGTTTTCGTATCATTCGCTACGAATCTGTTATCAGAATCACTATATTCTCAAAATGGCCGAACCAAAATTAATCAAACTGTTTGTCTTCAAAACGGCCCATTTTATTGATGTCAAACAAGATAACATTTTACTCAGCTTTAATATTAGAATTTCCCTGAGACCATCATGTGAGGCCTCAACTAGTTACCAGTCTGTCAATTTTGTTGAATCCTACAAAACTTATTTGAGAAACCGATTTCCAGTCGCGTCCCTTACGGCGTTATATCTTTGTAGAGGAGCCCCTTCGGACATTTTTTGCAGAAGCCTGTGGCATTATCTTTGTGTTCTTTATGCATATCAGAGATTGACGGTTTATCCTGGGATACCCTGTTTGCTTTAACCGAGTTCGAAAAGGATGTGCTTTACGGGAACATTCTTGACGGACTTTCTGCTAAAGGTTTCTTTGATGTCACCGCGCTTTTCGCCTACTAGCTGAACCCAGCAGACTTAGACTTCTGATTATAACTTGGTTGAGCGAACTGGTCAATATGATCCCTCCTTTATTCTCAAGGAATCAATGATGAGCCATAATTATCTTGATTATCCGCCAGAAGAGGCTTTTTGTAGTTCTCTTAACCTTAACCTCATGAAGTTAATAAGTCGGATCGACAAGATATCTCCTACATCAGTATAGCAGTCGTAGTGGTACCTCTGCCCTCGCAGTTGAAACAGTATAAGAAAAACAATTCGCATTACGTAATTTTCCCTTAAGTAATAAGCATGTAAATTAGAGCAATACGTACAGCTAATTTAAAATGCCACTGGCCCTAATTATATTACAATTATCGCAGAATAGAAAGGAAAAACTGCACGATCTGATAATGTCAGACACTTTTTATGTACAATTCGTCATTTTAGTAACGGCTGAACAGTCAATCCAAATGTAGTTTACAATAATTTCTCGCTGAATGTACAACTGTCTGTAAAAATCAAACAATTACATATAAACATGTATGCCAGGGGCGTAACTAAAATGCCCTTGAGAAGGGGCTTCAGACTGATATAATTATAGTAACGTAAAATAAACTTAGTGCCTAAGAAAATGAATTTATTTGATATACATTTTGTATACAATTGAACACGATTAAGAGAAACTCGGCATTAAATTTTGGAGTGAAAAAATTTGCTGTATTGCTGGAGTCTTCGAATAATGTGTTGGTCCGCCCCGATGCCATAGACATGCATCCGGTCATTGGGCTTATGCTTCCGAGGTGATTCGTGTTTTCATGAGGTATTTTTTTAGACCGAAGCAGACTGAATGCTAGGGCACTGCGGCTGCTATGAGCAGCTTAAAGAAGATTAGATTTTTGAAGTGCCTAAGGTTAATAGGACTGGGAAAAGCGTCCTCATCTAGATTGTCCACAAGGGACAACGAAGCTGTCGTATCGGTCAGTTCCGATGTATAAAGGTTAGGATGGGAGACCGGACTCAAGGCGGGTCTGTCTGGTAGGCACATTGCGCGGCGGCATCATTGAGGAGAGCTCTGAGGAGCAAAGCCCATTGGCGTAGCGATAGAAGAGAGCTAGATCGCCTACCTCCCGCCAGTGTGAACGGGTCCCGAGACTGTCGGCTAGAGAAGAGACCTCCTCTGAACAGTATCGAGCATGGATAATGTAGTCGGGGTGGCAGCACACGAAACATATGAGCAATACCCGAGGCCAGATCCTATGAGGCACTTGTACAGAGTGGGGAGGTTATGTTGAGAAAAGTTCTTCTGAGCCCTTTTTTTTATACTCCAACTACCACGAAGGCCTAAGGCCTAAGCACCCATTGGGTACCGTGGGGCTATGGGGGATACATGGGAAAGGGGGGACGCCACACGGACTCTGGCGAGGGAACACGTGTGCATGCAACATGCACACATTCTGGCTCCGCCTACGAGAACCGCCGGGTGGTACCTCCGCGTTCGACAGTCAGAGACCATCTACCACCTACGGACAATCACAACATCCATGGCCAAGAGAAACATTTCTCCTGGGACGGGAATCGAACCCGCACAGCGCCCGGCGACTGATCAGGAGACCGAAGAGTCTACTACTGCGGCCACCGCTGCTGCCTAAAACAAACACACAACATCCATGGCGAAGGCGAGATTCGAACTCGCGGCCCGGCCGGCCGGCTGATCAGTAGCACGACACTCTGACCCACGCGGCCAACCGAGGTCCCCTAAACAAATAATCTAGCTTTTTCCCAGCAGCTGCCGCTATGGACGAGATATGTTCGAGTCAGACCAAGTCCTCGGTAATCCGACCAGCAGAAATGAACGGTTCTTTGGTAGAATTTGGCCATTTATCGAAACTGGATGAGCATAGTACTATAATTTGGAAGCGTTGAACTCTACAAGATTGTTGCGTCCCCAATCAATAATAACTTCCAGGTCTCTTGTCAGAGAGAAAGTCGCTGCTAGTCATTTTTTCTCAAGCTCACCGGCAAAGGCTTGCCACTCTGAATTCCCTCATGTAGAGTGCTGTCATCAGGAAAGCTGTGGATTGGATTGATCATATTGGAAAGGAAGTCGTTGAGGTGTAAGAAGAACAATTTCGGAGCTAAAACTGGGTCGTTCTGGAATGAAGAGGAGAACCCGTCAATTGCGAAGGATATCTTGCGGTCAGAGATAAAGTCAGCCACCTGTCTTGTACAGCTTATCTGAGAGGCCATATGATGGAAGTTTGCATAGAAGGGCAGCATGTTAAATTTAATCTCAGGCTGTCTGTATTTTCTTCCCAAGAGCTGCTAGTGTATATGAAAGATGAGGTAAAGATGTCAGCCTTCAATCCGTCGTATCCACACATGCTCAGTGGGCCGAAGGTCTCGATATACGGGAGTCCAAGAAAGAAGGCTGACCTGAGCGTTATTGAGGTAGTCTATTGTGCTTCTAGTGCTACAGAGATATTCTTTTGTTGGAAAATGGGGTATTGAAGCGTTTGGAGAAATGGAAGAGGATGAGGCTCCAGTATTTCCTAGATATACCGTTGCCGCGTCATACCTCCTGTAATGAACACCAGCACTGTATTTAATGGCATGCCAAAGCATTTATTCCTACTCTTGCCTCGTGCCCGTCCTTGCCCTTGACAGTATCGGTCTCCCTATACTGTTATACAATTTATAATTCCAATTTTCTCGGTCCTGGTCCTATTTAGGACTTGATTTAGACAGATCTTGGGAACCAAGTACAGGGATGAGATATCTCAGGAAGATATAAATATCCCAGCACATTATTAACGAAATCTAGTGTTACCTAAAATATGATCTCACTTCAAAATTTAATTGAGACTTTCATTTAAATAAAATCATGTTTACTAGGTGTTCTTGGCCACCGAGTATATCTGCTTCCAAATGGAACAGCGCGGCCAGGATTGAATAGTTTTGGGTTGCCTTAAATTTTTAATGATGGAACGCGTTGATAATGATTCTGAGCCGTTATCGTCTCCATCATCCAGACGTTGTGTCATAGAAATCTTCCTAGTACCATTGCGTCAATTCATTGCATTCAGCGTCAGCATAAAATGTCTCCTGTACGTTATATGAATCTGGGAAGATTATATGCTAACCAAATCAGATAAACACTTAACAAAATGAGACAAAAATGAAGATTAAAGATCAAGCAGATGATTAGAAAGGTTACATATTGCGTAATGTTAGTATTTTGCCTCAGTACTTAAATGTTAACGTATAAAAGTCAACAAATAATCAAAATACGTTATGTTGTATTATAAGGTTATCACTTCAGGATAACAGTTAAAGAAGGTAAACACGTAAGAAATCGGCAGGTATTTCACTATTAATGTTAATATACATTTTCACTTATTAACTCAAGGTTCTCTATTTTTGCATTCATTACCGTTCTAGCAGAAATCAACAAACTGTTCCCTCAATAGGAATTTAAGATTTGTTAAAAACAGCGCAAAACGTTAATATAATGGGTTCTTCAAGAATCTGAGAAACTTGCTACACATTATGGCGATGAACATGCCGTTAAGAAAATGCAACCAACATTCAAAAAAATCATAATGTACTCGTTCATCCAAAAATGACGTAAAGCGTTCCCATAAGCATAGTACGGCACTCACGAGACTCATTTAGGGCAATACATGAGTATTCTCCAAATAACGCTATGGTGAGGACAGATTACTACTTCTACCATTTACACAACATACATTCTATATATTCAAAATTTTAAGACAATAACTTTATTCAATCTAGAAACGTAACTTCTTCACAATTTTGAAATTCTTCAGCATCCGATATCTTAGTCAGGGGGGCATTTTCGACCTACGTTGATAGGAACTTTTCGTGTTACTTTTGTACCTACGTCTTGCCCTAGAGATACCCCCATCGTTGTTAGAATGACTGTATTATTATGAAATTTGAAGCAAGTGGAAATAAACAACTTCATACAGGGCTGTAGATAGCCTATATAGCATTACGTGTGCCTCTTAGCGTAGAAGTAGCAGTTTACTAACTTTCTAAAAGCTCAAATTAATATTGCAGCAATAATTATCCAGCATTGAGTGTAAAAGTGATAATGGTATTACTTCAGCAAGATACAAGCTGTCTGTGAGCAGTGACTTAAGAAATTATAAATAATTTCGATTACCGTCATAAACTGCACTCAGTACGCTTCCAACTTATGTATTTCCGCATGCTGGATATTTTTCTAAGAGCTCGAAAGTACTTATGTATTGAAAATGAAACGGATACTAAATAATGAGACGCACCCAAAGAGTTGCTTGAAGAAGCAGCCTGTCATAGGCATGTATTATACAGCACACTAGATCATAATATGCAGTTAGTAGATTTTAGAAACGCCCCTACCTAGACGGTCAGATCTTGAAAATGACGGAGTGGAATAACTGGTAATACGAACTATTTTTGCTAACCTGTCCGCCATATTGGATGTCGAAGGCGTTATCAGTTTCCTCGAAACATAATGGGTGAAGTTTTTTGGTGAAATTCACTGATTTTTCTAGTTTCGGCCACGTTGTAGGACATTTGAGCCGTTGCGCTGTGATGATGTAATCCTCCAAGCTGTCATTCATTTATAAGGCTTACCTACCCTGGATATGAGTTACACGTCACCACGTTTGCCTGAAGTACAGTGTCGTATCCTCAGGAGCAAGTGGGAGTTCAACAATGTGTAAATATGTATAAGTAGGAGAATTCTGACCAAAAGAATATGTTTGGCAATGTCAAGATTTTTACCAACATTCGTATACCTCCGCTCATACTTCATGTCCCCTATTCTTGAAAACGAGGGAGTGGAATTATTAACAGAAAGTGGTTTCCTTCCCTTAGGAATAATGCAAATCCATTTTCGACATCGTTGAACGTTCCCTCAAAACTTAACTTGGTTTTTAGAGTTGAGAGTAAGGGACTACGGCAAGGTTTCATCACTTTTTATTCAATCAAGACTCGGGGATCGGCTGTTCAATTAGTGTTAAGGAATATAACGTTCAATGGAAGAAAAGTGGATCCATTTCTTTACACTAATATGGGAGATACAGAGGAAGGGCCGGGGGGGGAGGTGGGGAGGACGCCACACAGACTCTAGTGCAACATGCACACATTCTGTCTTCGCCTTAGAGATCCGCCGGGTGGTACCTCCACGTTCGAAAGTTGGAGATCGTCTACCACCTAAGGACAATCACAACATCTACAGCCAAGAGAAAACTCTTCTTTGGACGGGATTCGAACCCGCGTAGATCACCGCGACTGATTAGTAGACAAGAATTAATCCGCTGGAGTATTTTCACTTGGAATGACTTGACTAACATATAATATTAGCTGTAACAGTCTGTATAAATATTATTCAGGTAAGTAGCTGTTATAGGTGACATAGATGAAAGGACATCCAGTAATGATAAATTTATTACATTTTAGGGTAAGCTAAAGAATCGACCAGCCTCACACAAGCCTACATTCGCCCCCTATCAATCTCGCTAAGCTGTTGAAAATTTTCTAGTTTTCTTACTCTAGGCATTAAGAACAGATTAAAGCAGTTCGTCACAATGTATTAAGTGATGATCAAGTTCTAATTGTAGCTGCAAAACACAACTATCGCTAACTTACTTTTTTTGTAAAAACCGACGATATCACAGAAACCACTTTAACGATATGGTTGGAAAGCTAACTAAAACATACATACACCTATAAAATCTTTGTAATACATTCATTATATCTGGGTGTTCTATGTCATTTAGTATTTTTGTATTTGTATTTGTATTTTATTTTTAACCAAAGCGACACAATAGTGAATATGGCAAGTCATATATAGTATAAATTATTAGTGTATGATCGTTTTACTACCACATAACGGCTTAAAGATTGTGACTGCAAATTGTTGCAACAAAATAGGTGTAACCTTGGTACCTGCATAAAATCAGCAAGCAAAGTTATTAAGTAATCATAAATAACAGTACCACGAGGTTATGCTTAAAACGGAAATTATTTCATCCTCATAAGGAATTGCGAGATAAGAATCAAATTCATCGAAACGCATTATGAGGAGCTCTTATTAATTCAAAAATTAATTGTCATGGAGAAAAGAAAAAGGCCGACAGTTATTAGCGCTGGGTACACATTGGCGCACCAACGACTAAAACGTTACTGTAAGGATTCTTATTCAACCCACCTTCACCAACTCTTTTTTGTCTATTATACTAATATCACTTTTTATTATATATTTTTATTTCCGCTTTTACCGGCAATTCAGGCGCTCAAAAAGAGATCTGGATCCTAGCGCCATTTATGGGACTGTAGCGGAACACAAACATGAATGTTTTACATGCGGAAAGATTATTTTAATATTCAGGCGTGGATAGGATAGGAATCGAGGTCTAGCGCCATCTATGAGGCGCTAGCAGAACCAAACACATTAACCCTTTTCATAGTAGACTACATTTTTGTATTCACAGATAGCGCTAGGATCATCTAGTCTAGATCACATTTTGGGCGGCGTACATATGTGGTTGGGTGAACCTAGGTAGAACACCTTACTCAATGGTGAGGTAGAACAATTTTTCTCATAATCGAGTAGTAAAATTATTATTCGTACAAAGTTTTATAATAAAAACTTCTTTTGCAAAGTGGTCATGAAAAATTTCGACAAGAGTGCGTATACAATATAGTTATATACTGAAATGGGAGAGAGCAGCATAAATCGTCGAACACCACTGATAACGTTATGTTTTTGTGTACATGCATGTGGATCTTATCATACTAAAAATACCTCATTACTAGTGGCGTACGGAGCGTTATGCTGCTCTCTTCCGCTCTGACACTTGACAGCTGCAAAGCTGTTGAGTCCATTTGCCTGAGGTGTCAGTTCATATTATAACCAATCTATAGTTCATTTCACGGTTTTTGGCAGATCACTCTAAAGGTGCCGTCATCACCTTTATACATCCATCTCCCTCCCATATACTCGTAAATACCCAATCTGGCTCTGTGCGCGGTCGTGTGTTTGCGTAAGCTTATATCGATAGTTTTTGTTAAAATTATTGGAAGTATTTGAGAAAGCGAATGAAAGGAATGGTCCTTTATGAATTTAATTCATGTCTGCAAGAGCAGCTGTGCTGTACAATCTACAAAAGATGCCTTCTTGGAGTTACTAAAAGCAGTGCTTTTTCAAATGCGGACGTCACTGATTATGCATTAACTATTTGCTTATTCATTGTAGCACTCAGAATGCTGGTATTTAGTTATGCTAATTGATAGAACAGCGAGGATCTTGACCTTTGTATATATAAATAAGTTATGTATTTATATCAAAACATTGAGAGAGATTTCACCCGCGCATTTTAATGGAAATTATTTCGTCTGCTAAAGTGGAGTTAATTAATAACGATTCAGATAATGCATTTAATTGTTAATCCTTTATGAGTGGTTTCTACTCACAAATAAATGGAGTTGATTGACATTATGTAATTTGTTGGACTGAAGAACGCTTAGGGACATGGCAGTATAACTATTTTTTTGAGTAGCTGACATGTACGTACTCTTCAACAGATGTGTCGATGGCCTCCAAGTATGGCATTCAAAAGTGTGAATTTTCCATGGAATTTTCCTACGAGCATGTTTGCATTTTCTTACAGAGTAGTCGAGTACGAAGGACAAGTTTCTAGCCAAAGATTTGGATAGAGAGTTCTTCCAATGTTGCTGTTACATCTCAATGCCTTTCAAGTTTGATTTTGAGGTATCATAATTATACTCCTATATATAATTTAAAAATTTCAAACCAAGTAAAATAGACAGTGGATTTTATTTAAAGGATCAAGGTCTGAAAGCAGGGAAAGTAACTTAAATTTCAAGTTGATCGCATTTATGATATTATGTTTGCATTTATTTTAAACTCTCATCAAAATTTTGATTGTCATTTAGTACTAGACCAAAGTTAGCGAAACTGGATGTTTTGTCTAAAATTCACCCATTTTCAATTATTCAAGCGTTATATATTTTAATATGAGCGCATAGTCTCGTAGCACTTTATACTTTACACCTGAAGGGAACACTAAATTTGTCTGATGGCTTGAATTCATTGTGTTCGATAGAGAAGCACGAGAAATGTGTATCAACATATGCTCAGTCTTTTAAGCATACGTATAAATCTATTCCAGTTTATCAGACAAGTTCACGTAAATGTTGTGCTCAGAAACCAGAACCTCATTGAGGTATGTATAAGTATAACATATGTACGAACATTTCCGATATTTCTGGATAACAATAAATAGAATAGGTACAACCACCACCACCAACATATTCTTTTTACTTTTTTATATTCATTATCCTACATTGTCAATACCGGGCTTCTTTCATAATTTGTACGACATGGTCGTATTTCATTAAAAGCTTAATCTCTTTAATGCATCAAAACGAGCCGAAATACTCAACCTACCTTTCTCTGAGCATCGAATTTAATGGCAACAGGTTAAAAGCTTTTGAATAAAGAGCTGAAGGTGATACGGTATATCGGATATCGGACCTGAAGTGTGACCTCTCCACTGTCGTATACTATTCAAGGCGCATAAATCGCGATTTACTAATATGCACACTTACGCTTGTTATGAGACACTTCCTTGTACTCAACCATTGCTTCTCATCTCACGCATCAAATAGTTCGCACCAAACAGATGTACGAGCCCCTTCCCACTTCAGTTGGCCCAACTATTGAAATCTTAGTTTTTTTTCTTATCAAACACAAATAATAAAAATGTAGCAGGGTGTTATAGGTTTAAAATATTAACAATGAATATTTTGATAATATATAGTAGAAAACACCAACTTTATCACTCCCTAATCAAATTTACAGCATAAAAATAACACATGTTGCAATTACAGCAGTCTATAACGCTAGGTGGCTGTCAGAATACGTTTAAAATAATTAGGGTTGTTAAGGTTTTCAAAATGGGTAGAGGAAAGGTTATTAGTGAGAAAATTCGGTTACTGATAATTAAGTTTGTTAATTCTGGGAAATCAAACTCATAAAATGGCAACTTTGTTAGACTTGTCGCGGTACAGTGTGAGAAATATTGTTAGAAGATATAACGTAACTGGTTCAGTTAATATTAAGCCACGATATGTGAAAAAAGGTAATATCACAAATGCCGACCGAAGAGCATTAAGAAGAATAATCGTGAAAAACAGGCGTGCCAATTATTTACAATTAAGTGCTCTGTGGAGTGACGCTGTTGGAAGGAGAATTTCGAGGTCCACAACTCATAGAGAGGCCCACAAACTGGGATTTAGCACTTGCAAAGTAATTTTTTTATAAAAAAAGTGAAGTAAAAAACCCTAAAGTTGCACAACTTGTTTATAGGCCAAAGAAAAGTCACTATTAACTCCACTGCAAAGGAACAATCGGCTTAGATGGGCTAAAGAACATAGACAATGGACACCTCAACAATGGTGTGCAATACAATGGAGTGATGAGGCCCGATACGAAGTTTGTGTTGGTGACAGTCGCACTAGAGTTATTCGCAAAAAAATGAAGCATTCCATGTTGACTGTCTGAAGAGAAAAGTGAAATTTCCAGCATCCATTATGGTCTGGGGCAGTATGTCATCAAAAGGAGTAGGATAAAACCATTTTATTGATGGAAATGTGGATACAAACAAATATTTGGCAATTTTAGAAGAATCGATTTTACCAGTGATGGAAGAATGTTTGACATCCGGCCAAGATTTTGTGTTTCAGCAAAATGGTGCAGCGTGCCATACCTCAAAAAGGCTATAAAATGGATGGAAGAAAATAATGTTCCACTTTTGAAATGGGTTTCTAGCAGCCCAGATCTGTCACCTATTGAAACTTTGTGGAACGAGATGCAAAAGGTTCTACGACAACATCCTGCTCGTACAATCACCGAACTGAGACAAAAGCTTCAAGAAATATGGGACTGTTTTACACCAAATTTTTGCCAAAACTTGGTTAACACTAAGCCCCAGAGAATTTCAGGCGTAATAAGAAATAAAGGTGATATTACGCAATGGTAATCTTTCAATTGTTGCTTTGTTAACTTCGCGCATTTATTCGCACATTGTTTATTTGTTCAGATGTTCTACTAGTTATAGGTCTAAGTGATTTCAAATATGTATTCTTTACGACTAGAGTATATCTAAAATGTTTTTGAGAAAATACATTGTTTTAGAAGCAAATAGTTTATATATATATGTTTAGTTTATAAAGGCATATTTTGGTACAAATCTTAAAGTGGACCAACTGAAGTGGGAATGGGCTCGTAAGTACAGCAATTGGATTGCCCATGCGGCATCTGTTTTGAATAAAATAATTACATAAAGAATACATTATCGAAAGTTTTGGTCATTCTGAACCTAAACATTCCTTGAAATGTTGCTCCATGTTTTGAAAATACCTGCATGGGTATCATGTGAAAAACCTATAAAACGTCAAAAAAAACCTAGAATATATCATCTTGCAAACTAGGTCGGTTTTAGGGCGCAAACAGCCATTCCACGTTTGCTCACTAGGATCGTTGTGAACGTCCATCTAAGGAGGAATCACTCAACTAAACTAAACGCATTATTGGTTGCATATGTATTGTGAGACCAAATGGTTCTTGTCTGTAGTTTTTATCTCTGAGAAGAAAGTTGTTTGAATAGCAAGATCGCATCTGAATGATTATGTGTATTGGTCTGCATGTGTATAAAATCAGTGATATTTGCTGTAGGAGAAAATCATTACTGAATATGCTGCCAATGAAGTATATCTATTGGCTATGCCCGACTGGTTATTTTTATGTTGTGCTTTCTGAAGAGAGGTTATGTTCAAAGTTATAAATTACGAAAAACTGAGGAGATTTGCGGGAAATCATCACCGCGCCCGCGTTGTGTGTAATTACTGTTAGCATGTAATTCGACAGTATACAGTGATATAATTATTTCTTATCTCTCTCATTTTTGAAATTCACCAAGTATATGTAATTTCCAGAATGGATAAGAAAAAGTGAATGCTCAACTAGCTTTGAATCTCAATTAAGTATATTTGAGACAAGAACACAATGTAATTATCATCAACACATACAACTTACAGCTTAGACCTCCAGTAATGCCATCTCAGAAGCAGATTTTACATCACATCAGAGCCAAAAATTGATAACAAGCCTCATGACGTTTAGGCAACACATACAACTAAGTGCTAAGTTAATATCTTGTAGAAAAACCTACATAATGTCAAAAAAAAACAGCATAATGTCAAAAAAATCACCCGTGCCGATCTACTCCATCAGCTGACACAGTACGGCTTCCAAAGTCACCAAAGGCCTTAATCTTTCCGCAAAAAGCCTCGCCCAAATAATCCTCTTAATCGCATCTTTCGCGCTGAACATGTGTCAGTGAAGATCCAAGGCGGCTTTGGCGGCAGTTATGCCAAAAATATTAATTAAACAGGCCGCTCGGTGTTACCGTGGTGACCAAAAAGGACGATGAACATAGTTTCGCCTTTTTCTTGTCCTCCGACACCGGCTGATCTTTCATTATGCTTATTAACTCCGACGCCGCCACCGTTACTGATAAATAAGATGAGCGTGTTTAACAAGAATACCTCAGCGGCGGAGGTGATTATTAATTAGAAAATACGGGAATATACAGCAACGAACATTGGAGTAATTGTACCAATTTTTGGTTCTTTTGATCGACTTTTTAAGTTGCTTGTCGATTGAGACGAAGATACGCGAAGGAAACCGTAGCGACATCTATCATTAGAACACGTCAAACATGAAAGGTGCCTTGCCTCTCCCTGACTCTTTTTTTTATTATGTGTCAAGGAAACCAGCGGAAGAGTTTCGCTTTCCTTTACCTTCGTTTCTCTTCCCGTCAATGGGCGTGCATCTTAATAGTGCCATCATTAAAGTAGGCATAACTTCTTTACCCTTTAAACACTTGTTACGAGCTATCTGACCTTCAGATAAAGGTCAGGATATCTAATCACTCTGCTGAATATACAACCTACCTCCTGCCCAACTAGCAAAGTAGTGGTATAAACTTTTGGTAAAAGAACCGTTCAGCCATAAAAGCTCTCTATTGTTGTCGCCTGAACACCAAAATGCTGGCTTAATGTTGTGTGGAATGCAGATTTGCTTTCTGCAACATATTTGCTCTAAAATGAAGTGTTTCAAATATTCTTATAGCATAGTTATACAACACCTTATAGGGCAAGTTTTTAACTGTTGCATAAACGTTTATACAACTATTTTATACAGCATATTTGCACGTTAGTAAAAATGGTTGTGTTGTGGCATCCATGGTAACGTTTATAAAACAAACCCGAGCCTTGTTGTTTTGCTGTGCAATTTTCTACTTTAGCCAACAAATTGCTCCCAACGGAAGCACTTGTACCACTGTTGTTTAGTAACTGTTAAAGGCTGAACATATGCTAAATATGTTGGTAAACAACTTCACCATAACCTAACTTTCTGTCGTCATATTTTTGTAAAATGCCATAATCAATGTTTTAAGACAAACAACGCATGTACATTGGTTCAAAAGGTTTTATCAACTGTTCAAACAGAAGATATATATCTGGTACAAATTGGGGATAAATTATTCGGCTCTGTCGGTATTTCATTTCAGACATTTGTCAAATTGTTGTATAACACCTGCAGGCAACACCAAAATATTCTAATAACCTAAAGACAACATGGACGATGCTATGATTGTACACAACCACCCGCCATATTGGGCAAACATTTATTCCTCTATTTAATATTAAATAATTATGTTTCAGTTCGAAATTACAGATATAAAGTGATAAATATTAGTGTAATTGTGTCTAAATATAGGATTTGTGGAAGATTTAACGCAGATAAGTTCAGTTTTACATCTTAAAAATCTAGATATACTTTTGATCATTGTCAAAATATGAATCAAATACGAAGCCCGTAGAAATTGGGTAACTAATTTGCACGATAATCACAATAAAATTTGCTGCGCAAGTAATTCAATAGCCCTATATCACAGTGTAGAAGTTTATCATATACCTGTGTATGAAATTGACAATGGCCGATATGTAAAGTAAACAAGATGACTGTAATGTGTTAGTTATATATTCTGCACTTCGTCTATACAATACATAAGAAATAGTTTGGTTGCAATAAAGTAGAATCAGGTAACAGAATAGTTGTATAGTTGACAAAAACTGAGTCTTGCACTGACGCAAATGTCCTATAGCGGCTGCAAGAGGCTTACACTTTTGTTTATAACAGTTACCTGCAGCCCTTATTTAACCTCTTAAATGACTGAAGTGTCCTATTAGGTGTGCCCATTCCGCTTGTATAGCTGTTCTAAGAGGGTTTTGCCAATGTTCTTACAGGATACAATGCTGTTTAAGGAATACTGTATAATCATTCCTGCAACTCTAATAGGAGTGATAATTGTTAGTTGGGTGGTTATCTCTACTGTGCCGAGTATCTCAGCTTTTATACTGCGATACCTGATACATTCAGCAAGGAAGGGTATTGTCGCGCACCCTTTCCAGAAAGATAAAGCAGATAGGCTTTTACTTCTGAGAGACAGATGTATTTTTAATTTGCAACAGTTCTTGAGAAAACACACCAAAGCAGTTGGGCATTATTTTCTATCTATTTTGTGAGGTTGGCAGGAGGAACAAAAACGATTTTACAACAATGGTGTGCATTTAAACAAGCCGCTATCAAGGAAGAATATTTTGTTACGTTACGCTCAATAAAGACGTTTTATTATTATTATTAACATTTTTGTTGATATTTTCAATTTTTTAACAAGAAATAGATGTGGAAAAAATTACTGACAAAAGATGGAGTTGGCAGTTGTTCATTTGAATGAAATTTGTGGTTAGCAACTTTCCTTTTCAGTAGAACATTTATTTTAGTGTATTCAAAATGATCAAAACATCTAAACAACTAAAACAATTTTGCAAATTTGCTGAATTTAAAAAAAGATAGCGATAATAAATGAAAATCTCTGGTTGGTGAAGTATATTAAAACTAACAGGTGAGAAAATAATTATGGCATACAGAGAAATTAATGAAACGTAAAAAAGTTATTACAAGTCACATTCATTTTTATTTCCAGTCATTTACATTGTATAGAAACTTATTTTACGATGTCAAGTAGAAAATACAAATCCGGCTGCGGGTGCGGAGCTAATTTCCCGTCATGTTTCTCAAAGCTTTTGAAGACGTAACGAAATCGTAATGTATAACTTTGAACGTATAGTAACTTCTACTTAGAAAGGACAACACAAAGAACCCATCTGGCACAGCTGATAGATATATGTATTTCATTTTCAGCATACCCAGTAGTAATTTTCTCACATAGGAAAAATTGCACTGATGTGCATATACGAGCCCCTTCTCACTTCAGTTGGCCCACTTCAAGATTTGAACCACAATATGCCTTTATAAACTAAACATGACGAAACTATTTACTTCTAAAACAATTTATTTTCTCAAAAATATTTTAGATACACTCTAGTCGTAATAAATACATATTTGAAATCACTTAGACCTATAACTGATAGAACATCTGAACAAATAAACAATGTGCGAATAAATGCGCGAAGTTAATAAAGCAGCAATTGAAAGATTACCATTGGGTAACATCACCTTAGTTTTTTATTGCGGCTGAAATTCTTTGGGGCATAGAGTTAACCAAGTTTTGGCAAAAATTTGGTGTAAAATAATCCCATATTTCTTGAAGCTTCTGTCTCAGTTCGGTGATTGTACGAGCAGGATGTTGCATAAAGTTTCAATAGGTGACAGATCTGGACTGCTAGAAACCCATTTCAAAAGTGGTACATTATTTTCTTCTATCCATTTTATAGCCTTTTTTGAGGTATGGCACTCTGAACCATCTTGCTGAAACACAAAATCTTGTCAAACATTCTTCCATCACTGGTAAAAGCGATTCTTCTAAAATTGCCAAATATTTGTTTGTATCCACATTTCCATCAATAAAATGAAGTTTTCCTACTTCTTTTAATGACATACTGCCCCAGACCATAATGGATGCTGGAAATTTCACTTTTCTCTTCAGACAGTCAACATGGAATGCTTCATTTTTTTTGCGAATAACTCTACTGCGACTGTCACCAAGACAAACTTCGAATCGGGCCTCATCACTCCATTGTATTGCACACCATTGTTGAGGTGTCCATGTGTCCATTGTCTATGATCTTTAGCCCATCTAAGCCGATTTTTCTTATGCAGTCAAGTTAATAGTGGATTTTCTTTGGAATATAAACAAGTTGTGCAACTTTAGGGTTTTTATTTCACTTTTTTTATAAGAAAACTTACCTTGCAAGTGCTAAATCCCAGTTTGTGGGCCTCTCTATGAGTTGTGGACTTCGAAATTCTCCTTCCAACAGCGCCACTCCACAGAGCACTTAATTGTAAATAATTGGCACGCCTGTTTTTCACGATTATTTTTCTTAATGCTCTTCGGTCGGCATTTGTGATATTACTTTTTTTCACATATCGTGGCTTAATATTAACTGAACCAGTTACGTTATATCTTCTAACAATATTTCTCACACTGTACCGCGATAAGTCTAACAAAGTTGCAATTTTTGAGTTTGATTTCCCAGAATTAAAAAATTTAATTATCAGTAACCGAATTTTCTCACTAATAACCTTTCCTCTACCCATTTTGAAAACCTTAACTACCCAAAACTATTTTAAACGTATTCTGACAGCTGTGATTAATAAAAACAATTGTCATGGCTTTTATTTTTAACAGCCACCTATGCATTATAGACTTATTTTGCATTGAAATGATAATAGGTTGATGTGCTGTAATTGCAACATATGTTATTTTTATGCTGCAAATTTGATTAGGGAGTGATAAAGTTGGTGTTTTCTACTATATATTATCAAAATATTCATTGTTAATATTTTAAACCTGTAACACCCTGCTACATTTTTATTATTTGTGTTTGATAAAAAAAACTGCAGCTTGCAACATGGTCATTGACCATTTCGTGTCGTTGAGTCATTCCTCCATAGCTGGGAGCTAACAGCGTTCACAGCGGGCAAACGTGGAATGATTCAACGACATGTTCAACGACTATGCAGCAAGTCAGTCCGCCAGCATGCTTTGTTGGTTGCAGAATGAGGAGATAGTCTGTAGAGTATGCATCCTGAGACAATGTGAATGACAGAAAATTGGTTGAGTAGCAAGTTCGCATCTGAATGATTGTGTGGAGTGTTTTGGATGTATCTTCTACTACTACCCAGTTTCCATCTTAATTACGAATATCCAACTTGAAATAGGCTTTATAACACGTCATAGCAAATCATGTAATTGCTTTTTTGTGAGACTTAGGTGTGTCTGAATCACAAATATTTAAAAAAAATATCAGGAAATTTTGTACAAATGCGAAACTAATTTTTTCAAAGCATTTGTGCAACAATAAATGCTTAAGACCCACATGTACCCACAAAATAAATTTTAGATGTGATGCAACTAATATTTTTTTTATTATTACAAAATGAGCTTTCCAGCGGTATTCATATTGTATTGTAAGTCTCCTTCATGATGTTGCGACGCGATGTACCTGCAAGATCTACTAACCTTGGGCAGTTCAAAAATCGAATTAAGATAGTTTCTTTAAACTCCTCATACCAGCCGCGTTGCCCTGGCATTTAGGCTCCTGCCTGAGCGGCTGCTTCAGTGAAAAAAAGATGCATTTACCGTCGAATGCAAGTGCAAGAGCATCCCGTACACTGCGCCGATGAGTCCGTCTGTCTGTAGGATATCAATCAGTTTTAATGAGGCGTTTCATCACTTCGCGGACGAATCGCCGGATTACCTTATTTAGCCGGTACTGCTGGTCTGGTACCACTGTCTGTGCCGAGTCCGCCGGGTTCCGCACACCGTCGAAAAATAAGAAGGTACCACCGCAATATCCGCTGCATGTAATTAGCGCTTTCTTTAAACAAACGGTCGCTCTTTTGTTCTTTCATCTTGCCGCTTGGTCGATCGATGGCTGGCAAATCCGATTTTGGAAGCTTACGAAATGGGTTCCAGTATGTGGATGGAATAAGGAAGTGCAGATGGGTCAATCAACCTTTAAGAGGTCTGCTCATGAAAGAACCCAGCACTATTTAATATCTGAAGCATCGAAACGGCAAGTAACTACAATGCAACTAGGTGATGTTTACATTTTTATAAAGAACCCTCACGTACATATTTGTATTATAAGCCTTCAGCTATTGATGCAAATCTACTCGTATTATAGTATCGCCTATGGAGTCGTTACCGACTGTTGCTTATCGTGTAGTTCATTTTCATAATTTTTACTGTCGGCTATCTACAAAAAAATGTGACGACGATATGAAAAAATTAAGAAAAATTTCATACATAGATTATTCAATGTAGAAGACGAT
Source organism: Acanthoscelides obtectus (assembly GCA_963669975.1). Lineage (NCBI taxonomy): Eukaryota > Metazoa > Arthropoda > Insecta > Coleoptera > Chrysomelidae > Acanthoscelides > Acanthoscelides obtectus. Next base: position 30,174,780 of record CAVLJG010000004.1, on the reverse strand, counting down.
CCAAGCTACGGCTGGCTATACGAGGTCGTAATCGAAGAGCTATAGCAAAAGACTGGCGACTCACATATACTTAGTTAGTTTCTGAACGGACTATTGCTAGTAAGCTTTTGGGTACTCTCAGTGACGTATAGAGAAATGAAAAGAGTAACTTGGTGCAAAAATGCTGAAAAGTATTGATTCTGAAGAGTATACTACTTTAAATTCAATAATCCCAGGTGACGAAAGCTGACTATATTTTTTTGACGCCTAGCCAAAGGAGAAAGCTGGGTCTGTGTTTTCGAGCATGACCACCAGATGATTCAAGTCAAACGGTTGGAGAAAGAATGGTTCTTCTTTCTTTGCTTCCAACGCCACACTAGAGTAAGTACTGTAATCGCGAAACTTTTAAAAATGAGATATTACGTTTTTGGAGGTCAGATGAAAAACTATGTCACCGTCTGGCAAAATGAACGAAAACAATGAAACTCGCTCAAACTTCTTATTCAATATTTCAGAGGATAATCCTTCAAAAAATTGTTAGGGATAAAAATTGCGGTTGGAGAGTTGTAGGAGGGTTGGGAAGGGTGTAGCGCAATTTTCTGATGTTAGTGTATTCCGACCCCGCTAACACAATGCACCTATAAGATGTATTTCACACACCACAAATCTCGTATTCACCTTCAAAACTTTTTAATGCTGATTTCAAAAAGGCAAGTTATTCCCAAAGACTGTATTCTCATAGTTGGCTTTGAAAATGAGAGATCGTCACATGATTATCCGATTAAATCACCAATGCTTCAGCAATAGTGTTTCAAGGACACTCAAATAATTTATTTATCGAATATAACAAGTGCTTAATACGATGGAGATGCACTACATGACACCTCAGCTGTAGTTTAATAGTATTTTATTATTATGTACTTCACAATGTCAATGTTATATAAAATAAAACCGTTTTTTTTTTCAACACGACCCTTAAGATATACAAAAAAGTTTTAGCATTAGGTTGTTATTTATTGGATTAGTTAAGATCAACTGTAGGTAGATTACTTTTTTAGACATTTGATGTTTTATAATATTAATCCGTCTTGATACGTACCTACAACGTCACATCATTAAAACCGGAAATAGGGATAGTTCACATCTTTTACCTTAGTTCGTAAAAACTGAAGGAATGCTTGGTTGGTGATATTATAAAACAAATGAGTATCTGATAATTTCAAGGCGTACTTTGGAAGCTCTGTTTTTTTTATTTTTAGCAATGTCAATGTATGACATATTATACATTCTTAGAATAAAAATTAAAGTCTCTATTCAGCTATGCAAAAATACATCGATAAGAAATAATAAAGTTGATGATTGCGGGCAAGAAACGAAGCCTGATATTGAAATTTTAATTATATCACCTTGTAGAGAAGAAGAAGTGGCAGTATAATTTAAGTAACGTCAGGAGAAAATAGAAACAAAAATTAAATCATTTTCTTAGCTACCTGCAGGTGCAACTTTTCCCCTATTTAAACGACTTCCTATCTCTTACCGCGTCCAGGATCCCAATGGCGAGAGTTGTATTTTAAACACCCGGTATAGATATTATGAAGCATCAAAGGAACGTGTCTTCTGAGATTTGAAACTTTTTGCGATCACAATAGGTGTCCTTGTGCATGTCTGGAAAGTCAAATGACTATATTCCGGTGTTGGTCTATAGAAGTACAGGCATCAATTCATTGCCTTTGCGTTACATAATTCTGTAATTTTCCGTTAGAAGCGAGATGTCATCTGGTTTGTATTTGTACACATTCGACAGTCCGTATGAATTAAGTATATGTGCCTAATTTCACGCTTAGCTTTCTATGGATCCATAAGAGACTTAACGCTCGTTTTATCCAAAACGTATTTAACCATTACAAAATAGACCATCATCCATCTGTTTATTTGTTCATTGTACTTTCTATTCCATTAGTGAAACCAATGTGCCTTTTAAGGTAATTATGCATGTTGGTTGAACAAAAGTCCTGTATAGAATATAATGTTGCGTGGAATTGTCAATTGTAGTGAAATAAATGTAATACTATATCATTTGATGCATGATACGCACGGTATTTGAGGATATTACGATGGTAGCATTTAACATTACAAATGACATTTCTTTGGGTGATTATGGTACCAGCTGTAATTGTAGGATTGCCTAACTTACATTGCACATCAATAATTCAGGATACATGCAACACGGGGTTCCTCAAAGTTACTGCAAGAACAAATGAATTACCGACATTTGACAACTGCTATCATTTCTCTTAATGCCAATAGTAGCATATCATCTCTGATAATAAGATAACAGTAATTAATGAGTCTCCCCTTCATCCCGCAGTGCCAATGTGTGTGTTGCTCAAGGATCGTTTCTGTTACAATATAATAAAGTCTTTTCTTCACTATAAATCCGATCCATAGTTTTGTGGCTGACAGCACTTTACGTGCAGGCATTGGAGTGCTAGACTGATCTCTTTGGTTGAACAAGAGAGGAGAGGATTGGATAGTTACCATTGCCAGTCCTGAGCAAATTTTACATTTGCGATATATTTCTACTTAGGATAATGTAGACAGCCATGATGCGTATAATTTCGTCCGTCATTCTTGCCCGATTTTGTAGCTGTCTGATGACAGATTCTAATAAGTGCATGCGTCTACGAGGTCTGTAAGTTATGATGAGACTGGCAACGTACCGGTGGATCTGGAAACACCGGAGTCGCTGAGCTTGAACGGGAGACAGGGTATGATGTGATCCGCCTTCAGTACAAGTTTGAAATCGCGAGTCATTTGGTTGTCGGTAGCGATTTTTTTTTGTGAAAGTCCTCGTGCGCTCTAAGAATGACATCAATTTCAAGCAACGGTGTGCTATCAGGTTTTGCTTCAGACTTGGGCACAATGCAACGGAAACGCTTGCTAAACAGGCTTACGGAGTGTTTTATCAAGAGCCCATGTTTTGCGGTGGTTTAAGGCATTTTCAGAAGGGAGATGTTCGATCGAAATTTGACTCACACCATCGTTCATCACCTCAAGGAAATATCAGCCATCACTTAATTTGCAGACAATATTGCCAAGATATAGCCGAAATATATGTAAGTATAGTCGGGATATATATTGCAATATCTTCATGATGACTGGGCTATAGTTGCTAGAGTTACAGCGAAATATTGTCACAAAAATGTTGCTCATTTGAGGCTCCTTGAGATACAACTATACAGGGTTTGTCCGGAAAGTAATAGGACTCATTTTCTTCCGCCATGACTGTACCTCGGAGCGTGAGCGCACCGACTGGATTCGATAAACGGCGTTCCTAGCTAACGAATGAGCGGCTGGTCAGCTGTCTCCGAGCACTTGGAGAGTCAGGACAGGCATTTTCGCGCGACGTGTTTCTGAGAGTGGTGCAAGCCGAAAATGCAGTGTTCGTTAGAGCAGAGGTACGCGATTAAATTCTGTGTGAAACTCGGTAAATCTGCGACAGAGGCGTTTGATATGATCAAGCAGGCTTACCCAGGTGTTTCTTTAGCAAGAAGTGGTGTGTTTCGGTGGCACCAGGCCTTTTTGGAGGGCCGGGAAGAGGTCGCTGATGAAGACCGTGCTGGAAGACCTTCAACTTTGACAAACACCGATAATGTGACTCGTGTGTGCATAGTTTTGAACTCAGACCGTCGACTAAGTATTCGTTTAATTGCACAGATGTTAAATTTACCAAAATCTGTGGTTCATGACATTGTGATAGCATTTGAACATGCAAGGTGTGCACGAAGATGGTCCCAAAAGTGCTCACTGACGACCAGAAATTGCGGCAAGTGGAAGTGTGCCAAGAAATTTTGAACATGTGTGAAAGTGACCCCCAATTTTTGAATAACGTAATCACAGGTGACGAGTCGTGGATCTTTGAGTATGATCCCGAGACAAAGAGGCAATCTTGCGAGTGGCACACGACGGCGTCTCCTCGCAAAAAAAAGGGAAGAATGAGCAAATCCAAAGTGAAAACGATGCTCATTGTCTTTTTAGACATCAGGCATCGTCCACCATGAATTTGTTCCTCCTGGGCAAACCGTCTACGTGCTCAGGAGACTCAAATGAAGGGTTAGTCGGGTCCGACAGGACGTCGCAGCCGACTGGAAGTTGCACCATGACAACGCCCCGGTTCACACCGCCTTTCTTATGAATCTGACCAAGACCGGCATCCCAACGATTCCGCAGCCGCCCTATAGCCCAGATGTGCCCCCCCCCGGACTTTTTTTTGTTTCCTTGCCTCAAAAGGCTGATGAAAGGCAAGCATTTTGAGACGACAGAGGGGATCCAAGCAGAATGCACCGCGGCTCTCAATGCTATTCCGGAGAATGCCTTCCGTGACGCCTTCAATGCTTGGAAATCGCGCTGGCAGCGCTGCATCGACGCAGAAGGAGTCTATTTTAAAGGTTTTTAAAGAATTGTAACGATTGGCTCAATAATTTTTTTTAAATCGACTCAGTCCTATTACTTTCCGGACAAACCGTGTATAATGTTGACTATTCGGAATAGGCCACATTCGGCCTTTGTGTGTTAAAGGGTTTTGACAGATATATGCCTAGCGATTCCTAGTCCGTACCTATTTGTTGGCTATTTAGGTATTCAGAATCATCTGTTAGCCTAGTAGTACCATTATATAATTATATATATATATATTATCAGACATTCAATCCTGTAGGATGAACTTACGATAACAGGAAGGCCAGTTTACTATGAGATGGCATTTTTTTGCTATTTTTGACTTTCATCTTTTACTATTTATAGTATTGACACTCGTTTGAAATTGACTATAATTCTGTAAGTTATTCCACTTTTAAAAAGTGAAATGATGGCATGGTTACTTTGTTTTTAAAACTGACTTTTACTTAGATGTTTCACGCAACAATTACTTTACATGTCAAATGCAATAAAATTATACCAACAAATCGGGTATACAATTTAGCTCTTTGAATGCGCGTCTAATTTTAATTTCTATATAAGTTTTGTAGACAATATCATCAATGCAGATATCGTGGAACTCTATGAATGTACCATTTCAAAAATATTCGGTCTATTAGCAAAGATAATCCGACTTGCTAAAACTTTTTGTATCTATCTCTGGTATACTTTAACTGACTTGGTATTTCTGTTTAATCTGGATATAGCACTACTTTATTGTTTTTACATCCAAGTATTCATCCTCATCGAATTATTGTCACGTTTCAGCTAATTTTAACAAGTTTTGAGTCACATGTTATTAAAATATTTTCTATTCATGAGAAATGATTATTAAGATTAAGCTGAAAAACTTGTTCAGTTTGGTCTATAATATAACCATGAATCGACTTACGAACGAACAACGCTTGCAAATTATTGAATTTTACTATCAAAATTCATGCTCGGTTAAGAGAGTGCATCGAGCACTGCTTCCAATTTATGGGCAATTTGGTCGGCCTACTGAGGGAGCTATTCGGAAGCTTGTGACTAAATTTCGAACCCAGTTTACATTATTGGACATTAAACCACCAACACGCAGACGTAGAGTGAGGACTGAAGAAAATATTGCGGCTGTATCCGCCAGTGTTAGTGATGACCGTGAAATGTCGATTCGCCGCCGTTCGCAGCAATTGGGCCTCTGTTACTCCACTACATGGAAAATTTAACGACAGGATTTGGGTGTAAAACCTTATAAGATACAGCTGGTACAAGAATTGAAGCCACACGACCTCCCACAACGTTTCCAATTCCGCGAATGGGCGCTGGCAAAGTTGGAGGAAGATCCACATTTTTATCGAAAAATTGTGTTCGGCGACGAAGCTCATTTCTGGTTGAATGGGTACGTTAACAAGTAAAATTGCCGCATCTGGAGTGAAGACCAGCCAGAAGCATTGCAAGAGCTACCAATGCATCCTGAAAAAATCACTGTTTGGTGTGGATTATGGGCCGGTGGCATCATCGGGCCGTACTTCTTCAAAGACGACAATGGCCGGAACGTAACTGTGAATGGCGAGCGCTGCCGTGCGATGATAACAAACCTTTTTTTGCCCAAAATGGAAGAGCTGGACTTGGCTGACATGTGGTTTCAACAAGACGGTGCCACATGCCACACCGCACACGAAACAATGGCCCTATCGAGAGGCGAGTTCGGTGAACAGTTTATCTCACGTTTGGGGCCTGTCAATTGGCCGCCTAGATCGTGTGATTTAACGCCATTGGACTATTTCTTGTGGGGCCATGTTAAGGCTAATGTCTACAGGGATAAACCAGCAACGATTGATGCACTGAAAGCCAATATTGAAGTATTTATTCGTGAGATACCGGCCGATATGTTGGAGAGAGTGTGCCAAAATTGGACCTTGCGCATGGGCCATCTAAAGCGGAGCCGCGGCCAACATTTACATGAAATAATCTTTAAACATTAAATTATATCGACCGTTCTATCGACTCAAATAAAGAAATAATCGTTTTTTTCAAATTTTTTGTGTTTTTTTTGAAAATCAAATCCTATACCTCTTAAAAAGCACCCGTTCTAAATAGACCAAAAGTTAAAATATACCCTCCCCCCACCTCCTATAATCCTCACCCTCTAATTTTTTACCGCTTGTTGTCATAAGTAATCAAGATCCTTTGGAATGTATATCAAAAACCATCGATTGAACAATTTTATTTTTTTTGTTTTTGGCCTTTTTCTCCGATGCCACAGGATCGATTTTCAACTATAGATATTTTTCGTTCTTCGCGTAGTAATAAGCTTTTGTAAAAATTTCATCCAAGTCCGAACAGTACTTTCTTAGTTATAGAGGGGCCAATTTAAGATGATGAACGAGCTTTTTCAAAAATGGAAGAAAGTACTTCCCGCAAACTACTCTTTACACATGTGATATAGTGGATACCAAATAAAATCCGATGCACGTCATAGGTGATGTCATTCATAAAAATCATGGTTACCAACAGTTGATTACATTCAATGTGACATTTCTACTTGAAGTTTAAATTTCCCCGTCTCGATTCGGTTGGTAGTGCCGTGCAGAGAAATGTGAGGTTGCCACTTCTCATTTGTTGACATCAGTTGCCATTGTCCTTTTGTCGTACTATTAGTTCTTTATTGTTTAGTTTGTGAGTTTTGCGTTATTTGAGCTTTGAATCGTTGCCTTGCCAATTAAAAATTGTTCTTTTCAGAACAACAGTTACTGTGAAGTGGTGTAAAGTATCCAAAATGCCAAAACAACTTAACAGTCGGTGTAAAGAGCTCATATCATTGAATATCTACCAAAATCAGGTGTTTTTATTCAGAAAGGAATTTAATTTTACAACAAGTTTATTTATTTTTAATATAATGGTATTATAGTAAATGGTAGGTATATATAAACAATTTATTTTATTAAATTTATTTGCTTAAAAGAAAATGTGCAAATTCTGGCAACAGCGCACAGCTCCAGATCGATGACGTGCATCGGGTTTTATTTGGTATCCACTATACGTTGTATTGTTCTATTCACGCTCGATGCTCGAAGGCTCCACTTGCATTTGCAGTATTATTTGAATAACTTCACGAGCGATGTTAACGTTTAATTGTGATCAGAAGGTGCTTTGTAGAGAGCATAAATGGCTTCAGCACTGAGATACTACACCTGGTCGCCGGACTCGAGCTGAGAGTAGCCTATTTAAAATTACGGAAATAATCCGGTAATGAAATGGTATTTTCTCAAGCCTTTAATGGTTACAACCCATCATTAGGACGTAATAATGCTGTTTAAGATCGTTTTCCGTAACTTGCAACCGAGAAAAAAAACATTAAGTAGACCGACGTGTGCATTTTTCGTTTCAGCGAATAAATGCTTATATACGTTACTACCAATCAACAGCAATCGCTAAAAACAGCGTCAAGTAGATAGTAGTTTATGGAGATCTTCATTGGCTGTAGAAATCATTACTCTGATTCACTACTACAGAGGTTCTAGAAATCTTCTCGCATCGCTTTTTCATATTTAGAGATGTAACTTCGAATGTATTGAAAGTTGGATAGTTAGATTAATACAACCATGAAAGTTAGCTGAGTTAGGGTTAGTACACGATCACGACCCATATTTATCAGATAACCAAATAAGTTCGTGCGGTTGCTGTATATCGCACATTGCCGTGGATGTTGTTGATCGATAGCGATTGTTTGTTACCTGTTGTAACTTTAGTATTAATCTTTTTTTCTCACACACATAAAAAGTTGCTGAAAATTGTTACATACCTAGTTTTAATAATTGAAAATGGCGACGAATAAAACAGTAATTCGAAGTTGTTTACTGTATGAGTACAAACTTGGTACAAAAGCTGCAGCGGCGGCGCGAAAAATATGTACCGCATTCGGAGATGATGCCGTTAGTGATCGAATAGGTTCAAAAAATATTCTTCAGGAGATCTCAGCTTGAGCGATGAACCGCGCTCAGGGAGACCAAAAGTCATGAACAACGAGGATCTTCGACAGGTTGTGGACGCAAATTCCAGGACAGCGTGCCAAAAACTTGCAGAAATGTTCAGAGTTAGTCCTGAAACTATTCGTTTGCATCTTCATCAGCTAGGAAAGACGTGGAAGATAAGCAAATGAGTCCCACATGCACTGACAAATGATAAATTAAGGCGTCTGACCATTTATTCAGCAAACATTTCACGCAACGCTAATGAATTATTTCTTAACCGGTTATTAACCTGCGACGAAAAATGGATCTTGTATTCGAATTCTAAGCGTTCGTATTATTGGTTGTCGCCTACTGATTCGGTACCACATACGCCCAAGGCTTTCTTGCACCCAAACAAGGTTTTGTTGTGTGTTTGGTGGACTGCAACTGGAATTGTCTATTATGAGTTTTTGGAAAGCGGTCAAGCCATCACTGCTAACTTGTATTGTGAGCAGCTTCAACGAGTACAAGCACCACTCATCCAGAAACAACCTTCTTTGATCAATCAGAAGAAAGTGATATTCTTACAGGATAACGCCAAGCTTCATACCGCAAAAGTGACCCGAGAAAAAATTTCTGAACTCGGCTGGGAAACGTTATCGCACCCGCCATATTCTCCCGACATTTCACCCTGTGATTATCAGCTTTTTTTGTCTCTTGACAACTGTATGAGGCACCGACAGTTCACAACTCGAGATGGTGTAATAAATGCATGCTCCAATTTTTTTACTCCAAATCCAAGGAGTTCTACAATACCGGCATACAAAAATTGGTTCCACGTTGGCAAACGTTCATTGAATGTGATGGTAACTACTTCGACGAATAAATAGTGTCTAATTGTTTCTCAATAAAAATTTATATTTTTCCACTAAAAACCGCACGAACTTATTTGGTTAGCTGATATATTTTGGATATCCCATATACACTGCCTAGAACACTGTATACAGCTTTGATTCTTTTAATCAGACATCATAACCTTAAAAGAGGACTGGCATGTAGCAACACAGTTTCGAATTCTTTTTATCCTAATGTAACCACATAGTCTGAGACCTACAGCTTACCCAGCACATATTGTCTAAAGCAGAATGCAGCCTAAATCAAATAAGTGTTAGGCTATTCAACCAATTGCCAAGCACCCTCAGGGCCATGCGATTTACTATTTTCAAGCTTAAACTTAAGGCAAAAAGTAAAGCAAAATGGACGCAGGAAAGTAAACGCATATTAAAACAAGAAAGATTGATATTCAAATCAAGTTGGGTACTTTATTTTGAAGGTTCATTTATACCATTTATGTATGAAAAATAATATCGCTCAAATGTTCACCACGACTGGATTTACAGACGTCCACGCGATGGTCGAAATTTTGTTTTTGAGTTCTTGGAGGGTGGCTGGTTTGTTGACGTAGACTTTGCTTTTCAAATATCCCCATAAAAAGAAGTCCAAGGGAGTTAAATCGCACGATCTTGGTGGCCATGGCACATTTCCTCTGCGCGAAATCACGCGATCACCGAAGAAGGACTGCAATCGATGGATATTGACGTTGGTTGTGTGGCATGTTGCACCGTCTTGATGGAAATAAACATCCTCCATATCCATTCCTTCAAGTTGCGGCAAAAAATAGTCCTCTATCATCACGTGACATCGCTCAGAATTGACGGAACGGCGTCCCCGGCTGCATTTTCGAAAAAGTAAGGTCCGATGATGCCTTTTGACCACAATGCACACCACACAGTCACTTTTTGAGGATGCATCGGCTGCTCTTGATACTCACGGGGATTTTCGTTCGTCCAGATGCGGCAGTTTTGCTTGTTTACCGTCCCATTCAAAGTGAAATGCGCTTCGTCGCTGAACATGATTTTTGATGAAAAATTGGCATCAATTTGTTCAAGGAGCCAATCTGAGAACGTTCGGCGCGAAAAATGGTCGGGCCGACGCAGCTCTTGCGTCAATTGGATCTTGTAGGCGTGTACATTCAAATCCTTGTTTAGAATGCGGAGCAAACTGGTTCTCCAAATGCCCAATTCTTGGGATCGACGCGTTGTTGATTGTTTCGGATCATCTCTCACACTCTCCTTCACAACAGCAATATTTTCCGGTGTGCGAACGCTCCTTGGCCGGCCAGAGCCTGGCAGATTTGCCACAGAACCTGCTGCCTCGAATTTACGCACCAGACGACCGATGGTTGTTTCGTTTGGGCGGTTGTTGCGACCGAAATGTTCACGAAGCGCGCGAAACGTGTTTTTTATTTTTGCGCCATTTTTGTAGTGCTCTTGAATAACTTTAATGCGGTCTTCAATCGAATACGACTCCATAGCGATCAATGGTAAACATTCAACTAACAAAATGACATGTCGGTGACAGAAAACAAAGATGGCGTCTATGTCAAATTGATGTTTACTTTCCTGCGTCCCTATTGGACAACCCTATATAACCTGATAAAAGATTATTGTCCGTTATTCTGACAATCTGCCGTCAATGTCTTAATTTTAAGTGTAACCTTTAGTCTAATCATATTAGCTAATTATTCCGAAATAATTCTAAAGTCTGGTTTTATTGGTATTTAAAGCGTGGGTGCATAACACCAATTTTTGTGGCAAAACTTTTTATTCGACAACAAAGAATGAAAAAACGTGTTTCTTGGGATTCAATCGCAAGGATTGAAAGGAACGAAAAAAATTTTTTAATAAGATTTTTCGGTATTTATGAGACCTACAAAATGAGACCACACGTAAAAAGATCCGACTAATAGCAAAAATGTTATGGCCGAAAAACGAGACAAAATGCAGGTTTTGGCACTTGTTGGTAATGCGACGATGGTTTCTCGCTAATATTTGAAATTCTCCAAATTTGTAGGATTCATACTCCTAAATTACAACAACAAAATTGGGGAATATTGGTCGAGTAGTTTTTTGAGAATTTCTAGTTGTTTATCCCCAAACACCTGTGTTTCGGCCATCAGTACTAGTTTATTGAGCAATATACAGGGTTCGTTTAAAGAGAGTATTTAATAGCAAAATACACGTATTTATCTTGCTGATATGAATCACAAACCATTCCGGAAGATAAATGTTATCTTTATGCGAGAAACAAAGGTTGCGTTTTTTTTGTTCTAAACAAATTCAAACATCTCGTATTTGTGAGTAATTGAACAAATGCGCTAACATATTCGAAAAACATACGTTGCTATACGTATTTTAAACCAAAGCGGATCTGTCTATCATGTTTTGTTGCGAATTACTCACAAATACGAAATGTTTGAATTAAAGAAAAAACGTAACCTATCCATCCTGGTTTGCTATTCATATCGACAAGGTAAACTAGTGTATTTAGCTATGAAATGACCTTTGAACTAACCCTGTATATTGCTCAATAAACTAGTAGTGATGGCCCGAAAACAGGTGTTTTGGGATAAACAATTAGAGATTCTCAAAACTTCTTGACCAATCTACTTCAATTTTGTTGTGGTTATTTAGATGTATGAATCCTACGAATTTGAAGAATTTCAAGTGTCTGCGAGAAACTGTCGTTGCATTAGCAATAAGTACCTAAAAATCTTATATAAAGGGTCCTTCGGTTCCTGCCAACACTTTCGATTGAATCACAAAAAACACGTTTTCTCATTCTTTGTTGTGGAATAAAAAGTTTTTACACAAAAATTGGTGTACCCATTTTATGCGTCCATGTTTTCAATACCCCTTGAACAACTTGCATCAGTAAACCAGACTTTACAATTATTTCGCAAACCAGTGGTATTTTCGTCTGATATGACTAGACTACTCTCTTATTCATTTTTATATCTTATTTCAATGTTTGTTTTAGTTAAATGTTTGTCTATTTTTATGTTATATTGTTTGTTCATTTTCTACTACCATATACTGGTGGGTGTTATTTACTTATTTGTTTTCGATATGTTTTTTTATTATTCTATTCTACTGTACCATTGACGTGCTCTTTCATCCTACGATGATGTGTCAGAACAAATAATGAAATGAAATGAAATGAACCTAGATATCGAGGCGCCGGACTGCTATAAGAAGCTTAATGATCTTGTTAATCCGATTTTTCAACTGCTCAAGCTAGTTGAACTTCTTGATATAGTTATTTAACTGCCCGAAAAAATCATCATATATAAATAGGACATCGCATGCACCTTGCAAGCAATGTCACAATAAACCATCATATCTCGAAAGCCCGAATTTACTCATACATTATTGCATAAGATTGAGATAAAAAGTATTTGTTGAATAAGCAATGCAGCTTGTAAATTCGCCAACCCAGCGCGGCGAATACAATGTACCGTGAAATAAAAAAAATCCCTGATAAATCGTTTGCGGCAGGCGTAAAAGAACAAAGGACTCATAAACTTCCAGGCTACGATTTTCATCCGATCCGAAACGATTATGCTATAAATGTACCGATCTGAAATAACTTGAAAGTTTTCTGCTACCACCGCTTCGCCTTATATAGGAGGCGTACACCAAAGAAATGGATTCCTTTTTCTCTTGTTTTGTCGGGATGAACGTAGGTGGCCTTTTTATTTTCCAAGATATTCGGCCCCTAAAAGAGGTGGAGAAGCATTCGTGATACTTTTGTTCTTATGGTATACAGTTCCTTTCATTCAGGGTTATGCTTTGGTTAGTCGTAATAATTCATTTGATCAGATTTTTTTACTGCAGTACCAGTGAGGAAAACTTTTCAGTAGGCTGTTAGTATATCGCAGGAATAAAAAAGTTCTACAAAGCACCACCCAACCAGATGTCGATTTGGGTGCCTCTTATGAGTACAAGGAGGAATTAGGTGGGTAGTCTTGGCTGACTAATAAAGACATATGTAGAAGAATCTTGTGGATGCAGCCATAATGCAAAGAAATTCAAGCCAGCAAGAATGTTTGTTGGTTGTTCATGTCGAAAATGTGTATTTTCTTTGTCAAGACGTGCTACAAAGATAATTGTATGCCAGGTTTGATCAATTACAATATCAATAAAAACAACTTACAACGTTGAAAATAGAGAAAGAACAATCCGTTATTATAAACCATCAACCAATGCACAGGTCACAATTCAAAATATCGATCCTTAGTACACTTCACTAAAGAAATAACTTAAAAATAACGTTATATCTATGGATATTTGGACATAACGTAGTGTCCTATTGATCGATATTTTGATTTGCTTCCTGTGCATTGGTTGACGTTTTGCAATAGTAATGTTTTTTCTTCGTTTTTTGGATGGCTTATCTCGAAAGAAGACTTCATCGTTGTAAGTTGAGTTTAAATGATATTATACTTAATTAAAATTGACCTACGTAGTACGCCTTGAAGAAATAACTAAAGACTTTTGAAAGCGTGCCATAACCTCAAGATTCTTGTACTTGTATCTTATTAGTAGAGAGCATTGTGCCTGGGAACGATTAATTTGTACCAAAATACTGTATAATCAAAAGTTAATAATAATTGAAATAAAGGGAGTTGAATAACTAATGAGAAGTAGGCGTGGTTCTATTACTTATCAATCAACTGTATTCTTCAAGTTTCCTTCATAGAAAAGTCGCTCCTCGGGCCATTCTCACCTCTTAAGACCGAATTAATTTTCCTATGAAACATTTAATGATGTAAAAAAGTTTTCTTCAAAAACGAATGCCAGATTTGACGGTGCGAAATGTGTTGTTTCGTAATGTGTCACATGCCAGCTGATATTAAAACGGTACTATCATCGGCTAACGTATTAAACTGCATTCGAGTACAAAAAAAATATATGTGAAAGACGCTGGCGCTATGAGATGCAGAACACAAAAAATAATTCAGAAATTCACTCTGAGAGGGCTAGATGGTTTGGTTCTGCTAGTGTTTCATATATAGCGCTGGGATCATTAATCCATTTTGGCGCGTCTCTACTGCCTGTTTTAGCTGTGTTGCACAATACACAAATAACGGGTGATTTTTTAAGAGTCTTCTTTTTAAAAGTTGAATAAAACAGCTAAACATGCATTATGTCAAAATCTTTATTGGAATAGTTGCCATTTACATTTTAAAGATTACTTCATGCCAATGTTGACCACTGCTACGTTTCAAATAGTCCATACGGTAGGTACAATTTTTCACTACTTTTTCCAGCATTTCGGCCCGAATTCCACCAATAACATATGTTATGTGGTCTTGTAAAGTGTCAATAGTGTTGGACTTGTCCATATATACCAACGATTTCACGTAGCCCCACAAAAAATAGTCCAGAGGCGTCAAGTCGCATGATCTTGGTGGCCAATTTAAAGGCCAAAACGAAAGATAGATTGCCCGCTAAATTCATTCCCTAAAATACCCATTGTTCCACGTGCTGTGTGGCATGTGGCGCCATTTGTTGAAACTACATGTCAATCAAGTTCAGATCTTCCAATTTGGGCAAAAAAATCGATATCGTGCGCCGTTGACGGTAACGTTTCGTCCGAAGAAACTGTTTTTTCTGGATGCATGAGCAATTCTTGTATAGCATGTGGCTGCTCATCACGCAGATGCGGCAATTGTGCTTGTTAACATATCAATTTAGCCAAAAGTGAGCCTCATCGCTGAATATAATTTTTCGATAAAACAGCGGATCTTCTTCGAGCTGTTGCAAGGCCCATCCACTAAAAATTCGACGTTGTGGTAAGGTATTTGGCACTAATTGTTGCACAAGTTGAATTTTGTGAGCCTTCAAACCCAAATCGACACGTAAGATTTACGAAGTGCTGGAGTAACACATTCCCAACTGTTGAGATCTGCGGCAAATTGATATTCCACGATCTTCATTAACACTGGTTACCACGGATGCAATATTCTCTTCGATACGCACTGTACGCATGCGGGCCGATGGTCTAAAGTCCAATAAAGTGAATTTGGTACGAAATTTTTGGTAATAACACCTCTAATTGTGGTTTCACTATATCGATTATGACGATCATAAATTGGCCGTAACAGGTGAAACACATTTTTCGCAGAGAACGAATTTTGGTAAAAACTTCTACGATTTGTAATCGTTCTTCGTTTGTACGTGTTTCCATGATGAAATGACATAGTATGCTGAACAATTTTGACTTTGACAGATTACGCTTGGACGCCATTACAAATCAGTGCTGCCAACTTAAAAAAAGCTCGTAAAAAATCACCCATTATCTTTCACGTTGTATGTCAAAATGTGAGAGGTTGATCATGCGAGTGAGTACGAAAATTGATCTAGTGGAATATTTGCTTGGAAGCATCGACGTTTGTTTAGATTAGTCCCAAATCCACCAAATTGTCAATAAGTATAAATGCCTCAAATTGAAAGAACTACGGATAGTACTCATATTCGCGTTCGCGATTTTTCGACCTACACCGGGCGAGAAATTATCGGACTTCCACAATTTGACATTTCGTTTTTCGATCTGCACTTTTCGACAAAATGTTGGAATTTAACAATTTCACTAATTTCAAATAATTGAAGAGTGATACCACAGCGCGTACTCTGTGCACGCACCTCTCGTTCACATTATGCATGCACGAGTCTGGGGCTTAAAAACCATAAGTTTGGATAGGAAAGCAGCAAGTTACAGCTGGAAAGGCTTTGTGGCATTCAGAATGGTGACATGAATCACACAAAATGGCGGATGTATGACGTGAGTTGGGATGTTTCCAGTTGATCTCTCATTAATTCACCCATGCTACTAATTTCTAATTCTGAAATTATCCTGTAAGCTGAACTGAGTTATAAAAATGTAGGCTTCATGACGGTCCTCAATTTCACCGCACTCCATGAATGCTTGCTTTTAGGTCAACTTCAAACTGAATCATGTTTGCCTTAAGGCGGCGACTGACTGAAGCCGAGCGCTGTAATGTAATCGCGCGTTATATTACAAAGTTGATGATTTGAGTCCAGCGAATGTTTATTTGGAATCATCGGCTCAAAAGTGCTCCAAATTCTCCAGAGACTGTGCTCACAGATGAACTTTCCGCCACTTGTAATGTAATCATCAAACGGATTCGTCAAGAAACCGACAGTCAAGTAGAGTAAAATTTGCTCGACGTGTCTGACTCTGTTCGGCGCTCACTTTAGCGACTCACTATCGAATTTTTGTGTTACTTTAAATTACGTGACAGCGCTCGGCTTCAGTCAGTCGCCACCTTTATAAATTATTTTGTTTCCTATTTTTGATAATGCTTTATCGCCAATTAGAATATTTATGAGTACACCGTATGAAACTTTGGAATGAGTTAACTATACAGGATTGTTTTCTAATTAAAACCCGGAAAGGAAGGTATGCATAGTCGTGCAGCACGATTTTCTTGCATTAAATATTGCTTTACAATCAACTGTGCTTACTACTAGCGTTGGTTGTTTGACATTAATATTGTTCCTTTTTAAAAAATGAGATGCGTCAGAAAATATGCGTTCAATAAAATACATTGAAAAATATAAATGTTTTTTCTCAAATTCAAGGTCATCTCCAAAGGATAGGACGATTGACTCTCAATGGGCAGCGCCTCCTTTGGATGTTGCTATGGAACACTTCAGTGTTGTATGTATATCGTATGACGAGCTCGATCTTTACTATTGCGCATGTCCACTATTACAAGTCGAGTCCAGAAACTAATATAACGAAGCGGTTCGCAATGCCAAAAACCACCACAATAAAAAAGTCAGACACGGGGTAATGTCGCAGCGCAATAGCAGTCGGTCTTTCTGGACGCTGGCCAAGTAGATTGAAAAGAACTTCTCACACAGAAGCCTTTCACCACTTGTGTCAGGATGGAACGATTCTATGCGACTCAAAGGCCAAGGCGGAAGTGCCAGCCAAGATCTCTGCTACCAACTCCACCATGGACGTCCCCCCCAACGACAAAGTGCCGTCAGTTCAAAGGGTTCCCTTCACTATGCGGGAGGAAACATTCAGGCATAAGACCGTAACACCAGTACTCTTGTCGCTCGACATCAACAAAGCTTCTGGTCCGGACTAGATTCCTGCCATTGCACTGAAGAGGTGTGCAGCGGAGCTTGCTCCAGTTCTTTCGCGTCTCTTTCAGATATCTTATGAATCCGGCACCTTACCAGAAAACTGGAAATTTGCTCATGTCCAACTCTTCCCAAAAAAAGGATCTAAGACCGACCCTTACAACTACAGGCCTATAGCTCTACTTTCTATTATAAGTAAGGTGATGGAGAGCTGCATAAATCGCGAGCTTCTGGACTATTTCGAAAGTCAGAGTTTGATTAGCGACAGGCAGTATGGTTTCCGGTACCAGCGATCCACAGGGGACCTCCTATCTGACGTCACGCAATTGTTGAGTAAACTCATCCAGGCTTATGGTGAGGCTCATGTCGTTGCTCTTGACATCACGAAATCGTTCGATCAGCTGTGGCATGCTGCCCTCTTAAGCAAACTTGCATTCTACGGCCTTCCAGAAAAGCTTTGCAGTCGGGCGGCTGACTTTATCTCTGGCACGAACACATCTCGGGAAAAAGCTAGGCTATTTGCTTAGGGCTAAGAAGTACTTTTCTCCGCATGTCCTTCTCACTCTATACAAGGCCCAGATAAGGCCTATCCTCGAGTATTGCTCACACGTCGGGGGTGCTGCCGCCTCGACTACATTATTTATGCTCGATGCTGACTCTTCTCTAACAGACAGTCTCGGGACCCTTTCGCACTGGCGGACCGTCGGCGATCTAGCTCTCTTCTACCGCTACACCAATGGGCTTTGCTCCTCAGAGCTCTCTTCCATGATGCAGCCGCGCGATGTGCCTGCCAGACAGACCCGCCTGACTTTGGCCTCCCATCCTCACCGTGTCGAACCTCGTACATCCAGAACTGGACGATACGACCGCTCCTTTGTCCCGAGGACGTCGAGATTATGGAACAATCTACAGGAGGAAACTTTTTCCAGGTCTATTAATCTTAGGCACTTCAAAAATCTAATTAACAAAAATGCATTTGGGATGTTCATAGCAGCCGCTGTGTCCCGGCATTTAGGCTTCTGCCTGTGCGGCAGCTTCGGTATAAAAAAATGAAGCATTGGAGAATATACGCTAGACTCTTTATGTCTGAAAATCTTCGTATGCTTTTACTAAACGTGCTACCATACCAGTTGCTCAATGTAACTTGTTAAGAAACGACCGTTCTGCCAGAGATAACTTAGAAGAAGCTTCATGCGTCTTCCTTCTTAATGGGAAAACATTATTTTTGGTAGCCATGTATCTTGAAAATGCATCGTGTTTTTAATATGTTTAGACAACATATAGTTTTTTAATTTTTATCTAAATTGGTGTATCTGTTGCGTAGTAAAAAAGCTAGAGATATAAGTATCATCAACTTTTGTGATGTAAGAATAATACTAATTATTACAATATCAGTATCTGATAGTGTAATACCACCATCTTATCGAATGTCACACGATCAGTACTGTGATCGCTCAGTACTTATCATAGAATTTAGCCAGGATGTCAGTTATATCTGATGTATAAGTTTACGTGGAAATTCACAGTCACTGACGGATTGGTCAGTAAATACTGATAGTATGGACAACATTAAATATTGATCGTGTTGCTTTCATCTTTTGTGATAATTCGAAATACCAATTAAAAATATTTATCTACTATTCCGAAACCGAAAGTACCTATTATAATTTTGAAAACTATATACAGGAAAAAAATTTCAGGAGAATTAATAGGCCTCCTTCTCAGATATATTAATGTCGATAAAATTATAAATCGAGCTCTGCAGCTGGGCGCATAATAAATATCTACCTGCAGGTTTAAATTTGGGGCTGCCAAATAAAGCATACCCCCCACAGCAGACGGAAAAAATGCATGCACCAATAAAGTCAAATTTGACACTTCGTTAAATGGGGATCATAATTTCCGAAAAGTTTTAGCAGTGGCGTATTCAGGCTCGAAGCCAAGAATTTAAGACGAA
The DNA here is from genome assembly GCA_963669975.1 of Acanthoscelides obtectus. NCBI lineage: Eukaryota > Metazoa > Arthropoda > Insecta > Coleoptera > Chrysomelidae > Acanthoscelides > Acanthoscelides obtectus. The sequence goes on along the minus strand of CAVLJG010000004.1, from coordinate 30,155,416 downwards.
TGTTAAAATTATCAAAAGTTTAATTTTTCATTTTGCGGAACAATCTCTATTGAGTTTTTCCCATTTCTGCTAACGTTATGCAAAATATCTAGATATTATCTATTTCGCATTTGACAATAACCACTGTTGAAATTACGTAAAGGTGAAGGAAAAATGCAAATATTACTGTTATATTCTATAAAAATGTAGATTTTATATAACCCATTCAACTAATAAAAAGGAAACTCAAAGGAAAAACGCATAATATCCTAATAAACAGTAGAGATATATGATGTGATACAGAAAAATCTTATCCATAATATAACCTGTATTATTATTGCGCATTCGCATTTTCTCAAGCTGTTACACACATTGTTTTCATTGTACTCTTATTATGCTTAATCGTGGTATAAATCGCTGTTGCGGAACTTTAATCTATAATTTTACATATAAATTGATGCTATATTAACTATAAAAATGTTTTATAGAGCACGTGAATTTAATTTTTTCTTAGCCTTACATACAATCGAGCTTAACATAGATATTGTTATCCATTAACAACCAGCTTTTCTGAACTGTTAATCCGATTAACACCTTTGCGGATGACAGCACCTTGCGTGTAAGCATTCAGAGATGTAGACCGATCTGTGCGACTGTTAGTGACATCCTTTCCAACGGAAGATCTAGAAGCTATTACAGATTCTAATAGCCGTGTCGTTAGTCGTTCCTACAATTGAAGACGCCTTTATGACCTCCTTGATTTTCATAGTTTTCTACTGTTTCGTGTCAGCGCTCTATTTTACAATGTCACAAATACCTATCTGCATCAAATTGTTCATGTTTTCGATTTATATCACCTGTTTTATCAACCTGAAATTTCCTAGAATTCAAAAAGAAAACATAACTTCACAATAGGAGAGCGTTGACGCTGACACGGAATAGTATAAAGCTAGAAATACCCCAGCCTTTCTGAAGGAGAGAAATGACAATTGTAGGACGCCTTTATGTCCTGCTGGTAGAAAGCTAAGATATTTTTCCAGATCTTCATATTTTGGTCAGAAAAGACCCGGCCTAAAGTGCTGCTTAAGTGTCTGGAGTTCTGTGACTACACAATCGTTTCTTGATGCTGGTTGGGGGAAAGCTGTTCACCGTCTAGTATTTCTTGAGAATCATCAGTATAGATGGATGATGGGACCAAATTGGGCTGTGTAGTAAATCAGTAATCCCGCGCCACTGTATTCTGGTAAAATCCATATCGCGTGCAGACCTCGTCAGTACCCTGTGTGGTCCAGAAATGGTAATAAGGAACTAATTTCCTGTTTAACACGTACTCCCAACAAGACCTACATGACTTTAATTTACGTTGACGTTTGTAGCAAAGGATATATGAATACACGAAAGTTTAACGTATCCTATTTCTGTGCTTTGTATAGAGAGGAGGGGTTGTCGGTTATATCACAGCACTTAGGATCCATTCTTAAGGGTTACACAGGGCTGGGCCACCAATCATCTCAAACTATTGAAGACGATGGTAAGGCGACCCAGCAGAGTTTTCCATAGAAGGCCGATGCTCCCCTAAGAATGGATTAGTTTCATGTTGATAGAACAGCTGGACCGTATTAAAACAAGTGATTAACTGTCTCATCTTTCTTTTCATATCCTCTAGAAAAGATTATAGCATATGTCTCATATCATATAGATGCTTCCTTAGCTGCCAGTCTCTAGTCGCAATGCCGGTAACAAGTCGAATCTGTTATCTTTATCCGAGCATAGACATAGCCTTCTGCCACCCCATCACTAGCTAATGGTCAGCCAGACATATTATTCACTCTACAGGGTGTGTCACAACTTATCCGACAAATTTGAACCACATATGCACTGCTACGAAAGAAGTTGATTTCTCAAAAAAAAAAAAATGTAATAAAAGTCCTACAGAAATCGAGATAATAGAATGCTACAGTTTAACAGTTCACTTATAAAAGCTGTTCAAAATTGTTTCCATTGACTGCAATGCAAGCTCGGACGTGTCTAATCCAATTTCGGCGCACTAATTCAAATACACCTCCTTCCTGCTGTGCCTGAAGGCTCAAATTATCGGCAGCCACTGCGATTCGGTCACGCCATTCTTCAATATTCTGAACTCGAGTACGGTATACCTCGTTTTTCAAGTATTCCCATAAAAAGAAGTCCAGAGGATTTAAATCGGGAGACCGTGGAGGCCATGCAATTGGTCCACCCCTTCAGATCCAGCGTATCTGGTATACCTGATCCAAAAAATCATGAACTTCTAAACGAAAATGCGGAGGTGCCCCATCGTGCAGAAACCACATTCGGACCACCAATGGCACATCTTCAAGAAATCAGTTCGAAGAAATTCCAAATACTGATGACCATCCATCCGATCTGGCAATATGAACGGTCGAATTAGACCTTCATCGGCACCTGCACACACGTTTAAAGAAAAACGATGTTGGAAGTGTGTCTGGACCACTGCGTGAGGATTCTCAAAGGACCAAACGTGTGTATTATGAACATTGGTTATCCCATTACGAGCTTCATCGGTGACCAAAATATCAGCTGTAAAACAGGCATTTCGAGCATTTTCTTGCAACAACCAGTCACAAAATCTTACTCTTAGGGGGTAGTCTGTAAGTAGCAACGCCTGGACTCTCTGGACCTGATAAGAGTACAGTTGGGCTTCATGTAATATGCACCACGCTGTTGCATGTGACACTTCTGGGACCTGTTGGGCTAAGTGCCATGTGCTTATTCCTGGATTTTCTTCCACAATATCCAAAATTTCGTCTTCGGCAATTAAAACGCGTTGTGGGCGAACTCGAACTCCATCCACTTCACGTCTGGAGCGCAAATCTCCACTAGCACGTGCACGTAAAACAATTGAACTAAATGTTTCGTGATGTGGTATGCGCCTATTCGGAAATCGGTGTGCATACAAACGAGAAGCCGCTCGCGAATTTTGCCCTGCTTCTCCGTACGCTAAAACAGTGTCCACTAACTCCTCATTAGTATACACATGTGCCATTTTTATTAATAAATAACTAAAAACGTAAACTCGCAAAATACTCTAATCGACCATTCTTCATTCAGATCACCCACGATACAGATTGAACCTTATTCACACATTCTTATCAGAATGAAAAAACAAAAAAATTCCTGGAATTTTGTTTTCGTCAGTTGTTTGGTACAACATTTGATACAATAAATTATTAATGCGTGTTCTAATATCAGGACGATGAATGCAAAATACAATTTATTATTGAAGGCTTATAACTTAAATTCTGTAGGACTTTTATTACATTTTTTTTTGAGAAATCAACTGCTTTCGTAACAGTGCATATGTGGTTAAAATTTGTCGGATAAGATGAGTATTTTTAAAAACTTTGCTCTTTTAGCCAATAGTTACCACGGCTCTTCTGTTTGTAAGGCGGAACTCCGCGAAGTTCATTAATTTTTATGAAGAATTCGAAGAATGTTTCGGGACGCAAAAAGTAAGTTTCATCGATCTCAGTTGGTCAGGTAGGTACTTTTTTCCAAAACTGGTTATGTACCCTGGCCCCACCTTTTTCTGTGTAGACGGAAAAAATAGTATAAAAAACATCAAATTTCTAATGTCTAACCTAACTGCTATATTAGGCAACTCAAATATCTGTCAAAGTTTGTCGATTGTTGATTACTCTATGCAATGTCCCAAATCAAAAATGTAAAACAGTAACGTAATATTATTTTTATTAACAATATTTACATATTACCTACTCAATTAAGAAGCGAACAACAAATTAGTGTCATTTACTTGAATACCTACGTATAAAATATTGACACTAAATAAATAACTAATTGTTAATTACGAATTCAAACGAAAATTAAGGAAATCAATTATTAAATTTCGCTTATTAATATGTATAGCGCATATTGTATGTAACCGATCCACAAAAGGTCAGAAGTCCTACGACTCAGCATGCGAAAGGTTTCTCTAAATCAATTTCAATACATAGCAACTATTCAGGCGTTATGAATAAGTCTGTATTTTTGAGCTCATAGATAGGAGCTATATCTTCCGTAGGTGCACAGGATAGAAAGTTGCAATTTTTGTCATTATATTATTTCACAATGAAGTACCTACGTGTATGAAATGTGAAACCTGTTGATGCAGTTGTTGTGTTGAATAGGGTATGGTAGAACAATGATATTGCATTTCCGTATCTTTTATTTTTCTTATTTAAAAAATTAAGGTGAAAGTTGTCTTTGAAACAAACAATATACTTGATGGATGCGTGCACTTACCTATTGCTAAATAAAGTATTATATCGCACTACCAATTCAGCCAGTTATTATCGATGTCAATATAAATGTATATGTTTTCTTCTTCTTTGAGCTAAATAATGTAGTTTTGCTCATACGTGTGTTACAAGTTCACATAGAAGAATGCTCTATGGGCTCCCCCAAGGACGATCATGTAAATCGGTTCTTCTAAAATAACTTTTGGTCCACATTGTAATTAAAAAAAATCTGACACCGTCATATCAGACCTAAAGGCTGTTAAAATTTGGTTGAGTGACACAGTATCATTCAAAAGCAAAACAAAGAACACGATCTTCAGAGACGTCCTTTAGGAGCCTGTATCGCCGTAGAGATGCCACTTTTTACTGCTATTGTAATCGCGCAGATTTTCGAAAATAAGATATTGTTTTTTGGATGTTATATGACATGTTCAAATAGGCATCATGGAAAACCATGTTACGCATTTCCGTCGGTCTGTAAGTCTGTCTGTCGGTCTGTCCGCTGATCTTATAACCGCCTACAAATTTTGAGAAAAATTTTAGAGGGAAAAAACTTGGGGGTCGTGGTTGTAAAGGGGTGCGGAGGATTTATCTCAATTTTTTGATACTCCCAACGTTGGTATTTTTACGCACATATTCCACACATCATAGGAAGCGGCTGCTACTGGTGTTGTGCGCCGACCGTGAAATGTGTTCTGGTATGGAATCACACGTATTTTTACCGCGCACCAGCATAGTGATTTCTATGCTCTGTTGGTGCTTCCACGGTGGCACGTCTGCCCGAGTTAGGTATTGAAGAGAGGCGACGTTTTCAGATGCAGTATCTTATTCTTACACAATGTTACTACTATGCCAAGGACGCAAAATCTTTGTAGCTTTTGAAAATCGGTCCAGTGGCGGTAGGGGAAAAGGCCTTAAACAAAAAACGTAAAAATGCCTCAAACCTTTTTTTTTGACGTTTCAATTTTGAGAAAAATTTTAGATGGAAAAAACTTGGAGGTGGTGGTTGTAAAGGGGTGGGGAGGATTTATCTCAAATTTTTTATACTCCCAACGTTGGTATTTTTACGCACATATTCCACACATCATAGGAAGCGGCTGCTGCTGGCGTCGTGCGCCGACCGTGAAAAGTGTTCTGATATGGAATCACACGTATTTTTACCGCGCAACAGCATAGTGTTTTCTATGCTCTGTTGACGCTTTCACGGTGGCACGACTGTGCGAGTTAGGTATCGGGGAGAGGCGACGTTTTCAGATGCACTATCGGTAGGGCAGGGAAAGAATCTTTACGGACTAATTGTAAGGACCTGCTTGACTTACTCTTTTCTCAGATGGTCTAGCTTGTGTTGAGCATATTCCTTTAGGTACTGATAAGGGCGTTGCGTGTCAAGTGCAGAGTCAACCTACTTGATGCCATTTTTATATGAACTTGTGACATTATTTGTTGTGTTTTACCTGCATCCGAGAGATTGCTATCTTATTCTGGGACGCCATGTAGAATAATTTGCCTATCAAACTTTTTTAGCTTAAATCAACTACACCGCAGGTATTAATAATTATTACAGTTGCCTGCAGCTAAATTTGCGAATGGGTTCTCCTCAGGCATATTCTGATAGATACTATTTCGCCATTATATTCTTTTCTCGGGAACATTTTCACGCCACATTTGATCGCTCTTATTTTAACTATTCTGTAACCGCGCAACCGGTAGGTGCCATTAAACATGTGTTTGAGAGAAGTAGAGAGAAGTAGTCCATAACCATGTGTAACGTATTAAGTAAGATATTATATTTTAGTATATTAGTACAAGCCACACCTGTTTTACCTTCATATGGCTACGAACATTTTTCCTTAGCCTCATATCAAATCATGGGTACTAATCCTGGAATGTTTGCAGTAGTTGAAGTTAGTAGTACTAGTAGCAGTTTCTATGACATATATATATTTCGGTGTCTAACGCTGAAATCCGCCATTCCCTGAAATGCCTAGTCAATCCCCGTATTGCCGGCAATCACCGTAACAGCTTGGCTATTACAAAGTTTGACTAAACATTTCAGTCATTCCCTGTAATGACTGAACAATTTCTGTCAAACACCGTGACAACCACATTAACTTCGTTACTGCATTCACCTATTTCAGTTATACGCTGTAATCAATACAGTGTTGCACCAATGAAGTACATAATATAACAAGTTACTACTTTATCAATAACATTAAAAGAAAAATAATCAAGCATGAATTAATCTAAAAGGAAAGAAGGATAGATTAAAACCTTGTCTCTATTATTACATTATTGTTTTTTTAATCAAGTATTTGTATATGAAATCCGGCAACAATGGATGCTGTTGTTGAGTACGTTATAATTTAGGTTAGGTTCACAAAATTATAAAAATTAACGGTAATTCTCTAGCTTAGCTACACCAGCATTTCTTGTTTTTTCGTCCAGTTGTAAATGATGGAAATGAGATCAAAAATGCCCGCAAATGGGTTAGTCGCAGAATATTGTATATATTATCTGGGTTTTAAAAGGTATAAATACCTTCATAATCACTACATTTGCAGAATGGAACAGAACCTATACATTCAGTGATGTTGCCATATTGAAGAAATAGAAGAAAATTAATGAAAATAGCAGCTCTCCTTTTAATCTAGAATTTGTTCCACTTTGAGTCGCGGCGCGCATGAGCGCGCCGTTAGTGCATTAGACGTTATGTAGGGTTGTGTGGACTTCAAACTCATACATACAAATTTAATTATCAAGAATATCCCTCAACACGAAAACCTATGGAGTAATGAAATCTGGCAACATCGCACAGTCTTTATAAAAAAACATTCAAAAAACCTATCACATATTTCAGAACTTTCATGTTTGCGGTCATTTTCGGTCCCTTTTTTCACCTACACCCAAAAACTAGGGTCTGAAATCATTTTTTCAACAAAAACCGCTGGTGTAGTTAAGGTAGAGAATTACCTAATTAACTTACCTCTTTTAATTCATTTGTATTCCATGGTTTTTTCTTATTCACACTGTACAACAATTCCGAATGCTGCGATATTTTTCCAAACATAGAAAAGACGGTATACTCAAGCAAATGAAAACAAAACTGGTATAATGAATGACTGAATCAGGCAAATGCAGTAACAAAGTTAATGAGGTTGTTACGGTGTTTGACTGAAATTGTTTAGTTATTACAGGGAATAACTGAAATGCTCAGTCAAACCTTGTAATAATCAAACTGTTACGGTGTTTGCCGGCATTACGGGGACTGACTAGGCATTTCAGAGAATGACGGATTTCAGCGTTTGACGCCGACATATGTATATATATATATATATATATGAAAATAAACAATATGCATCATTGTTTTATAATCAAATTAAATAATCACATGAAAACGTTCCATTTTTAATTATCGAAATATGTCAACATTAAAATCGACCTTTCAAATAATACAAATAAATTGAATGAACCAAATAGTGGAATGTTTTGTTTTCTTTCCCGTGATTGTACCTAACAGTATTTCTAATTATCTTGGATTCAACTTTTTCTTACCCTGTACCACTAATGAGTTTAATGAGCAGTCAATTTTTTCTACCCAATAACTATTCATGAAATTCTGAAAACTACGAACGAACTCAACAACAAAAACTCATTAAGGTTGGATGGATTGAATCTCATTCTAATAAGCGTTTTTATAGAGGATATTGTTGAACAACCGGCTTATTTATTTAACGAATCTATTTTTTCCTGCTACTCTCCGGAAATACTCAAAGGTGTACTTGCTGTACCCATCCACAAAAAAGGTGAGGATGACAAGATTGATAATTGCACACTAATTTCTATTCTTAGCATAATCTTCAAAATTTTCCAACGGATCTTTTACAACAGGATATGATCTTTTCTTGAGAGTTATTTTTTCTCTTCCGGGGTTCATACTTGATGCTGTTCAGTGGAGGGCTGTCCGACTGATCGATGAAACTTCTCTAACGGACAGTCTCGAGGCCTCTTCGCACAGTTGGGCGGTTACCATCTGGCTCTCTTCTACCTCTATGTCAACATGCTTTGCTCTTCAGAGCTCTCCTCCATGACGCCGCCGCATGTTGAGTCTGTCAGACGGACCCGCCAGACCTCTACCTGCCATCCTAACTCTGATGAACTTTATACATCTAGAACTAGCCTACACGAACGCTCCTTTGTTCCTAGGGTGTCGAGATTATCGAACAATCCGCCTGTGTAGGCTTTTACCAATTCTGCGAAACTTAGAAAGTTCAAAAATCGGATTAACAAGATGTCACTGTTCCCGTATTAAGGTTTTTTGGCTACGTGGCTGCAAGTACAAAAAAGATATTTTAGTATTGTAGGTACGTAAACCATAAGGCAATCTCGATCGTCATGTATGTTGACGATACTTAGATGCTATATGAATACTGGAGAATATAGTATACGAAACATTGTTTTTCAATAAACAGATTTCCAGTGTATTATTTGCTAAATCGTCTATGTGAACTTAGCAATCTGTTAAATGGAATACTGTATAAAACATATTTAGAGAAAATCGCTTTCTCTCAATCACAAAACGCTAACTCAAAGGCTTTACTTATAAACTTTAAAAAATACCTCTGTTATTTTTATTCCATTGAAACTAGTAATTACTGTAATGACTAAATGACCTTTCAAATATTTTTGCATATTCACAATATGCTTATGCTTTGACTAATTTATTATTCTTGTCACAGCTTTGTGCTTGGTATAGCAAAATTATATACAATTAGCATGCTAATAAAATCTAGAGCCTGGTGGATAATTTTTGCACTGTTTCAAATCAAAAATTATTTCAGGTAGTTAGGCTAATAACACGTTAACACGCTAAATTCTCGTAATTGTTGATACAATTATGCCTGAGTATGCTCGATAGCACAGGATTATTGGAGCAGAACGCTACATACGTCTATGTGGATATGAAAATATGTCCGACGACCTTATTGATTTTTATAATTCACGTTCATTGACGTTCAGGTCATAGTATTGAGTAATGATAATTATACTGTTCTCTATTTACACTCTATAATTTAAGGGAGTATGTATAAACTTGAAGAAAAAAGTCTTGTTCCACGGGGATTGCTAACCTCATATGCAGGGTGTGTATCTCAATACCTATGGAAGATATAGCTTAGGCTAAATTAGAAAAAAGAGACGTTCTTTAGGGCGTATTTATATGCCGTTGAAAAACTTGTAAAAATTTCATGGCTTACTGAGATATTTGGGAAAAGCTGAAATTTGCTAAATCGTTTTTATTTTCGACGGATCGTTTATCAACTTTATTTTTTTACATGCTCCAAAATTAAAGTACATTATGTATCTAATAGATATTTTCTACGAATTCAACGATGTATGGTTCATTTATTTTCTTGGTTATAAGGAAAAATGCGTAGTAGTCACAACATCTATTAATAATAATGTGGAAAGATGAAGCCTCCTTCATCCCGTTAAGTTGGTCCCATAATTAAAACTAACAACAAAACTGAAATTGAAAGATGATCTCGGACGTACCACATCTTTGAAGAATGGTCATAATATACGAGCAGTCAGCTTCATAAGCCTCCTCTCTCACAAACTCCATCATCCCGAATATATCAGCTCAGGTCTTGATACACGACACTTTTCTGGCAATTGAAATGATATGTCATGCTCCCAGCATATGAACAAAAAGAATGTGTATCTTTCCATGAGTAACAGATGTGCATTTGTTTGGAAGGATGAATGACTCCAGCTTTTGATGCCTACCTATACCTTATTTCACGAGTATCTATCACGCTTTGACGTCTACTGAGGTGAAAAACTGATCAGCAAGTGACATTTTTGTGTTAGTCTGCAACATTGGCTATTGTTTGTTGCGTTATGTTTTTTGTATGCAAATTAACTTTTCTCAATAAAAGAGCTCTTAGCAAGACAAAATGAATCCGTAGCGTACAAGAAACCAAAACAAAATATGGCTCTGTCCACCTGGCATTGACGGATCCGTCAGAATTATGTTTCCTTTGCCGATATGGGGAATTTTGAAATATTACCAGATAACCAGCTGTCATTGTATCGTGATGGATTCTCGTGAAATAGGGTAGTCGTGACTGCTTAACCATGCTTCTGCCAGTTTCAATGTGCCCAGTCATACAGACAGATATTATTCCAATTCCTATAATCGGTTGAGGTCACCACTGTCACCCATAATCGTCGTATCTTCTGTAAGAGAAACCTTAAAATAGAGCTGGTTCAAATCGTTCGATTCCGGTTCTGGAACCCATTTCATCGATTCCTGTCGATTTGGATTCCCGCATTTTCAAAATATACTATCGGTGTTTATGAGTGCGAAAGACATTGCAGAAGGTATCGATTATCGATTTTGATGGTCTTGATTCCTGGAATGGAATTGTGTAACTCAAATCGATAATGGTAAATTCCAAAGACCATCTCATCGGCCTAGATGCGAAGGATACAAGTAAACCATTGTGCATACTGGTGGATATGAATCCTTCTCGACAGATTAGATCCAGCTTGGCTGGACATTCGGTCAGTACTGTAACAGGTTTCTTACCACATACACGTTTGGAAATGGACAAAAATATAAGTTATGTGGCTATTACTCTAACTTCAAGAAATCAAAAAATTAACCAAATCAGAATTGAATGGGCTAATAAAACTTCACACCGAAATGGATAAAATCAAGAATCATCCTTGTACATCTAACGCTTTCCAGTGAATTGTCATAGGTAATACCAAATTTCAGTAGCATTGCACCTACTCTACAATGAAGGACACTCAGTATACAGGGTTATCCAAATTAAGTGTCCACCATTAGTAACTTTGTTATTAGTGAAAATACAAAGTTGTTTGAATTAGCAAACTAGTAGCATTTTTAACGCTGGTAAAAATGAGAAATAAAAAAAAACAATTGAGAGTCGTTATTTTGATTTTTTTCAGTAAAATTCAATAAAATTTTTTAAATGGAAACCCCTGTATATTATATTTTTTTCTGTTAAAGCATCAAATTTTAAACAAAAAAGTTCATAATGACTTTTCCGCTAAAGTCAAAAATAAAGTCAAAATAACGATAAATGTTTTTAATTATTTGCAGTATTATAATATTAAGACGGCTATGAAAACAACATGGCGTTCGCGATTTGACAGCATTAAGATAAGCGACAAATTGTTAAACTGGACATACTCGCAACTAGAAGGCTTTGGAAAACAATGATAAAATCAAATAATGTCAAACATTAGTGTAAATACTTGTTTATAAGCTTTATTGTGTCATTAATTTAAAGAAAAATGTTCTCCCATGAAGAAAAGTGTGATATGTTAGAATGCTATTTAGTGTGCAGAAAATCCTCCTTGAGAGCAAGAGAATACTACAGTGAATTATATCCCGCTCGCATTCAACCGTATGAACGATATTTTCTGAGACTTTATCGAAAATTTAGGGGCAACGAAAATGTTTTTGCTAAAACAAGGGCAAAAAAAAAATTCATAATAAGCGAGGCCACGGAAATTGCAGTTATTGGATATTTTGAAGCTTATCGTGAGAATTCAATAGCAGATATTCTCAAGGACTCTAATTTCAGTTATGGTACTGTTCAAAGGATTTTAAAAAAATACAAATTTATTCCGTATAAGTACCGACCAGTTCAAACGCTTTTGGCAGGGGATCCAGAGAGAAGACTTGTTTTTTGCCATTGGTATCTTAGCTTCTGTCGCCAAAATGTAAATAACTTTCGTTACCTTTTATGGACAGATGAATCAAATTTTTCAAATTCTGGAATGTTTAATAGAAAAAACCACCATTATTGGTCAAGAGAAAATCTTTTGTTAGTACATCCAAGAGGCCCACAAGTCCGTTTCAGTTTCAACGTTTGGTGCGGTATAATTGGTTCAAAAATTGTTGGCCCGTTCTTTTATGAGGGAACCCTAACTGGTGAAAGATATGTGGAATTTATGTCAGAAATTCTGACTAATTTCTTAGACGAATTGGATCTTATAAGTAGACATCATCTGCATTTTTAGCAAGATGGCGCACCTGCCCACAACTCCAGAGGTACTTATCATTTTCTAAGTACTACTTTTAATGATCAGTGGATAGGAACAAATGGCCCAATACAGTGGCCTCCCAGATCACCAGATCTAAACCCACTTGATTACTTCTTGTGGGGTTACTTAAAGAACCAAATTTACAAGCGAAGGTACGATAACCTTGACGCGTTAAAGACTGCAGTTAGGGAAAAGATAACCCAGATAGATGGTAGGACCATACTTAAGACAGTTCGAGCAGTTGAAAAACGTGCCCAAAAATGTATTGAAGAACAAGGTGGTGTTTTCGACCATCTTCTTTAAAAAAAATTGTTATTGTATTTTGTAAGATTATAAGTTGGTGTTGAAAATAAAGTTTGTCGATACAATTTAATTGTTTCAGATTGGAGGCCATAACTTCAACAATTTGTAACCTAGGAGAAAAGTTATTGTAAGCTTTTTTGTTTAAAATTTGATGCTTTAACAGAAAAAAATATAATATACAGGGGTTTCCATTTAAAAAAATGTTATTTTACTGAAAAAAATCAAAATAACGACTCTCAATTGTTTTTTTTATTCCTCATATTAACCAGCGTTAAAAATGCTACTAGTTTGCTAATTCAAACAACTTTGTATTTTCACTAATAACAAAGTTACTAATGGTGGACACTTAATTTGGATAACCCTGTATACAGGTCTTACTATTTAAAAGTCCCGTTTAAATTGTATTTACTACTTCATAATTATTGAATTGTTAATTGTATTTAATTATGCTAGTTTTTTTCAAACCGTAAGTTAAGATAATAGCCACACAACCTCTGTAATTTGCTCACTTTCAAACTTGCAGCCATCTATGCAGTAATAAACCTGATACAGTACTGACTATCTATTGACGCGACACCATCCACCCCTTAGATACTCTAACCGATTCGTGGTCCATTTACGCCCAGACAAAACACATGCCCAAAAGCGAGATTGTACAGGTCCGTATTTTCCGCAATGGTCTTGGAATAATCTAACAAAATAAATGATTATTTTTATAGAAAGAAGTGTACATACTTTCCACAATGCTTTATTCTCTGGAAGCACTTGAATTATCGTCCGATTGTTAATATTAATTACCACAGGTTCAATTTGAATATCGATCATATTGTCGAGATCCCAAATCTTTGTTTCGATTGTCTCTTGAATGTGACGGATGCAATCATTTCAATGGTTTGCCGTCACTCTGTTGACAGCTTCATAAAACAAATTTTTCACGGCAGAAAATTTGAATGTTCTATTGTTTAAAGCCACATAGTTTTTTTATATTTGCCTAAATCATTTCAATGGGATTTAATTAGCAGCTATAAGGGGGTAGCCTTCAAACGGTCTTATTTTGGTTTTTAGCTATTTCGTCAATAACATTAAGATTATATTTATATTTGAGCTTCCTCACTAGATGGATAAGTTCTGCTTCAACCATATTTTCATTGAAACTAATGTCTTTTGATAGGAGGCATTGTTGAATTTCTGCCTTTCTGGGAGACATTGTGGGAATTTTTTCTAGTTTCCTAGTGTGGTAGGCAGCATTATCAAGTACAATGACCGCACTGTCGTCAAGCTTTGGGAGCGTTTCTTCAAACCATCGTTCAAATGAACTCATGTCCATTTCTTCATGGTAGTAGGTCGTTTTCTTTGGCTCAAATTCGCATGGTGCAGTGGGCACACTATTTCTACAACCCAAATGACGAATTGGTTAGATACACGTACATGACGGATTCTTTAGGCTAGTGATTAGTCCATCTAAGAAGGCTTGTCTTGTTGATTTAATTGTAGAATCAGCTCATACTTTAGGTTTTGTATGTCCTGCATTTATCCAGGTTTCATCTAAATAATATATATTTCTGCCCTGGTCGCGGTATTTATTTATTGATTTTGAATCATTTCTTCTCCATAAAATAATTTCTTGGCTGTCCATCAAAATACTATTTCTGCCCCCAGTCTTGCCTATTTCAGCATGCAACATATGACAGACAGTTTTATACGCCGTGTTGCAGGTATCGAAGTAATTTTGGTAGGCGCAAGTTGAGCAGCATTTTGAATGTCTGCAACATGTGCTGACACAGGTGCCAGGCAGGTGCGTTGCCATACAAACAAGTTGCAGACACACGTGTGAGATGTGCATAACAAAATGCCGCGAGTTCGAAGACGTCCAAATTATAAGCATGTTAGCGACTTTGGCAGGGGTAGAATTACTGCCTATCGAGATCTTGGTTTATCCTATTCCGAAATTGGCCGCTGTGTTCATTGTGTAGTTGGAGAACAAGGTAGACCTGTTACTATGCGTACACTCTATCGCCGCATTCGAGCCTTTGGACTTTTTCCATACGTCCACGGTTAGTGCTTCCTCTGACTGCGGGCCACTGTCGTCACCGGTTGAACTGGAGCAGAGAACGGCAAAATTGGGAGGCAGAATGGCATAATGTCATCTTCAGCGACGAATCGCGATTCCATCTAGGTACGCACTATGGTTGCATGTACACATCACTCTTGGAGTAATGGTTTGGGGGGCTATTGCCTGTGGTAGCCGATCACCCCTTCTCTTTGTTTAAGGCAATATGACTGCTGCGCGTTATGTTGATGATGTATTACAAACCACTTTACAAGCCGTATCTAGGGGAACGTTCACATGTCCTTTTTCAGCAAGACATCGCACGTCCCCATATTGTTCGTTGTTCTGCGGACTTTCTTCAAGAAGCAGGCGTTAATGTTTTGCCGTGGCCACCTCGTTCATCGGAATTAAATCCCATTGAAAATGTGTTGGATCTGATGAGGAGGAGACAGATCATCTCATTTTGTCTATGCCTAGACGTATACAGAAGTGTATTCAGCTGCGGGGTCGCCCAACACATTATTATACATTTTGTTTCTTATTGTCAATAAAATTTCATGAGAATGTTATCGTTTCATTCTTGATGTAAGACTATCTCATTGCCAAAAAATCAAGTTGAAGAAACCATTTTTTCTAGGTGTAACACTTCTAATGTCACTGAGTATATTTGTAATATGTTTGTTACATGTCTGGATTACATGTGTTTTAATATTATCTAGGCTTGTTCATATTCGTACTAATTTTAGCAAAAAGGTATAACCAAATTCTTATGTACCTTTGATCATATATTTATTGTGACTCCCCATGTTGTAGATCAATTTTTTAAGTAAGTAATATATACTAAGTGACATATAAATCCCAACACCCAGTTTAAATGGTTTTATTTTAATAAAATTTTGTATAAGTACTTAATGAAGCATAATAAGTAAATGATGATGATGCGCGTTCATGTTACCTCTGATGAAGATTAAAGGTAACCTGGAACCATAAGCTATAGCACCCCAAACCATAACTCCAACAGTGTGATGAACATGTCTTTCAACAAAAAACTGTGGATTCCTCCTTTCACCACGTCGCCTTCTAACCCTGGCACGACCATCGTGCATGCCTAAACAAAATCGAGACTCGTCACTAAAGACAATACTGTTCCATTCCTGATCCCAGAGTGACCGTTGTCTGCACCACTCAAGGCGATTACGTCGGTGTTCTCGAGTTAAAGGGAGGACCCTGTGTGGCCGGTATGAAAACAAGCCAAAACTTCTCATTCGTCGGTAAACACTTCGCATGCCAATAGGTCTTCCGTGTTCTGCAAACCATTCATTTGCAATGGACCTGGTAGTGGAGAAACGGCCCCTTAAGGCCAATAATCTTAGGCGGCGATCTTCATGGTCTGTTGTTCTACGGCGGCGTCCAGTGCCTCTTGCTCTTTGCGTACGGCCTTCTCGAAGCCATGCCTGACAACACCTAACCACAGTGTCTACACTTCTTTGCACTCCAACTGCAATTGCCCGAAAAGAAAGTCCAGCTTCCCGAAGTCCCACTATACGGCCCCTATCAAACTCACTAAGTTGACGAAATCGTACAGGTCTCCGTACTCTAGGCATCGTAACCGATCGTAGAGGATGTCAAGAACCAAAATCCGCCAACGTTGATTCTTTACTGCGGCTGAAATATTCATTTTTAGAGCGTTAGTGAATTAAAAAAAAGCAGTATAAAAACCGGAATGTCCAACTGATAAGGCTGAAAATTTTTTCACTTGTTATTTACAGTAAGATAAATACATTCACCAACTTTTATTAAAATAAAATCATTTAAACTGGGTATTTGGATTTATATGTCACTTAGTATATGTTTAGTGATATTCAATTAATGTATTTAATTTCAATCATGACTTTTTCCATATCATGTTTAATGATCAAGAGGATTCATATATATATTTATCTAATAAAGCATGTACCCGCTCATGAAAACAACTACTTTCAGATCAAAAGTAACTATCTTGATCTCAGGAAATGGTAACTTGACTCCTATGTTGCCTAAACATATTGGATATTTATTTCGTGACGTTCATGAATCATATTATGACGTTTGTTTAGTTAAATAGGACTCTTAACAGAAGGAATTGCATATGGCAAATGTATCCTGTTTCTTTGAAATGATAAAATTGCTTCAATTCAAATAACCGTCGTTCGTGCTCTTGGAGCAGCATTAAATTTTTGTATGAAATCCGGAGATAGATAACAAAATATGTAAGAGCTGTTATAAGAAACTTCACGTCAACCGGTAGTATTTGTATAAAAAACTAACCGCAACTTTTACTATAGCTTTCATCAAACATATGTTCATCTCTCGCCATCAAAACCGATGTGAATGTCTTCGTGTTCAGTTGTTCCTAGGTACACACCAAGAATGGCAGGGAAAATACGCCTGCAAAAATAGTGAAGAATCCATTCGCGTCGTATTGGGAGACAATCATAAAAGTATTTCATTAGGATACGATTCAGATGTTTCACATTTTCTGTAATGAGAAATCGATTATAACAATTTGCAATGAGATGCTGGAAAAATGAAGCAATTTTGAATCTCAACCGTTAGCGTTGTTTGTTCCAATTCACACGTACGGGGATATAACGTGATCATAGAACTATTCAAACTTGGTATAATATCTTGCTGGCAGTTCCATGCCACAGCACTGGATGCCCTAAGACCTTTTCTACGGCGTACTACCACGCCAGTTAACCAGGAACTATTGTAATCGAAAACATTTAGAAAACAGGATATTATATTTACCTAATGTTACATGGCATGCGCATCACGAAAAACCATCATATTTACTCAGTGTATCGGTTTGTTTGTCCGATAATCCTTGGTTCCTCTGTAAGTCACACGCAGCATATGGATTTGGAGTTCACATAAGGCTACTATACTACAGTCATTGTTCGGAAGGATCATGAACCTAACAATATTTATGAAATCAGTTTGTATACTTTTATCAGAGCTATTTTGCTTTATCTTTTGTAAATAAAATATGTACAGAAGCTCTTGACAATTTATGAGGTAGAATCGGGAAACATGGAACAGTCCATGTCTAATTAATAGGTTGTAATTAATACATGTATGATCAGCGACTGATGCGACTATATCATCTTCATTAAAACACCTATAAATTTTAATGCATACTTTTATCGATCTCTGCATGTATCTTATTGAATTTTAAATTCGTCATGCGGTAGGTAGACACTTCCTTGAGAGGAAAGTCGAGTCTGGTAATTAAAAAAGCAGAGGCAGCTATTAAGACTGATGTGATCCATGATGGACGTATATTAGTTACCCATAATAATTTCAATACCTCTTAGTACGAGAGTTGCAGTAAATAAAAATGTCAATTAGTCACTACAATGCTTGTATTCTATCTAACAATGATTTTAATCAATCAACAGTAGTCACAGTAGCGGACCTTCCATATGTTTATCCACGAATTAGTATCAGTGTGACGTCACTCTTGCTTATGACAAGATATTTGAGGTTATGCTTTAATACAATGACAGCTTTGACAAATGTCAGGCGATCAGCTGATTCTCTAATTTTGTTAATAGTTTAAGCGCTATGATATTTTTTATGATTAAGGCATCTGTTTCTGAACCGCATTATATGGATATCATTCCCAGCAACATTCTAACAGAAATGACGTCATCTTTATTGCAAGTACATTTTCGAGGGTAAATCATTCTGTTCAGTTCAACTTCTGATAGATCAAAAACCTAAATCTGATCAACCAATAATAATGATTTATTCTTTACAGGGAGCAGTACCTATTCAACGTCTTCGAAGCGATCATTTCCACACTGGAGTCGAAATTACAGCGCATAGAAAACCTGGACAAAGCAGTAGAGCATTTGATGAGACGAGTAGAGGGTCTAGATTCAAGAGTTAACAACAATATTGACAAAACAGAGTCTGTCATAGCAAAACTGAGAAACTTGGACTCTAAATTATTTCATACTACTGCTAACAGACTGCCATTTGATGCGAAAAAGTCAGATACAAATCCAGAATCAATCAATTTAAATAGAAGACTGGTCGTTTTGGATGAAAAAGTAAGCGAAATTGACGACAAACTCAGCGTATTGAAGAATCAACTGGACACAAACTCCTTACAAGGAGAAGATTTCAATGCTGAAGCTAGTGAGAAAAGGTCTATCAGCATGAACGTAGTTGAAATCACCAAAGCTCTCAATACAGAAGTAATAAATCACGTCACCAAGGAGCTTGGACAGCTGAAAGAAGCTACAAATGGTGTAGATCGCAAGTTACAGTTTCACATCAATTTAGTTCAAGATAATCTTGGAAAAGTGATTAATATGATCACTGATGTTCATCATGCTATTGTGGACGATCCGAAAGGCTATAATTCACTATACAATCGTAGTACTACTACTACAACTACACCAAGGCCAGAATTTCACAGGAATAGCAAGATTGATAGTCTGGTGCAGCAAATGAAACCAATCATAACAGTGTCACAGAAAATGGATGAAGTTTGGAATGTTGTAGTGGGTACCAAGAGTTCCGTAGATGATTTGGTACCAAAATCTGATGAACTTCTCACTCAAACTCAAAGACAAGAGCGAGCTATTGGTGAGATTCATAACGATTTGAGGACTAAAACCAACAAGATCATAGCTAACTTAGACAAAGTTGAGAAAAGATTGAAGAAACAGGAAGACGATGTCGCCACGTTAGCCCAAAGACCCGTTCCAGCTGAAGCACTTGTGGAACCGAATTTGGAACATGTTGATGATTATGGAACAACGCGATATGTTGAAGATTACGCGACAGATACAACGTTGCCAGTTGGATTTACAACGATATCACCACCGATAACGCAGACTCCGTCGGGACTTCAGAATCAAACTAATGGAGGTACGACTACAGAGAAAAGGGTGGAGAAGAGGAAAGGCGGGATTATATTCCCAAGTGTGAAGAATAAACCAACACATGTCAACTCAACATTCGTGACGTCAGATGTATCATCTAGCTCAAAGGATGTTAAGGTAGGAAATTTGGATTATTTTTTCATTTCGAAGCTCACATAAAGGATGTGTCAAAATTCAAGCAAGATTTAAATTAGAATTTACTAGAAAACGCATTCTGTAATACTGTTTTTTCTTATTGAATCATACACAGGATAGGGTAGGTAGGTTTTTGTCGAAATTTTCCATGACGATCTGGCATCAACATGACTGAGCTTCGTTGATGTAGCGGTTCTTCAATTCACAAGTATTTTTGTATTTCTTCTTGCCGAAATTGGATAATACTGATGTGGCTAACG
Organism: Acanthoscelides obtectus; assembly: GCA_963669975.1. Taxonomy (NCBI): domain Eukaryota; kingdom Metazoa; phylum Arthropoda; class Insecta; order Coleoptera; family Chrysomelidae; genus Acanthoscelides; species Acanthoscelides obtectus. The sequence goes on along the minus strand of CAVLJG010000004.1, from coordinate 30,135,375 downwards.
TGTGATTTTCACGAGACGGTGTCGTATGTCATTCGGCCCGTGCAGGGCCGTATGCTCCGCTGTTCGGTTTTCGTCCGCTGGCGCGCATGACGTCACGCGGAGAGTGATTATCATTTGGATTGATATGGATAACGTGCATATCTCCACCTACAGGCCAAACGGCTGGACGGATTTTTACATATGAGGTGTCGTTGGATTCGTCCTAGCGGTGCGAGTGATACTAGCTACATTGAAATTTTATAAAAAAAACAAAATGGTGGATTTTAATAAAAGATTTCAACCTTGCAATTCCTACTTCATAGGCTACAGATCAAACGGCTTGATAGATTTTCACATATGAGGTGTCGTTGGATTCGTCTTATCGGTGCGAGTGACATTCCATTTCCTTTTACGATTTTTCTGGTCTTTCAAACTTCTATTCCGTTGTTTGATCTGGAAGAACATCCTTGACCCGAAAAACAGTTTTTTAGCTTTTTCAGGACAGTCAATGTTGCTGCTCTTCAACAGAAGTTCACCTATAAGATTTTGCTTTTTCGTCACTATTCCGTCCCCATTGAAAGTAGTGAATACCTTGTTTAGCTTCTCAATTTGATTCATGAAAGTTGCGACAGGTTTTGATAATCCACCCTCACTAAGATGGTCTATCCATGAATAATTTTCATGTGAGGAACGTTTCAACCTTTCATCCTGCAATTTATTGCAAACAAAGCCGGCCAAATTTTCCAGCCCTTCATACTCGAGCTCATGTATTTCATCCACTAAAACTTGCTCGGTAGTCAGCTGATACTTCAGGTGCATTCAGTTTACTCTCGTTAATGATGGGGTTAGTGGTTAGTGGAATGTCTGGAGTATCCTTTGACTCTACGCTGCAATAGGTACTCTGAGTATGCGCCTTCGTTTCGCCCCTTACATACTCGTATATGACCTTATTCTATACTTAAACTCAAGAGGACTTGTATGGTCATGGAGACCATCTTTTGCCCTAATTACTCCGAAAAAGTTTTCTATTGCATCTTGACCAAGACGTCTTGTTAACAGGTATTGGATGCTGTGGCGTCGCTTCAGATCCTCTAGAGCATTTTCTAGCAAACCATAGCGTTTTTTACATTGACTTTGTCTTATCTTTTTGTGAGATATAGCCATTTTTTTGCTAAAGTTTGGGTCTTTAGGAAAACTGTGGAACTCCATGTCTTTGCAAAGATTCCGTTTAGATTGATTGTCGGAATTACATCCCACAACAACTCACCGTATTTTTATCAATTTATCAACCACACAGGGTATATAAGGTATGTATAACTAATACAACAAGTCACAAAACCACCAAAAAGCACCAACAAATCGCACTATATAGTATTAACCACGATACACGTGAACTGCAGTAACGTTACGACAATCCTGCCGATAACTCTCCGGGTGACGTCACGAAGCTCCGCCCACATGCGCAATATCCTATCTTCAGTGTATGTGTATCGTGGGCCCGTGAAACAATTTAATAGCTTCCCGAGGCCTTTCCTGTGTGTACTTTCTCGTTCCTATGATAAAAATCGGCCTCATAGAGCATGTGATTTAATATTATTGGATTTCTACTTGTACTATTATTTGAAATCAAAAGTTTATATCAACTAGCCCATATACACACATGCATTGATGGAGGAAAGTCGACGTATCTTAACAAAATTTAACTATATTTATTTGAAGTGGTTATAAATGAGATATTTTGCCTGCTATGCTATTCCCAACACAAACCTCTGTGTGATTCAACAGCAAAATGACATATTTTTACTAAATTCAAATAGAATGAATTTTGGGACAGCATTTATACAACACAGCATGGCATTTTAATTTTCAGCTTAACTGACATTCAAATAAAGCTTAAGGTCATTGTCAAGTTACAAATCTGTATGTTTTTTCCGTAACTCCTATCATTAATTAGCGTATCCTACTTGAAGATACCCAACCTCATACCGTAATCTGACGATCTGAGGTTCTTATACAATTTCTGCTGTAACAGCGATGTTCCTCAATTAGAAGTAATAACAATGAAAATATTTTGCGAAAATCAATACTGCTACAGAGGTAAGAACACGCTTTTGGTCTGACTTTTGATATACCTAAGGTTAGGTTAGGATTATTTTCTATTCTCTATAATCTAGGAGCAAAAGAGCAGTCGTACAGACTAGTTGTCGATGTGAGAATGTCTATGAGGGAGACGGATAGCAAGGCTTCTCTTCGGCAACTGTTGAAATTAACGAATTGTGTCTGAACCAAGTCATGCCTCGATGATGTGAGTTCCAAAAAGTCAAAAAGACTGATTTCCTAACAGAGCTGGTTCATTCATCAAAACGATCTGGGCTTGGTTATCAATACGATAAACTATATTCTGCACATGATACATAATTACGAATCATTAAGCTACGATTTTTTGGTGCGAAAAATGTGGCGCAATCATAGTGTGCAGATCTACAGCGATAATAATTCCTTTCGAAAACACGTTTATGGTAATGTTCAATGCAAAGAGTGTTAATAACACGGTTACCGCATTTCGAAACGCTTAATTAGTACATATTTGTATTATCATGGTAGAGCTGAGATAAAGCACAGAAAATGTTCAGTGATTCAACTCTTTACTGTGCAAATCCTTGTAATACCTAATATTTTGTTGGTTTTTGTGCCATTTGTATCAAAATGTTTATCTGACGTAATGCCCCATGAAATCATCGATGAAAGCTTCGCATTTATTTAAACAAGATACACGTACCTACGTTTCTACCTGATATCGATGACTTTTGGAGGCCTAGAATTTTGCAAGGAAATAAAGAAAAAAATTATAAAAGCTTTAACTGTAGTACTTTGATATAATGTTTTAAGGTCATTATATTATTATATATGGATTCCGATGCTAGTTTGAGGAAAGTAATAATAATAATAATAATTAACGTCTTTTATTTGAAATATTCTTACAGGAGGCGAGATTTAGATTATACAGGGTGTTTCAGTTTATTGTTGCATAGCTTTAAGATTCGATAAAACCTTTAAAATTAATGCTTAAAGTCTATATAAACATGGGTCGAAAAATGCGTGGCTTCCGAAATACAGGGTGTTTAAGTTTACTTTCTAAAATAGTTTTTTTTTAAATTTTTCGAACAATATTTGATGTATAACAGTGAAAATTAGTATACAAGGGTTTTTTGGTATGACAAAACGAACCATGGGCATAGTTTTACTGTAGCCGGTAGAGGGCACTCTCTACTGTACCTGTAGTGTATTAAAATGACCGAAAAATTTTTCTTAGTTCAATTTTTTGCTTTTTGAACAAAAAAACTGATTCCTCGCACTTTTCAACATAAAAAAGCTCTCTTGTAAATTTTCGTTATAGTTAGCCGTTTTTGAGATATTTCGATTTTTAAGGTTCGATGCAAAAGTCAGTATCTCGATAATTTTTAGAACTAGGCTGTGCCTGCAAATATTTTTGAAATTGAAAGCAGAATAAGGTTAAACGTCAATTAGTTGACAGTTGGTTTTGTTGTCTGTTGAAACCTGAAACGTTTTTTTGCAATTGTGAATGCACGAAATTTAGTTTCTTTTACCTGTTTTTTTTGTAAGTTTTATAAAAATGCCATTTTTATTCTCCAATCAAGAGTTAGCGGATATTCATTTTGTGTTTGGCTTTGTAAATGGAAACGCAGCAGAAGCAGCCAGAGAATACGCACGAAGATTTCCAAACAGACGACATCCAACTCGCTCAGTATTTGTAAGAGTGCATCGCCAAATAATTGAAAATGGTTTTGGAAATCTTCAAGGGGATCAAAACATAAATGTTCATCAGCGCAGATTTACCCGTATGATTCTGCGTGAGTTTGATAGAGATCCGACCACAAGTGTTAGGAGAGTTTCTGGTGCGTTGGGAATTTCAGCAAGCCATGTTCACCGTGTTCTTCTGCGAAGAATCAGTTTTTTTATTCAAAAAGCAAAAAATTGCACTCAGAAAAAAATTTCGGTCATTTTAATACACTACAGATACAGTAGAGACCGCCCTCTAGCGGCTACAGTAAAACTATGCCCATGGTTCGTTTTGTCGTACCAAAAAACCCTTGTATACCAATTTTCACTGTTATACATCAAATATTCTTTGAAATATAAAAAAAAACTATTTTAGAAAGTAAATTTAAACACCCTGTATTTCGGAAGCCACGCATTTTTCTACCCATGTTTATATAGACTTTATGCATTAATTTTAAAAGTTTTATCGAATCTTAAAGTTATGCAACAATAAACTGAAACACCCTGTATATCTATTCTACGATCTAACCCCCTGTGTAATCTGAAAGATCAGATACCGCAGTGTTATTGCGTACGAAATCTATAAAACGTCAGAAAAAAAAACCGACAAAATGTCAACTTGCTGCCTAGGTAGTTCCTAGTGTACAAATAGTATATTCCGCGTTTGGTCACTAAGAGCTCTATAAGTGCCAACAAAAGCCTCTATGGAGAAATGACTCAACGGCACGACACGCTCTATGACCATACTGCAAGCTGCAAGTCAGTCATCATGCTTTGTTGGTTGCAGAATGCCTAGATGGTCTGTAGAGTATTCTATGAGAAGAGTATGGTTGAGTTTCAGAGTATCACAATCATATCTTGATGATTGTGTATTGGTCTGCATGTGTATAAAATCGATGACAAAAATACTGAATATCTACTGCCCATGAAATAATTATATCTATTAGCTATACCAGACAGGTCATCTGTCATTGTGTCGTTTTCCCCGATTTATTTTGCATTTTTGAAAACTGTGTGACGGTGGAGAAAAAGGCAAAGAACGAAAAAAAAATTAAAATTGCTCATACGTCGGTTTTTGATATACTAAGTGACATATAAATCCGAACACCCAGTTTAAATGGTTTTATTTTAATAAAAGTTGGTGAATGTATCTATCTTGCTGTAAATAATAAGTGAAAAAATTTTCAGCCTTATCAGTTGGACATTCCGGTTTTTATACTGCTTTTTTTTAATTCACTAACGCTCTAAAAATGAATATTTCAGCCGCAGTAAAGAATCAACGTTGGCGGATTTTGGTTCTTGACATCCTTTCCGATCTGTTACGATGCCTAGATTACGGAGACCTGTACGATTTCGTCAACTTAGTGAGTTTGATAGGGGCCGTATAGTGGGACTTCGGGAAGCTGGACTTTCTTTTCGGGCAATTGCAGTTAGAGTGCAAAGAAGTGTAGACACTGTGGTTAGGTATTGTCAGGCATGGCTTCTAGAACGCCGTACGCAAAGAGCAAGGGGCACTGGACGCCGCCGTAGAACAACAGTCCGTGAAGATCGCCGCCTAAGATTATTGGCCTTAAGGGACCGTTTCTCCACTACCAGGTCCATTGCAAATGAATGGTTTGCAGAACACGGAAGACCTATTGGCATGCGAAGTGTTTACCGACGAATGAGAAGTTTTGGCTTGTTTTCATACCGGCCGCACTGGGTCCTCCCTTTAACTCGAGAACACCGACGTAATCGCCTTGAGTGGTGCAGACAACGGTCACTCTGGGATCAGGAATGGAACAGTATTGTCTTTAGTGACGAGTCTCGATTTTGTTTAGGCATGCACGATGGTCGTGCCAGGGTTAGAAGGCGACGTGGTGAAAGGAGGAATCCACAGTTTTTTGTTGAAAGACATGTTCATCACACTGTTGGAGTTATGGTTGGGAGTGCTATAGCTTATGGTTCCAGGTCACCTTTAATCTTCATCAGAGGTAACATGAACGCGCAGCGTTATATCCACGAAGTTCTAGAACCCCATCTTTTACCCTATGTTGACACCCTGACAGATCCAACTTTCCAACAAGATAATGCCCGACCACATGTTGCAAGAGTCACAATAGACTTCTTTCAACATAATGATGTCACATTGTTACCATGGCTACCAAGATCTCCCGACTTATCCCCAATTGAGCACGTGTGGGATATGATGGGTAGGAGATTGCTCAATTTGCAACGTCCTTCTCAGACTCTAGAAGCACTTCGAGAGGAGTTGGTGGTTGCCTGGAATGAGATACCACAGGAGGACATTGACCACCTGATCAGAAGCATGCCTAGGCGCGTTGGAGAATGCGTAGCACATCAGGGTGCATCCACACATTAATAAAGGTCAAAGGGCTTTAAAGCAGTGCAATCATTTTGAAATTTTTATCATTTACTTATTATGCTTCATTAAGTACTTATACAAAATTTTATTAAAATAAAACCATTTAAACTGGGTGTTCGGATTTATATGTCACTTAGTATATTTTCTAGAATCTGATCATCTAAACTAACTAAATGGAGCGGACGCGCTTCTTAGCGATATTTTACACATCCTAGGTTCCTCCATACACTTGTGCTGAAAATCTAAAATGGAGAGAAATGTTTCAGATATGCGTCTTCTTCTGCTATCTAAGTTCAGCGCCCAACGTGACGGTCTGCTTAATTGTTCTGCTTGTACTGCGGGGGTGCTTCGGCGGGCGCTGCCACGTTTGGCGATATGGGAAGGGGCAACGTTGCCAGATCGACGGCAACTACTGGTGGGGCAGGGAAAGAATTTCTGTGTCAGTTTGTACCTGTTGTTTTTCTCATAGGGTGTATTTTGCTGAACTTTATGAACTGATGGCAGCATTTCCTAGGAAGTGCAGAGTAAACACACTTGACGTTATTTTTATTTAGACTTCTGATTTTTCTTAGACAAACAAGACGTCAATACAAGAGAAATGACGATTTTATAGGTGTGATAAGGTGTAACCACACGATGTTAATTCATTTTGACGCTTAACGGAATGTGAAATATGAGATTATATTCCTTGTTTATGACAATCTTACATACCAGAGACCGATATCAAGGAACATTCCTAGATTTCTGTGGTTTTACAAAATTGTTACTTGTTTGTAATGGTGCAACTGTAATCAATTAAACGTTTTCCTGAGCTAAATCTTGGTTTACTGAATCTTTGGTCAAATTCAATGTTGATTTAATAAGGCATTAGTTTCTAATAGAAAAATCTACAATTAAAAAATTTATAAGCATTTCTGTTTCATACATAGTCTCCCAGGCTGCAGCATGACTTTTATTTTTTTTCTCTTTACGGCGGCATTTATGAAAAGGAATACTTTTTAATCGATCATTTATCGGAGAAACAATATTTTACGCCGCGGGTAGGTATAAAGCAAAATCGGCATCTCAATTACATCAACTAGTGGTACTGAATGAAGCCTACCTTAACTCACACTTTCCCTAAATTGAACAACGATTACAGTCATATAGTACTTACACAGTGGCGTAGTCGGGTATTCTACAATGACGGTGCCCCAGAAATTAATTCATATCCCAAATCAAGCTACTAGCTCATTATTTAATGATAAGGGAACCACTTCAAACATGAATCAAGTAGGCTCAGTCCATGCTTATCTGTCAGAAAAACAATCTGGCCGCACATCCTTCCATTTTGGAGTAGAATCTATCAGAAGTGGAATAGACGAAGTTGGTGCCATCGACCATCACTTTGTTTCTAATACAAAAGCCATAGACGTAGTTACTTCTGTGAACGTTGGGTTTAATCACAATTAACTTTGATGAAAATGGATACACAAGGGAAGAAGTGTGTGCGTGTGCAGTGAAGATTTGCAAAAGTAAATATTATAGTTGCAAGGAAACATTTTTTAGGTTTCCTAGCAATCCAGTTAGGTTAGTTCATACCTCTAAAAATTGGTAATTTTTATTTAAAAAATTCTTTAACACAAAACATATCTGTACTTTTGTACTAACATATTTGTATACAACATGTTCCGTTATTGTAGCGCTAAAATGTGAGCGACAAGGAGCCATAGAGGAGATAACAACAACAAACAAGATATTAGTAAAAGCTTATGATTACCCCTGCCCTCAATTTCCGAGAATCTTTGTGTCTAACTTATATCTAAGGATTAGAATTTATAATGCTTTAAAAGCAGTAAATACGAATTTAAAACACATTATTGAAAATAACTTATTACTAATTTTATATATTTTTGTAGTGCCTATTGTAACAGAATGTTTGTAGTGTTGGAAAAGAAGCCACCACTATTATTTTGTTATTATATGCCCCCACTCCAATGGACGAGCATATTTGTACTCATTTTCGTTTTTTGTCATTTTTGGTTAACGCGTTGATTACTATAAAACTATTTAATAAAAAATGCTACCAACTGTGCTTTCGACTGACTGAAAAATGAAATCATATTATTAGTTCAATTCAGATTAACTGACAACTACAAGATAAATTTCAAGAGTTACATTAAAAGAGTATATTACCGAACTATTTTCAGCATAGTGCGAGTGTTTTCTAAGCTGTGTAGGTAATATTTGGTATTTTTAGCGGTAAACAAACTTAGAGTGGAAGAAAACATAAAAATCATTATGAAGGCTGTGGTTGTAGCAAAGTAGTATACAGGGTGGGGCATTCAGTGTTCGAAATATGTATTGAACTAGCGGTTATGTTTGAAGGTTAAAATGTCATTTTGAGGTGTCAGAGGATTAGTTACATGCACAGATTATTAGGTACACTTACAAGACCAACCGATTCAAATAATTCAACCGAACAATCACATCTAGGTTATATGTTTGACATTTGGGAAATATTGGAAACTTACTTCCAAATTAGTGAGTGTTCGACCCAAACCGTAAGAAATTTACGTCGAAATTCTGGTATACGAGACAGACCGTCAATTAAGTTTATGGATAAGTTCGTGAAAAAAAAAATTGTGAGACTCTGCTACTGAGCCGAACAACTCCTGTAAGTTCCCATTCAGTGCGTTTATGTGAATGTGCATCAGCATCCGTCAACATTAACTCGACTTTGTTCAAAGGAACTAAACATTCCTTTCGCTCCTCTCAGGAGAACTTCGAATAAGTAGCTTTTTATGAAAGCACAAAAGGCTGATTTGGTCGAAGAACGGTATTTTTACCAAAAGATGACCTTTTCAAAGAAGCTCATTCCATCTCGGTGGTTATGTCTGTAAACTGCCAAATTTGTGGATCAGAAAATCCACACGCCAACAAGCGAAGACAACGAGTGACTGTTTGGCACGGTATTTGGTCCCGTTGCATCATTGGATCATTTTCTTAAAAATGCACAAGCATATATGCCGTCTCAGTTAATTTCACCTTATAATAATAATAATAATAATAATAATAATAATAATAATAGCTTTATTGTCCAACAGTTTCCCATTTATAGGACAATTTATAAACATAATACAAAAGCAAAAAAAAGCGAAAAGAAAACAACAAATGCAACACAGGTATAAATTTGTAACATGAGCTATTGGTCCGAATAAGCCTTAGCTGCCTTTAGCAGGTAATTAACATTTGCAGTAAATATATCACAGTAACATCCAATTCTGTTTAAGTTAGAGCACATTACATATAACAGTGACTTGAGAAGAATGTTTGTCCTAGCTCTAGGAAGCACGAATATTTTATGATTGCGAGATGCAAACGTTGGAGTACGAAACTTGATCTGTTCCAGGATCATGGGGCAATCAATTAAATTGTTGATCATTTTGTAGCCAAATATTATTGAGGCACAGTACCTACGTTTTTTCAAAGTCAACATGTCTAAGCGACTACATAGTTCCTCATTTCTTGTACCTCTCTCTGGATATGTCCCATCAATCGTAAACAGAACAAACTTCATAAACTTATGCGTGATGATTAACAAACCTTGAAGAGAATTACATGGACGACATTTGGGTTGAACAAGACCTGCTACATAGCCAGCAGAACAATTGAACTTTTGTGCACCGTTTTAGAAAACCGAATAATCATCTGAAATTTTGACGTCAATTTGCTGTCTCGAGACAACGACATGAAACCGTTGCACTATTTTGTGCGGGGCCTGTAGAGCCTTAATGTCCTGCTAATCAGTCAGGGATAATAATTGAGACACGAAATCGCAGTTGATATTCAAGAGATATAAGCTCAAACAATCAAAAGAGCACTTGAAAACAGGGTTAACCGGATGAGGTACTGTCGGGTCAGCAGTGGCAACGATCGCAATTATATTATGTTTCATTTTTAAATGTCAGCATTCAACCTCAAATTCAACCCGAAATTTTTTATAGTCATCTAAGATTTTAAATTTTAACTTACCATCTCTTAATAAAAAAGCAAATATTATGACATTACTGGTTTTGGGCACATTAGCGTTGCGGCTGGCTCGAAAAATGTAGTCTGGAAACCTGGAAAGTCAGATGTTGATAGACTTTTGGAGCATTTAGAGACATATATTCTACTGGCTTGTAGGCTTGAAAATTTTTTATTCAAGTTCTATTGAAACTTTTCGTATCTCAAGTTGCCAGCAAAGTGTACTATTGGTGTGTTCGTGGCATTCAAAGTTTATTTTTCTTAAGAAAAAATGCCCAAGCCACATGTGCATCCACCTAATTTATCACATTGCTTGTTCGTTGCTATTATATTGCCAAATTAAATGTTATTTTGTGGTAGTTGGGTGCTTCTTAATTCGAAAATAATTCAGCTGGACGTCGGATTTTTTTATTACGTCGAGTCAGAGTCGTAACCAAAGTTGAACACGCTGGTGCACAAGCATGAGGCGGATTCTTGATCCGCAGCTATAAAAGTATTAAAGGGCCGTAACGTCAGTCGTTTCTATAATTGTAGGACGCGTTTATGGCCTCCTTGATTTTCAGAGCATTTCCTCCCCTTCAGAAATCCTGGGAATTTCTACTGTTCCGTGTCAGTGTCAGCGTTCTCCTATTGTGCGGGTATGTTTTCTTTTTAAATTTCAGGCTGATGTAGCAAATGATATAAATCAAACATAAGCATAATTTGATGCAAATAGATATTTGTAACATAACCTCAAAATGGAGTGCTGACACGGAACAGTAGAAACCTATGAAAATCAAAGAGGCCATAAAGGCGTCCTACAATTGTAGGGAAGATACGTCCGTATCCGTATAGGAGTCGATCTACTTGACGCCAATTTTGTTATCAGTTACTTGACATTTGGGCGACTGGAACGGTTGGGGCCAATATCAACAACTAATTTTGGTTACACCACTGCTTAATTGTCAAGCAGACTTGAAATATCACCCGAAAAGTGGACGTTCATACATCGAGCCGCATTGTTACTTTTTTTCTAAATACCCTCATTTCTGCACTGTGCCGGCAGCAACCAAAAGACCGCCAACAAGAGTCAAGTGAGCTCCAAAATTGTGGGGCATAATAAGGTCATAAATAACGCTCGAGCCTTGGAGCGCTGCGTTTATGCAGCTTTTCTGTTTGGCGGCGATTTCAAAGGGAGCGAAAAAGAAAAGCTTTCAGAAATCTTAGTTCAAAGTTTTATAATCCCGGGTAACTATTGATCGGGAACATGTGTCCATCCTAAAATGGTGAGAAACATTAGAAGCAGACTGAATGCTATTAATATTGCTCTCTTTGATAGTGGCTTACTCAGGAGAAGCTAGAGTATATGCAGAGCATATTTATACTAAGGTCTGACCGAATATCTTCGGCCGAAGCCCATGTTTGAATTGTAATACATACTTAGTTGATAAAAAATGAGAGAATAATAAAAGTTTGTGCCCTTGCTTCTGTTTCTTATAGATTGGTTTTAATGGAGCATTGTATGGGATCTAACATAAGATAAAATCTTTAATTTTGATGCATAACTTTAATAAATAAACTAATATAAAAGAGTTACGAAGTTAGACAAAAAAGCAAAGCTTCAATTAACATATATACGGGTATATCAGAAAGCGTCACCTAGAAAACTTTAGAATTCAAGACATTTTCTAGAATATACCGAAAAATCCTGATACAATTTTTTCTGACACGCGTACGGTTCCAGTATTGAAACAAATGAAATCCTAATTGCCATTGTGAAAGAAGATATTCATAATGAGAAAAAAAAACCATGCAAAATAGGGATCAATAAACATCTAGATATCCACAAAGCTACTTATGAAACATCCGATTCCATGAAACAATTTCAAAATTGTAAAAAAAGTAATTTTTAAAGTAAAACGTCCATTTGAATCGTCTTATGTTCCGGCGTGAAATAAGTTATAAATAGATAATGTCGATTTCAACTATAATTATGAACTTTTGATGAAAATTGATACTAATTGGAAGCTCAAAGAATATCTAGCCAGTTTCAACACAAGAGAATGAACTAAGAGATCCCATATTCGTATAGATATGTTAACGTTCCTCAGTTGATAAGTATTTCAATTATTCTTAAATTCGAACAGTTCATTTTGGATGGCTGAAATCTAGATCATCAAGGACTTGATCTGGTCGAACATATCTCGTAAATCGCTGCAGCTGATGGGAAAAGGCAAGGTTTTTTGTTCAGGGCTAAAGATGTGCATTTTTATTTCCTTGGTACACAATATTTTCGCAAAACTTCTCGGGCGTAGAGATTTTTCGAAAAATTCGGTCTTGCTCTAGGTCTTCAGCCCAAAAAGATGTATTTTTTGCCAGATGGGGTCGAAACCGATGCCTAAGCTTACACCGAACCCTAATTTATACAGGGTATTCCTTAATGTGAATATACATGAAAAATTAATGTTAGTTTGCTTTATAAACTATGGTCCAAAAACTCGGGGTGTTGAAGTTTTAGGAAAAAAATGGAAATTATTAATATTTTCAGAACCGCTTCAGATATTTCGCTGATATTTAGTACGTACTGAAAGTTAATAAAGTTGCATATTTTTCAATGCAAAAATAACTTTTAGCTTTAACGGTGGCGTGCGTACGGGTATTGACTTCGATATTTTTTAAGACAAAAAAAAATGGTACGCCAATGGCTTTTTGCTAAATAAAAATTTTTGAGTAAAAAAATAAAAACCGTTCTGTTGTCCGAGAAAATTAATATAATAATTGAAGAATGCAATTTGACAATAAAAATCTAGTTACTCTGGAATATGTCACTGGCTTTAGACATCTGACAAGTCTCTGTTATTCAAATCTGTTCGCTGTGACATCTTTCTCATTATTTAGTTTTTACAATCTTGTTAATAATGGTGAATTATTCAAATGCAGAAATGGCGGAAATGCATTACGTATATGGCTTTTCCGACGGTAATGGTGAGCAAGCCAGACGGATTTATCACCAGAGATATCCCGATCGTGCTTTGCCAGATAGTCGAACCTTTTCTAATATTTATCGTCGTCTTGTTGAAACTGGTTCTGTCCGAAAAGGAACATATGAAGGTAGACCTCTAAGTGTGACAACACTTGAAATTGAGGAAGCAGTGCTGCACGAAGTCGAAGAACATCCTGAAACGAGTACGAGGAAGATCGATAGACATTTAGATATTTGCCATCAAATTGTTTGGAGAATTTTAGTGGATTTTTGTTACATCCTTACCATATTTTAAGAGTACAGTCATTACTTTCCATTGATTTTCCAAGGCGTGTGCCCTTTTGTCAGTGGTATCTTCAAAAAATTACATAAAATAGACAAGTTGAATCAATGATTCTGTTCACGGACGAAGCTAATTTTTCTCGATATGCCATTCAGAATTTCCACAATAATTTGTGGGCAGAAGAAAATCCCTATGCCGTCACCGAAACCCATTTCCAGCACCAATGTTCGGTTAACGTTTGGGCAGGAATTATTGGCGACCACTTTATTGGCCATTCTTCTTCCTGGACGACTTGACGGACAGACTTACCTCAATTTTCTTCAAAAACAGTAGCGGTTCGTAATTGTTTACAAACTGTTCATCTAAATCGTTGGATTGGTCGCGGTGGGTCGCAAGAATGGCCACCAAGGTCCCCAGACCTCAACAGCTTAGATTTCTTAAGACACTAGTGTACACAAGTCCCATTAACACTGTAGATTAATTAAGAGAAAGAATAGTTGCAGCTTGTAATAGAATAAAAAACACTCCAGGGATATTTCAACGAGTGCGCAATTCCATAAGAAGTAGGGCGGAAGCATGCATACTAAGTGAAGGGGGCCATTTTCAACAATGTTTGTAATCATTTCGTTGGTTTTAATGTTATGTTTATGTTTTCAGTTGTTTCATTACTCGTAATGTGTTTTTCCAATTAAATTAATAATAATTTTGCAAGTTCGACAATAGAACGGTTTTTATTTTTTTACTCAAAAATGGCGTTACGGAGGAAAACAATTCAAGAAAGACCATTTGTTTTAAATTAAAGGGGAAATAAAGAAATAATTTTTATTGGAGAACCATTTTTACCTTAAAAGTCAATACTCGTACGCACGCCACTGTTAAAGCTAAAAATTATTTTTGCATTGAAAAATATGCAACTTTATTAACTTTCACTACGTACTAAATATCAGTGAATAATCTGAAGCGGTTTGGAAAATAATTATTAATTTCCATTTTTTTTCCTTAACTTCAACACCCCGAGGTTTTGTAGGAAACATTTTTGGACCGTAGTTTAATTTTTCATGTAGATTCACACCCTTAAATATTCTCATATCATTAAGGAACACCCTGTATATGTTCTGGAAATCAAGCAGCTCCGAATAGAAATTCAAAGAGCATACGAGGGCCGATCACCTAGCTAGACTGAGGGCGAAGCAACACGTCACCATTGCTTAGGACGAATGAGCAAATATTTAGTTAACTGAGGAGGGCAAGGGAAAAAAGAGACGACTGCTGGCAAGCAAAAAGTAGATCTCGTAAAACATATATAGGCAGAAGAAGATTATTGATCGATTTCCATGAAGGTATTCTTACGGGTGATATCAGACTCAATAGACAGCCTCTATCTGCTTCATGTGCTGGGAGAAGGACAAGACAACGCACTATGTTGCTAGAATGCCATCTCCCCGACGTACCTCCATCTTCATGTCCCCCTTGTTCTATTCTTTCCCTTCTTCCTTCTATTGTCTTGTTACCACACCTGACTGAAATTGTAATAAAAATTTCGTTCGACCACTCTTGCAGACAATGTCGAAATGATCGAACCAATTATAGCAATTTTTATCTAGCTTGTATAAAAGCGCTTCGGATTTTGTCCTGCTTAGATTATGCGTAACACACGTACAAAAGTTAATAGGCACCGCACCCATCAAAAAATAGGTTATTATTCTCTCATTTTCTCCAATTTACGGAAGTGAAGCTATTTCGCTAGTTATGATTACGTGGTGTTTTCTGTTTATCTGAAATTTACATATGTCACTGCCAACAGATTTATTGCAACCATTCTAGCTTCCGTAACACTTCGAAATGTTCTTCATATTTTGCTCTCTGCTGAGAACAGAGCTTATAAAATTGCAAAATTGCCCAGGTGAGCATAACACGATTCAGTCATTATTCAGCTATGTGGTTCTTCTCACAGATACGAACAGATTAGTTCACGCAAAAAGTATTTGCTACAGGGCAATACATTATATACGGGTATGAATGTAAATTGATCGAGCATGTCAAAATAGATAATTAAATCAGTCTTTACTTTATTTGGAACGAATTGCCTATACAGCAAGTAAACATATTTTTAGACTGGAGATATGAAATAATATTCAAATTTGAAAATCACGTTTGATGAAATATATGATTTTCTGTAATGTCCTAAGAGCTGTGGATATTTAACCCTTTGACTGTCAGTTGTCAGAAACATAAATTTATGTATTTAGAACTAGGCCCAGATACATACAAAATTTTATATGCTTATAAGGTAGGTGCAAAATCTATTTTATTTCCTAAGTTACGAAACCGGAAAAACTAAAAAACGTCTTCTTAAAAGCATTTGTTTTCTACTGGAAAATGTGACCTAATGTATTATTTGAATGTATACCATTCTACAATCTGTCTATCTTATTCTCAATTACCTCAGTTAAAGTGTTGTCCTCGTAGACAAAAGGAAATGTGTAGTAGTGTGTATATGGAAAAACGTGAGCGGAAATATGATCCTGAAATGCAGCTAACGACCCCAGATGTCGATGCTGCTGGAACAAAACAAAAAAATGGCGTCAAGTAGATTGACTTTGTATCTTTTACGCCTTCGTTGGAGGTTTCAGAGGAAAGGGAAGAGTCAAGTCGTTTCAAAAAGGGAAATAGAATCATCATTAGGTAGGTTCGCTTAGGTACGATGAATCTTCGACCTCCGCATATCAAACCATATGAAACAAATGAATCATGTTTCTGTTTCCATGGCAGATGTATGGATAATATACTAAGTGACATATAAATCCGAACATTCAGTTTAAATGGTTTAATTTTAATAAAAGTTGGTGAATGTATTTATCTTACTGTAAATAACAAGTGAAAAAATTTTCAGCCCAGTTGGACATTCCGGTTTTTATACTGCTTTTTTTAATTCACTAACGCTCTAAAAATGAATATTTCAGCCGCAGTAAAGAATCCACGTTGGCGGATTTTGGTTCTTGACATCCTTTACGATCGGTTACGATGCCTAGAGTACGGAGACCTGTACGATTTCGTCAACTTAGTGAGTTTGATAGGGGCCGTATAGTGGGACTTCGGGAATCTGGACTTTCTTTTCGGGCAATTGCAGTTAGAGTGCAAAGAAGTGTAGACACTGTGGTTAGGTGTTGTCAGGCATGGCTTCGAGAAGGCCGTACGCAAAGAGCAAGGGGCACTAGACGCCGCCGTAGAACAACAGACCGTGAAGATCGCCGCCTAAGATTATTGGCCTTAAGGGGCCGTTTCTCCACTACCAGGTCCATTGCAAATGAATGGTTTGCAGAACACGGAAGACCTATTGGCATGCGAAGTGTTTACCGACGAATGAGAAGTTTTGGCTTGTTTTCATACCGGCCACACTGGGTCCTCCCTTTAACTCGAGAACACCGACGTAATCGCCTTGAGTGGTGCAGACAACGGTCACTCTGGGATCAGGAATGGAACAGTATTGTCTTTAGTGACGAGTCTCGATTTTGTTTAGGCATGCACGATGGTCGTGCCAGGGTTAGAAGGCGACGTGGTGAAAGGAGGAATCCACAGTTTTTTGTTGAAAGACATGTTCATGACACTGTTGGAGTTATGGTTTGAGGTGCTATAGCTTATGGTTCCAGGTCACCTTTAATCTTCATCAGAGGTAACATGAACGCGCAGCGTTATATCCACGAAGTTCTAGGACCCCATCTTTTACCCTATCTTGACACCCTGGCAGATCCAACTTTCCAACAAGATAATGCCCGACCACATGTTGCAAGAGTCACAATAGACTTCTTTTAACATAATGATGTCACATTGTTACCATGGCCATCTCCCGACTGATCCCCAATTGAGCACGTGTGGGATATGATTGGTAGGAGATTGCTCAATTTGCAACGTCCTCCTCAGACTCTAGAAGCACTTCGAGAGGAGTTGGTGGTTGCCTGGAATGAGATACCACAGGAGGACATTGACCACCTGATCAGAAGCATGCCTAGGCGCGTTGGAGAATGCGTAGCACATCAGGGTGCATCCACACATTATTAATGGTCAAAGGGCTTTAAAGCAGTGCAATCATTTTGAAATTTTTATTATTTACTTATTATGCTTCATTAAGTACTTATACAAAATTTTATTAAAATAAAACCATTGAAACTGGGTGTTCGGATTTATATTTCACTTAGTATATGTGTGACTTATCATGTTGTGCAGCACTGAGACTAGATGCTTCTTAATTATAGACGGTCTTTCACGGTCACCAAATTTGAAACAATTTGCAATCATTTACCGAATACAGCTACCAACCGAGAGTATTTATCCCTTCCAAAGAATGTCTGAAGATGAGCCGGAATCTCAAAAACGTTGTTCCAGCGATCTTTTTTTGGCCGTAGTTCCTCCGCCTCTAAATCAATTTTCAAAATCTACGACAACCTTAACGAAGGAAGAACTACACTCGCGATAATATTCAAACTTCAATTTACAAGTTTTGTCGGTCGGTGTCTGTTGTATATCAATGCGTCAAAAGTACTGAGTCAATCTACTTGACCAAATATTCAGAGAACCATCATAGAGATGATAACACAAATTCAAGGTTAGGCGAAATGGGTGATTCATTTAAGAATCATAAAATCCAGAAATATATAAGTGCAGATATAAAAACAGTTAAGTCAACATTTACAAAAGCATTGCTGAACGCCAAAGTACGCACTCCTGATATCCAAATACTGCTAAAATATATAAATATTCTCCTGTATCGGTGTGTTAGTGACGACAACACCGCAGATCTGCTAGTTGGTGTTTATTACCCATTGGACAGTCGGCAGTGGCCTCCGTTGAGTGCGCAGCATCACGCCGTGCACTCAACGCCAACGATTGTAAGTTATTTCGAATAATGAGCACACTATACCTGGGACTTTTATCATTCAATTTTTCCGTTGTTACCGGGATCAAAAGCTTCTTAATGATGGGACGTCCTTGACTTAAGCTAAAGATGTAGCATTTATAAATCCCTTACCCCCTACAACCCCAACCCTCAAGTTTCGTCCCCTAAAATTTTCCAAAAATAATCGGGGGCTTCTTGAATGTCAAAAACGAAGTTTGAACGATTTTTATTCTTTCCGTGTTTTTGCCCTTAGCTCCGCCGCCACGGAATCGATTTTCAAAAACTACATAACTATTTCATCCTTGGTATAGTAAGTAACCTTGTGTGAAAATTTCATTGAATTCTGAGCGATAGTTCTCAAGTTATAAGATTAGCGGACAGACTGACAGACAGACCGACGGTAATGAGTGAAATGGTTTTTAAACACATCTCAATTACCAAATTTTTCGCGATTACAACACTTCTACGCCAGTTGGCGTAGGAAGTAAAAGAAGTGGCCATTAAGTAAGTTTATCCTCCATGGTCGATGACCATTGGCATATTATACCAATTTTAAAGATAACGGGCGCTAAAGTTACATTATGGCCTTACGGCATAAAGAAGGCCGCAGACTGAAAAGTAGTAGTTCACGTCCGGAAAACTTGTTTATAAATTAACTATACCACTCCGCCGTAGATAAAGGCGTATATAGCCTTTTAATTGGAATTATCTACCAACGGCTTTGGAACATATACTAAGTGACATATAGATCCGAACACCCAGTTTAAATGGTTTTATTTTAATAAAAGTTGGTGAATGTATTTATCTTACTGTAAATAACAAGTGAAAAAATTTTCAGCCTTATCCGGTTTATATACTGCTTTTTTTTAATTCACTGACGCTCTAAAAATGAATATTTCAGCCGCAGTAAAGAATCAACGTTGGCGGATTTTGGTTCTTTACATCCTTTACGATCGGTTACGATGCCTAGAGTACGGAGACCTGTACGATTTCGTCAACTTAGTGAGTTTGATAGGGGCCGTATAGTGGGACTTCGGGAAGCTGGACTTTCTTTTCGGGCAATTGCAGTTAGAGTGCAAAGAAGTGTAGATACTGTGGTTAGGGTATTGTCAGGCATGGCTTCGAGAAGGCCGTACGCAAAGAGCAAGGGGCACTGGACGCCGCCGTAGAACAACAGACCGTGAAGATCGCCGCCTAAGATTATTGGCCTTAAGGGACCGTTTCTCCACTACCAGGTCCATTGCAAAAGAATGGTTTGCAGAACACGGAAGACCTATTGGCATGCGAAGTGTTTACCGACGAATGAGAAGTTTTGGCTTGTTTTCATACCGGCCACACTGGGTCCTCCCTGTAACTCGAGAACACCGACGTAATCGCCTTGAGTGGTGCAGACAACGGTCACTCTGGGATCAGGAATGGAACAGTATTGTCTTTAGTGACGAGTCTCGATTTTGTTTAGGCATGCACGATGGTCGTGCCAGGGTTAGAAGGTGACGTAGTGAAAGGAGGAATCCACAGTTTTTTGTTGAAAGACATGTTCATCACCCTGTTGGAGTTATGGTTTGGGGTGCTATAGCTTATGGTTCCAGGTCACCTTTAATCTTCATCAGAGGTAACATGAACGCGCAGCGTTATATCCACGAAATTCTAGAACCCCATCTTTTACCCTATCTTGACGCCCTGGCAGATCCAACTTTCCAACAAGATAATGCCCGACCACATGTTGCAAGAGTCACAATAAACTTCTTTCAACATAATGATGTCACATTGTTACCATGGCCACCAAGATCTTCCGACTTATCCCCAATTGAGCACGTGTGGGATATGATGGGTAGGAGATTGCTCAATTTGCAACGTCCTCCTCTGACTCTAGAAGCACTTCGAGAGGAGTAGGTGGTTGCCTGGAATGAGATACCACAGGATTAAATTGACCACCTGATCAGAACCATGCCTAGGCGCGTTGGAGAATGCGTAGCACATCAGAATGCATCCACACATTATTAAAGGTCAAGGGGCTTTAAAGCAGTGCAATCATTTTGAAATTTATTTTTTATCATTTACTTATTATGCTTCATTAAGTACTTATACAAAATTTTATTAAAATAAAACCATTTAAACTGGGTGTTCGGATTTATATGTCACTTAGTATATAACCCTAGGCTGACTCAATTTTTAGTGAAAGAAATTTTGTTTAAGCATTCAAGTATACGTCTTTACAGGGTGTTTCACAACTTATCCGACAAATTTTGACCACATATGTTCTGTTACGAAAGAAGTTATTTCTCAAAAAAAAAATGTAATAAAAATCCTACAGAAATTAAGTTATAAACTTAAGTTTCAATAATAAATTGAAAAATGATATCTGTATTTTGCGTTCATAGTCGTGATATTAGAACACGCATTGATAATTTATTGTAGCAAATGTTGTACCAAGCAACTGACGAAAACAAAGTACCCGGAATTTTTTGTGTTTTCATACTGACAAGCATGTGTAAATCCGGTTTAATCTGTATAGTGGGTGATCTGAATGAAGATCGGTCGATTTTTGTGAAGTTAAATAAGAGAGGATTTTGCGAGTTTTTTTTTTGAGTTCCTTATTAATAAAAATGTCACATGTGTACACTAATGAGGAGTTAGTGGATATTGTTTAGGTGTACGGAGAAGCAGGGCAAAATTCGCGAGCGGCTTCTCGTTTGTATGCATACTGATTTCCGATTAGGCACATACCACATCACGAAACATTTAGTTCAATTATTTTACGCGCACGTGCTAGAGGGGTTTGCGTCCCAAACGTGGAGTGGATGGAGGTTGGGTTCGCCCACAACGCGTTTTAAATGCTGAAGACGAAATTTTGGATATTGTAGAAGAAAATCCGGGAATAAGCACAAGGCACTTTGCCCAACAGGTCCCAGAAGTGTCACATGCTACAGCGTGGCGCATATTACATGGGGCCCAACTCTATCCGTATCACGTCCAGACAGTCCTGGCGTTGTTACCTACAGACTACCCCCTAAAAGTAAGATTTTGTGAGTGATTGTTGCAGGAAAATGCTCGAAATGCCCTTTTTACAGCTGATGAACCTATTTTAACTCGTAATTGGATAACCAGTCTTCATAATACACACGTTTGGTCCTTTGAGAACCCTCACGCAGTGGTCCAGACACACTTCCAACATCGTTTTTCTTTAAACGTGTGTGCAGGTGCCGATAAACGTCTAATTCGACCATTCATATTGCCAGATCGGATGGATGGTCATCAGTATTTGGAATTTCTTCGGACTGATTTCTTGAAGATGTGCCATTGGCGGTCCGAGCATGAATGTGGTTTCTGCACGATGGGGCACCTCCGCATTTTCGTTTAGAACTTCATGATTTTTTGGATCAGGAATACCAGATACGCTGGATCGGAAGGGGTGGACCAATTGCATGGCCTCCACGGTCTCCCGATCTAAATCCTCTGGAAATCTTTTTATCGGGATACTTGAAAAACGAGGTATATCGCACTCCAGCTCATAATATTGAAGAATTGCGTGACCGAATCACAGTGGCTACCGATAATTTGAGCCTTCAGGCATAGCGGGAAGGAGGTGTATTTGAATTAGTGCGCAGAAACTGGATTAGACGCGCCCAAGCTTGCATTGCTGTCAATGGAAACAATTTTGAACAGCTTTTATAAGTATGTGAACTGTTAAACTGTCTTATTTATTATCTCGATTTCTGTAGGACTTTTATTATATATATATATTTTTTGAGAAATGAACTTCTTTCGTAACGGTGGATATGTGGTTGATAAGTTGTGAAACACCCAGTATAAGAATTGAGTTCCCTGAATCTGGTTATCGTTTTCCAAGTACCGTCAGTCAGCTAAAAACTACCGATGAAAAAACATTACCTAAGGTCACTAATTTTTGAGGATGAAGGAAATAAGACGATTAAATCTGGGCAGCGCTTGAAATATCCACATCATTTCATTCTTAGGGTGTAGGAAAACTCGCGCGTACTGCATGCAGTGCTGCTGTCGTTTTCCCTTTTAGATTTCTATGTGTATGAGAGAGAGGAGAGAGACGAGGGCGGGCGAGGGTCGTTGCTAGGCGTAGGCAACGTGGCGACGACGCCTATATGGCACTCTCTTTCTAACACGCTTCTTTCTCTCGATCTCTCTGTCTCCGTACACATGAAAATCTGAAAGAGAAAACGACAGATACCTATAGCAGTGTATTTTCGGAGTATAACCGATATCATGTAGGTACAGTTAGACCGGGAGCTGTAGGCAAAGATGGGGGGGTCATGTGATACAGCAGGAAACCTACTCAGAACGATAGTACTACATGAAAAAATAACTTCTAGCACTACGCCGTCACTTGAGAGCGGTACATGTAAGTATAGATGCCAACAAAATTTTAAATGTAAAGAATTACAGAAAGGTAACTGTAACAATGCCGTACGTTAATTAATTAATTCTTCCGCATAGAAAATTTCCTGAAAATTAAAATTTTTTTATGGCTTCCTTCACCATTATTTCCGTACGGCACTTAGTTCACCGTGATTATTTTGTTGGCATCTGTGATACTAAAGAAAGCCATAAAAAATCATTTAGTCTTTTCCGACCCCTTCTGGACAGAAAATTCAATTTTCCCCTGTACTTACATGTACCGCTCTCAAGTGACGGCATAGCGTTAGAAGTTATTTTTTCATGTAGTACTATCGTTCTGAGTAGGTTTCCTGCTGTATCACATGACCCCCCCATTTTTGCCCACAGCTCCCGGTCTAAGTATAATCATAAATGTTCTACTGTTCTAGTTTACAAAACCAATGCTAACTACTCTCTCCAAGAATGTTCCAGTTAATCTATTTCCTCGTTAAAAAAGAATGATAGGATGTTAACCGCACAGATAGAAACGTAATACAGAGAAGAAGTGATATTTAGCTTAGACATGATTGCGGATCCGCAAAAAAAGAAACACGTGATGCAAATGCTGATTATGATATCCATTTGAAATATTTCAAGCATCTAGGTATGATATTTCAATTTCAGAGTGTGATTGCTTTATTCATACACGTATATTATAATGACATATCGCGATGAGATACTACGTTCTTAAATGTAGCTTTTCATATTCTCACGAATGCTATCAAGTGTCCTCCTGGTCTCATGGGTTGTATTTTTTATACTATATGTAGCTGAAGAACAGTTTAGGAGTGAAGTGTCGGCCTTGTGAGCTTCTAGTTCTGGTGAGTCAGCCCCAGCAGGTTACGCCTTTTTTAGACAAATAATAGTTCGCGTTCATAACTAAGGTCCAACAGAAGATTACTTTTTTTGGCCCAACCCAAAGCCAATTCTTGGCTTTTATCACAACTTTCTGCAGAAGTCGAAGCCGAACGTTTGGTTGATCAAAAGTGTTAGAACAACGAACCTTTATGCCCTTTGTCCAGTGTCTAAGCTGTATCTCCGATTTTAATGCAATATTGAATCAATACCTGTTAGAATTAGACAAAACGTGATAGTTGTATGAATTTGAATACCTAACTTCTTTAATATATGTTGAACTCAGATTAAAAAATAAAAAAAAAACTATTTGTTTAGATTCATAAATCGTAAGAGATGTCAGTTAAATTGAAGCGACGTTTTGTCTTTTGAGTAAGATTCTGGGGCCTGATTTTAACCGAATTTATGACACGGTGACCTTCTGAGCTCAATTTCCACCCTTCATATTAATAATTTCGGTGTCGCCTTACCTGCATACATCTGACCCTACATGATATTACCACCTGATTCTGTCATTACAACGACAGCGTCGTAATATTATCCTAGGGGATCATCTGTATGCCGACAAGGCGACCTCAAAATTAACTACAAAGATCGAAATTGAGAAGACATTTGCTACAGAAAAACAGTTTTACTCGAAATAAGAATGCAATTACAGCTGTACGTTCATGGAGCTACTTTTGAAGCAAGAGATTCCGTGGAACATCTTTAAAGGTATACTTTGCAGTAAGGTCAATTTCAAAGTCGATGTCAGCGTCAATAATAAAGTGATTTTTTGACGATAATTAATTGCTGCGCATAATGTTGGAAATGCAACAAATAGTAACATATCAACACCGCATAATAAATTAAGCTTTCTATCTCCCTATGTTTGTCCTATAGGAATGAACATCTGACAGACCTGGTAGTAATTGGAATAGAAAAGATATTTCAGTGTATCTAATCGCTTTCAATAAAGAAAAATGACTTAAAGCCCTTATTCGTACATGCCCAACTAGCAAAGTAGTGGTACAAGCTTTTGGTAAAAGAACCGTTCAGCCATAAAAGCTCTCTATTGTTGTTGCCTGAACACCAAAATGCTGGCTTAATGTTGTATGGAATGCAAATTTGTTTTCTGCAACATATTTGCTCTAAAATGAGGTGTTTAAAATATTCTTATAGCATAGTTATACACCTTATAGGGCAAATTTTTAACTGTTGCATAAACGTTTATACAACTATTTTATACGGCATATCTGCAAGTTAGTCAAAATGGTTGTGTTGTAGCACTCATGTTAACGTTTATAAAACAAACCCGAGCCTTGTTGCTTTGCTGTGCAATTTACTACCTTAGCCAACAAATTGCTCCCAACGGAAACACTTATACAACTGTTACATATGCTAAATATGTTGGTAAACAACTTCACCATAACCTAACTTTCTGCTGTCATAATTTTGTTAAAATGCCATAACCAATGTTTTAAGACAAACAACGCATGCATATCGGTTCAAAAGGTTTTATCAATTGTTCAAACAGAGGATATGGATCTGGTACAAATTCTGGGTAAATCATTCGACTCTGTCGGTATTTCATTTCAGACATTTGTCAAATTGTTGTATAACACCTGCAGCCAACACCAAAATATTCTAATAACCTAAAGACAACATGGACGATGCCATGATTGTACACAACCACCCGCCATATTGGGCAAACATTTATTCCTCTATTTAATATCAAATAATTATGTTTCAGTTCGAAATTACAGATATAAACTGATAAACACTGGTGTGATTGGGTCTAAATATAGAATTTGTGGAAGATTTAACGCAGATAAGTTCAGTTTTCCATCTTAAAAATCTAGACATACTTTTGATCATTGTCAAAATATGAATCAAATACGAAGCCCGTAGAAATTGGGTAACTAGTTTGCATGATAATCACAATAAAATTAAATTGTTTGGTTGCAATAAAGTAGAATCACGTATAGCTGTATAGTTGACAAAAACTGAATCTTGCACTGACGCAAATGTCCTATAGCGGCTGCAAGAGGCTTACACTTTTGTTTTATAAGTGTTACCTGCAGCCCTTATACAACCTCTTAAATGACTGAAGTGTCCTATTAGGTGTGCCCATTCCGCTTGTATAGCTGTTCTAAGAGGGTTTTGCTAATGTTCTTACAGTATACAATGCTGTTTAAGGAATACTGTATAATCATTCTTGCAACTCTAATAGGAGTGATAATTGTTAGTTGGGTGTTAGCGTTCCTTAGCATCTTTTGTAAAGCATTTTAACTATTTCCGAATTGTGTCGAAGATTATGTGCTCCTCCAACAGAACGTGAAAGTTTCTCGCGAGTACAAACCTTTCGGTCAAACCTTGTGGCCAAAGGTGTATCTTTTGGCAAAATTTAATTGAAAAAAATTGTGGGTTCTCAAAACTGATCCAGCGACGTCGGTGATACGGGAAAAAAACGAAGAAGTCGACATCACATTACTTACAATTGAATTCCACTAAATCTGAAGTTTTATTTTTTGGCTGCTATTAATTTAATGACAAATAGTGTGAGATTCCAGCTAAACGGTGCTCTTCTTGAAGTCAGCGATTGTGCTAGAAATTTGGGGCTTATTATTGATAGCAATTTGGCTTTTGTGAGAATGCAAAAACCCATAAGTAAGGCTTATGCATCATTCAAGCTAATTTATAGCAACAGGCATATACTTGATCTTAAAATGAAGAGAACATTGTGTGAACTTTGACTTTGAGTCATTTAGCTATTGTGATTTTATATATGGCGTTTGTTTAATACACTCTGACAGATAGCATGTCCAAAAGATATAAGATAAGTAAGTGTGATCACATTTTGCATGAAATCAAGGAGGAAATCAGTAGTTGAATATGGAAAACAGAAGATATTTTCATTTGAATACTCATAAACCTTTGAATGACAACTACTCTTGTAATTCTCTATGCGCTAATTTTTCAATCTGGTCTTCAGCTCATTCTGTGACCATCAGAGGTAAATTGGCCTTCACTATGCCTCAACATCGAACTACTTTATTCCGTAGATCTTTTGTCTATAATGTTACCACAGCATACTATTCGCTGCGCAAATAGTTTAGATTATTAAATAACAATAAAGTTAGATATGAATTATTTGACGTCATTACTTTTTAAAAGCGATGCAAGCTTTGGCAAAAACGGTCTGTTATTTTTGGACGTTGACTTCGAAGTTTTGAAGCTTTATTTTGATGCATATCATATCACGATCTTTATAAGTATTATTAACTGGCTTAAGGAGATTCCCATTGAAGACTTACGCTTACGAGAAGCATGTGTTCTATGATACGAAATGCACGGTTGGCCTCATATCAAGTCACTAACCTTCCAATTGTACCACTTACACTCTAATTCACTTTCATTCTGTTCCGTTGACCCAGTGGTACCTGTGATAGCACTCTGCACCAGCCGGTTGGGCAGGCTTCGCTCCGGTCGGAGGCATTATATAATCGCCAACTCATTAAAGTCCAAAAACATCTGTATTGGTTTTCGGCCTCCTTCAATTATGCTTTTTATAACACGATCGACGACAATAATCGAATAGTCATCGTCATTAAATGGCATGTAATCCGGGCTAATAACGGGTTTGTGCGTAAGCCAAGGGCGTGTTAATGGGGGCTATTTAAGGGACTCAAGTACTTAAATGCAGGCGGAAAATGGCAAACAATTGATCCCTATTTTGTTGTCGGTTTAGAAAAAATATGAAAAATAATCAAGCGTACGTTTTAAAAGCGTACAACGGTCGCTTTGTAATGTTGAGCATTATTATAAAGAAAACTAATTTTCAATAACCATACAAACCCTTAATTTGAGAAATCGGTGCCAAAACACTAGTAAAATTTGCCAGTAGTCAATAGAGACTTCATCCTCAAGCAAGAATACAGAATATATTTGAAACAATATTTTTATTCCAAAAGTCATCAATAGCTTTAGCCTTACTACAAGGACTTCATTTAATTGTTTTTCATATTACCCTTTTGGAACTTGAATAGCGATTTGAAGAGAATACTGGTTAGTATAGACAAAAACCAAAAGTTGATCAGATATCCATTTAAAAATATTTAAGAAAAATTTTACCGTTTAAGAAGAAAGTGTATCTACAAATATATAGGTATAATAATGTTTTCCTTTAGGTTACAGCGGTATTCAGATGTGATAGGCATATGTTCTCACTTCGGTGTTTTCGATGCATATCCATTTGGGCCTGATGGAGCAAATAAGCAAAATGCTTTCTTCTATTTCTGCTCTTTTATCACGGACATACCCACGATCGTTCTTTGTTTTTTATCAAGATTTATTAAGATTATTGTCTTTCTAGGAATAATAACTAAAACTGTTTGTAGTACTGCGCAAAAACTGTTTCAACTATCAAAGCACGAGCACGAACAATCATGTGACGTGAGCTGCGGGCGATAGATGCATAAGCTACTATTTACACTTAACAATAATGGAGTTTAGGTTAAAACAGAGGCAAGTGGTCCGTTTTTGGCAAGGAATCCACATTAGGGCGCTTTCTTCTATTGTTCAGGTTTTTAAATCCTGAAAGAAGCTATATCAGGGATTTTGTGCATTCAAATTTTGAGCTGACCAAAAGGTTAGTAGAAATTTTTCACACAATGAAAGCGAAGGAGAAACCGTACTGCCTATGTTCCGTTGTACAGAGCACGTCAGGGTTAAATTGAGAAACGGAAAGCCTGGGAACCTTTTAAGTAAATAGACTCTTCATATGAGTCTTTCAATATCAATTGCAATTGAAACACACCGATTCCAAGAAATTGTTGATGTTGTTGTTTTTTTTATCTAATTTAGGTTATAGTTTCCCAAACAATTAAATTGACTATAACAATCATTTTACTAGGCAATCAGACTATTATATTTAACGACCCTGTCTGTCCGATAATTCTAGATCGCGCTATAATTTGGGCAGCTCAGGCTTTGAAGAAATGTTTTCCATTTTTTGTCATGCCATAAACGAAAAAGCTTTGGTTCTCATTGACAGTGGAGCTGCAACCGATACTGTACGAGTTTTGATCATTCTTTTACCTTTCTTGTTAGGTATGTTGAAATAAGGTATTTCTCATATTTCACTTATTACTAATGACGTTCAGAATATCAACGTGCCTAAAATGTTTAATAGATTTATATACCGTATGAGATATACGTATGTATTCAATATCGCATTCAATATCTTCATTTTCGTAAACTTTAGAATACATCAATCTTGTCTATGTTGTGAAAAATCGGATTCAAAACTGTATTTTTTTTGTGGTGCACCACGTTTAACAAACATTATTTCATGAAATTGTTTCGATATCTTGGCTAACTGTGGTCTACATTCCAATAATGAGGATATAATCCCGCAAAATCCAGTCTTCTGCAAAATGTTTGAAAATAGACTGTGGTTAAGTATTGTTTTACTAAAAATAAACTATTTAAAAGCAGATCAAATATGTTTGCACGCGTTAGTCGAAGTAGAACACAAAATAGGACAAACATAAAACACAAAGGGACAAAACAAGGTAAAAAGTCAATAATAGTTAATGCCCACATAAATGGAGAATAAATAGAGATGATTAATAATAATTATAAAAGAGACTACCTAAAGTTAAAATTGTACTACCATACAAAAAATGAAGTTACGGAAGTTTTTGATTTCAAAAAAATCTTCACTAGGAAGTGTTTCAGAGTTGTGACAAGTTGTTCAACATCGATATTTTATTTGGTAATAGGTTGTAGAATTTTAATCCGTTTCTAGTTTTGGAGACGCGATGACGATTTGGATACAAATGATCTTTGCTTCTGGTATTATAATTATGAGCAGCTTGATGAATTGTATAATTAAGAGAGTCAGTTTTAACAATCATGAGGTAAGCACGCAAGAAAATGTCACTATACAAATATTCAGTTCAATGAACCCATTCTAGCAAGGATCTCGGTACATCAAATTTGATATGTTTGTAACACATCTCTGTGAATTAAAAAACTCTAGACAAGTGTGGAGAATTATCCTATGCCAAAATGGCGTTCGTCATTCCACTATGAAAGTTTTTTTATAACAAATCTTTATTCAACGGTCAATTTTTACAAATTCCATAGTAAGCAAAGATCTTTAATCTGTGTTTAGAACACTGGCCGCGAGAACAACATAATATTTAATGTGCGATTTTTAACAACAATAAATTCAACAGTTCAAATGTCTTTTGAGTATTTTGGCAAAATTTCTGAACATATGTTCATTTTTTACACTTTGTGGGAGATTATTATATGTTTTTACTGCATCAGTGGCATTATATTTAATCTTACATTAGTTCTAGTAGAAATCTGTTATGAATCATGTGTGATCAGAATTTTTATATTACACTTTTATTGGTTATCTATTATAAATTTTGAAAATCATTTTGCATTGTTATCTAGTTAAATAACATCCATTTTTGTATATATATTATCCGTGTTGGCAACTCGATCATAGTTGAACAAAATTCTTGAGATTCTATTTGGCGAAGCTTGTGCTTTATGAAATCCATAACACATTCCCCAATTAGGTACCATATTTCTAAAGTGTACCAAGAAAAATGCATTATAAATGATCATCTTACTTTTTGTAGTTAAGTAGTCTCTGATTCGGTACAAAGCAGCTATGATCGACGATGTTTTATGAAAAAAATAGTTTGACTAGACTAATTAAAATTCTCATCTATAATCCTAGATATTTGATGATATTACTAACATAGCTAATTATAAGGGCATTTATTTGTTATCCATATTCGTAAAATTCTTCGAAAAGGCTTATTATAATAAACTGATAAAATTTGCTGACAAATTCAATATCATCAACAGGTACCAATTTGGATCTCAGAAAAACCTATCTACAAAAGATACAGTATTGTCTATGTGTGACTTTGTCTTAACATGCCTTGAAAAGCAAGATAAAACGTGGTGTCTCTTTATAGATTTAAGCCGCGCTTTCGATACTGTCAACTATGCTTTTTTACTCGAAAAGCTTAATATAACTACGGAGTCAGAGGAACCGCTTTAAATTGGATAGAAAGTTATCTATCCGATAGGGAACAACGAGTTGTCATTAATAATAGTAGATGTAAATTATCTTCTAGCATCAAGGTTGTTTTAACTGGTGTTCCGCAAGGAAGCATACTAGGGCCTCTATTGTTCTTGTTGTTCATCAACGATGCGCCTATTTTCATGAAACAGCATTTTGTTACATTATCTGCTGTCGATACCACGGTGGGGGTTAAAACTAAAGATCCAACTCAGCTCGTTACTGAGTTGTCAGTTGCATCACATGGAGAGGTACTGTGTAAGTAATTGGACTTAATGAACAGAAGACGCAACTGATGCAGTTTTGCTTGGGAGATACAGATTGTGATATTAACGGAACCAGAGCGAACGAGGTCCAGGTCATTAAATTCCTTGGTGTTATGATCGATTCAAGGCTTACTTGGAGGGATCATATTGACTGTTTAGTCAACAAAAAATTTCAAAGCATTGCTTTGTGTTATGGAGACTAAGGCAGTTTGCAAGTACTGCAGTGCTTAGGATGTACTATTTTGCTCACGTACAGTCAGCGATGAATTACTGTATCGTTTGCTGAGCTAGCAGCTCTCATACATCAGATTTGATACTTGTGCAGAAGAGAGTGATTCGACAATAACATTTAGTAACAAGCTCACTTCTTGTCGAGAACTATTCAAAACTCTCTACATCATGACGATATACTCACTTTATATTCTCAACTGTGTTTGTCATGTTCGAAAGAACTTTGGAAAATATGAGTCGCGAAGGAATGTGGAGAGTGGTTATAATCGTGGGAATACATACTGTCTGCGTACACTCAACATAGCCTTGCTTTATCAGCAAATGGTCTCCACATAATTCCTATCAGATTGTTCAACAGGTTGCCAATTGTTATCAAAGCTGTCACCAATTTCAATGGTTTCCAACGCCGAGTTAAAAGTCTATTTATGGAAAACCCTTTATACAGCATTGAAGAATACTTAACATCAGACTTGTGAATTGTATTATTGCTAACAATTAATTTTTAATGTTTTCAATCTGCTCGTCCTACTATTTTTGTTTTATTTGTTATTTATTCACATCTTTTTAATTTGTTTGTTTATGTTGTTATTTTGAGTACATTATGTATGTATTATTTAATTTACTTATTGTTAACTCGATCACAACTTTTTAGATATTTTTTTTCTCATTCATTATTGACAATTTGCTGATACTTTTCAAGTCAAATGGCAATAAACATATTTATTTTATTTTATTTATTTTGATGCTGGAAGTACGGTAACTGGTTAGCCGATAAGTCTGAGATTTTTCCGATTACGTATCAGACAAATAGCATTTGTCAAAGATTTGGTCACATAGTTTACATGATCAGTCCCGCTCTTTTAATAGTCAATGTACACTCCGAGAAACTTTACTGTTCCTGCATTGTTATCATTCGCGTCAAAATTCCGTAGAGAAATCGTCAAACCAGTTCAAAATGTCCCCCCCCCCCTGCAAGCTGATGGTTCATTATCTAGGTTTTCTAAGACACTGTGCTGAAAGAAGAGTTATGTCAGTAGGGTGAAGTCGGCAACACATCAATGCACAATTCTTTTTTTTTGTGAAAATTTACATGTTTATTTTTTCTATTCAAGAACTGATAAGGAGATATGTAAGCATCTGTCCCTTCACCTTGACACCTGATACGAGTACCTGATACTTTACTGTCTTGTTGATCTTTTGACATGATATAAGACTTGTCATCGTCCAACAAAATGTCACATCTGCGTGCTAGCAGATATAAGCATAAAATATATACATTCGATAGTGAGGATAAAAGGTAGTTCTGAAATAATACGCTACAGAAAAATGCATGAGATTTAAACAGTTAAATCGCTTACAACATATTATTTTCAAAAGCATTGCCTTAATCACATGCTTCATGATTACCTATTTCTGTCTTCAAGATATTATTTTGATGGGTAGACAAATCTATACAGACGTCTATGCACGTACGCATACCATATAACAATACCAAAAAATAATTTGAGTTTCACTAATCAGTGATGTTATAAAAGCAATTATTTTATTATTAGGTTTTTTGACTGGTAGGTTTTCATCGATAATATATTATAATTACAGGCTCAATTATTAATTTTACAACGATGATCGGGCATACTCGTTTCGCATTATCCTTCAATCACTTGATCAATTTCCGCGCTGGAAAATACCTGTACGTATTTTTTATTGACCTGCACTGGTGATGTTTTTGTTATATCAATTAAGTTATTCACATATTTAATTATTTGGCTATTTTATTGTTTAGCAATGACTAAATGACATAATTGCCCGAATGAGGAAGATTTTTGAGGGCTAGCAATGTGTTGCTTAAGGCCAAGTGTTTTCTCAATAAAATTGTTGTTAATTACAATGTTCTCAACATTGATAGTCTATACAATTAAATGAATTTAATTTTGTGTACCTAAAAGAATATTATTTTTTGTAAGTGCTACTGAATTGACAGTCTATAAGGTCCCTCAACAGAATCTCTATGATTATTCGCTTTTTGAGTAACGCTAGTGTGATAACGGCTACTCGATGTTTATTTACTATTCACCTTTGATCTCCTCTTATTGACTTTCATTATTTCAGGGCTATTCCTGTGTGGATTTCCTCAATGCAGGAATGAGGAATTCCGGAATCTACTATCTTCAGATCAGAGGTACTACCTACTGGTTCTTGAAGGTCTTCTGTGAGCAAGAAATTGCAGATGGAGGATGGACGGTAAGTCTTCTATCCTTTTTGTTGTTTGAAGTAAGAAGATACATAATATTGATTTAGCAATATGCCTGCTACTTTTGAAGAAACAAATCTAATTCTCATGGAGGGTTTTGTAAAATGTTGCAGACACATGTTGATATGAGCGTTTGTTCCTGAAGTGACTTATAATAGTAACTCAAGCACCATAAGATATTACGACATCATTTAGGCTCAGCATGTACTTTGAGCTTAAGGTTCGACCAGCAACGACTGTTGGAGATGAAATTTCAAGTGATCATAACACATAACGCTCACCAAAACCTAAGTAGGTGATACAATTTTTCATGATTTTTCATATATTGCGTTTCCAGATTGCTTTCGAATAAACAGAGAACGAAAATTTATCTGGCACAAAAACGGCACCTTTAACATTCACAGCTGTTCAATGCAGTATAGAAATTTGATTTATAACTTTATTCACAGAGCAGAAAGTCCATTAGTTCCAAAAGCTGTAATTGCTTAATCCTCTTGTATACAGCAATGATTTGTGTTATGAAATAATCGCTGCGCATCTACAGGGTTATCCAAATTAAGTGTCCACCATTAGTAACTTTGTTATTAGTGAAAATACAAAGTTGTTTGAATTAGCAAACTAGTAGCATTTTTAACGCTGGTAAAAATGAGAAATAAAAAAAAACAATTGAGAGTCGTTATTTTGATTTTTTTCAGTAAAATAACAATTTTTTAAATGGAAACCCCTGTATATTATATTTTTTTCTGTTAAAGCATCAAATTTTAAACAAAAAAGTTCATAATGACTTTTCCGCTAAAGTCAAAAATAAAGTCAAAATAACGATAAATATTTTTAATTATTTGCAGTATTATAATATTAAGACGGCTATGAAAACAACATGGCGTTCGCGATTTGACAGCATTAAGATAAGCGACAAATTGTTAAACTGGACATACTCGCAACTAGAAGGCTTTGGAAAACAATGATAAAATCAAATAATGTCAAACATTAGTGTAAATACTTGTTTATAAGCTTTATTGTGTCATTAATTTAAAGAAAAATGTTCTCCCATGAAGAAAAGTGTGATATGTTAGAATGCTATTTAGTGTGCAGAAAATCCTCCTTGAGAGCAAGAGAATACTACAGTGAATTATATCCCGCTCGCATTCAACCGTATGAACGATATTTTCTGAGACTTTATCGAAAATTTAGGGGCAACGAAAATGTTTTTGCTAAAACAAGGGCAAAAAAAGAATTCATAATAAGCGAAGCCACGGAAATTGCAGTTATTGGATATTTTGAAGCTTATCGTGAGAATTCAATAGCAGATATTCTCAAGGACTCTAATTTCAGTTATGGTACTGTTCAAAGGATTTTAAAAAAATACAAATTTATTCCGTATAAGTACCGACCAGTTCAAACGCTTTTGGCAGCGGATCCAGAGAGAAGACTTGTTTTTTGCCATTGGTATCTTAGCTTCTGTCGCCAAAATGTAAATAACTTTCGTTACCTTTTATGGACAGATGAATCAAATTTTTCAAATTCTGGAATGTTTAATAGAAAAAACCACCATTATTGGTCAATAGAAAATCTTTTGTTAGTACATCCAAGAGGCCCACAAGTCCGTTTCAGTTTCAACGTTTGGTGCGGTATAATTGGTTCAAAAATTGTTGGCCCGTTCTTTTATGAGGGAACCCTAACTGGTGAAAGATATGTGGAATTTATGTCAGAAATTCTGACTAATTTCTTAGACGAATTGGATCTAATAAGTAGACATCATCTGCATTTTCAGCAAGATGGCGCACCTGCCCACAACTCCAGAGGTACTTATCATTTTCTAAGTACTACTTTTAATGATCAGTGGATAGGAACAAATGGCCCAATACAGTGGCCTCCCAGATCACCAGATCTAAACCCACTTGATTACTTCTTGTGGGGTTACTTAAAGAACCAAATTTACAAGCGAAGGTACGATAACCTTGACGCGTTAAAGACTGCAGTTAGGGAAAAGATAACCCAGATAGATGGTAGGACCATACTTAAGACAGTTCGAGCAGTTGAAAAACGTGCCCAAAAATGTATTGAAGAACAAGGTGGTGTTTTCGAGCATCTTCTTTAAAAAAAATTGTTATTGTATTTTGTAAGATTATAAGTTGATGTTGAAAATAAAGTTTGTCGATACAATTTAATTGTTTCAGATTGGAGGCCATAACTTCAACAATTTGTAACCTAGGAGAAAAGTTATTGTAAGCTTTTTTGTTTAAAATTTGATGCTTTAACAGAAAAAAATATAATATACAGGGGTTTCCATTTAAAAAAATGTTATTTTACTGAAAAAAATCAAAATAACGACTCTCAATTGTTTTTTTTTATTTCTCATTTTTACCTGCGTTAAAAATGCTACTAGTTTGCTAATTCAAACAACTTTGTATTTTCACTAATAACAAAGTTACTAATGGTGGACACTTAATTTGGATAACCCTGTATAGTGAACAGAGGTTAAAACCACTGATATTGTTACGTTGGTGCGAAAAATCTTTGAAATAAAACCGCAAAGATGCTTCATACAAGGGGTTCCGGAGACACGTACCAAATATTATAGGGCATATAAATATGGGTCTTGAAATGCCGCCTTACCGAGACACAGTGTGTTGGATTTATAACTTTCAAATCGAAAACAATATAGTTCGTGCTTGGGACTACACCGGTGATGTAGAAATTGAGGAATATTGACCCTTACAGAGGAAAAGAAAATTGTCTTCTACGCCACTAAGCATGTATTGCATTTTGAATAAGGTATTAAATTTTACATGAATCGCCCTTCTTGAGATTTTTTGTTTTTTAAGAAAAGTCGGTTTGAATGATTTGAGGTAAGGCCTGTACGAAAAACTTCAACTCCTTTAACTTCAAAAGAACTCCGATGTTGATGAAGCTTGGCATTCAAAGTTGTATATAGTATTTAAGAGAGTAATTCTAACTCACCATAGCGTGAAAAATGTTCATGTTTTTGTCCTTGTTTAACTTCTTCAGCGACATATAAATTTGGAACACATCTTGGAAATGCGATTTTGGGACCTATACTTAACGTTTTTGTTATTCTAAGAAACGCTGACATAAGTTCGTAAAAGATTATGTTCGGCCCACGTTCGCCCCTTTGAGTACAAAAAGTTAGCTACGAACGTGTATAACAAAAAAATAAACGGATCAAGCTAGTCAAACAGACTCATACAATAAAAATTCGCATATTCACTATGTTTTTTGTATAATTTTTTAGCTCTTTGGTATGTAGCTTCCTGTGAAAATATGCTCCCCCTCGCCCTCCGTTAAGTTTTGGAGGCAGTTGAGGCCGACTGTTAGCGTATTCACCATTCAAATTTCGATAAAGGATAAATGTATGACAGTTGCATAGGAAGTATAACTGGGGAGGGGTGGCAGCTGCATGCTTAGGCATTTGAGCGGCGCTTCTGAGAGCAAATGGCCTTGTGTCAATTGAAGAGCGGGTAGAATACGTCTAGAGGGGTCGATTCAGGTCTGTCAGGGTAATTTTCACACCCAGATATAACAATATAGGTATATACCATTTCGCTAAAAAAATTACAAACCTAGACGTCTAGGAGTGCATGCCTCCTCTAAATACGCCCTTGTATTGTATCCACTTGCCCTTATCCGCTTTGCCTGAAGCCTTACTTCAGAAAACTTGTACGAAGCCTGTAAATTAAGTGATGAGACAGATTAATTTGTAATTTTTATTGCAATATAATTAGAATTTTATATTGGCACCCTCAAAATAACTTCCTTCTGAAGCCACACAGCGCTAAAGATGGTTCTTCCACTCCTCATAGCAGTGCTGGAACTCTGATACTGGAATAGACTTCAGCTGGTCGGCAACAGCCGTTGAAATATTGTGGAATATCCCAAAATAGGTTCCTTGAGGCGATTTTTCAACTTCGGGAAGAGAAAAAAGTCACAAGGACTCAAGTCAGGCGAATAAGGAGGCTGAGGAGCCACAGGAATGTGTTTATTGGCCAAAAACTCGTTTATTGACATTGCTGTGTGATAAGGAGCATTATCGTGATACAATACCCAAATTTTATTGATCTGATGAACGGTTATGTTAATCAAATTTAACTCTTTCCCTGACTGTCATCCGACGATCTGGACCCACAAGACCCCGGATTCTGTCTATATTGAATGCCTTCTGCTTCGTGGTGTATCTTCAATCGACCCCCTCTCTTCTGAAACTGCCTTAAACCACCGAAAACCTGTGCTCTTAATATTACACTACATCCGTAGGGCTGTTTAGTAGTTTCAGTTGCACTGGGCGCAAATCTGAAGCAAAACCTCATAGCACGTTTTTGCTTGAAGTTGATCACTCACTTTTAGAACATAATAGAAAAAAACTGTTTCACAAAAAAATAGCTTCGGACAACCGAATGGCTCGAGCAAGTTCAAACTTGTATTGATGATGGATAATATGCTCCCCTATCTCCCCTCCAAGCCCAGCGCCTCCAGTGTTACCCTATCAAACGCTAAGTCTCATCACTCAATTTACAGACCTATTCTTTCAAAACTGTCTATTGAATAATTCTGGTTTGTATGACCAGGGCAATTAGCTTAACATAACTTCGGTATCTCAAACAGGCGATCATTCAAATGGTATAAAACTGCAATTAAAAGCACAACATTTATTTTGCAATATCAATCTTTTTCTTAGAAAACTTATTGTGTGGTAGCCAAATTTTGTAACGATGACCACTCATGGTTTGTATGTAATCGGGGTTATACGCTTTGTCCGCGGCGTTCCCTTTTCCCGAGTCGTTACTTATTTCGAGCATGCAGGCACCACGGCCGGCTTAAACAACGCGTTACTTGGGAGCTTTTAATCACTTTTTGGAGCATTTGAAGCAAGACCATTGAGAGCAATTCCATTTCCTTCTTTAATTTAATTAATTATAATATATAATTTTAAGAAGGATACTTACATTTATGTGACACTATGTTATACCCATTTATCAATATAACTTATTCACTTTTAAAATTATTATTCAGATGTTAATGCAACCATTTTATGGTTATTATATAGGTTAGGTTTCTTGTGAGTGGGCCAATCACGATCATCTACTGCGGCTCAAAAGTCTATTGTGGCTAACACCTATTCATAAAGGAATGTTTCACAACTTATCCGACAAATCTTAACCGCATATGCACTGTTACGAAAGAAGTTGATTTCTCAAAAAAAAAAAATGTAATAAAAGTCCTACAGAAATTAAGTTATAAACCTGAGTTTCATTAATAAATTGAAAAACAAATATCTGTATTTTTCGTTCATCGTCGAGATATTAGAACACGAATTAATAGTATATTGTAGCAAATGTTGTAACAAACAACTGACGAAAACAAAATACCAGGAATTTTTTATTTTTTCATACTGATAAGAACGGGTAGATAAGGTCTAATCTGTATCTTGGGTGATCTGAATGAAGAACGGTCGATTTTTGTGAAGTTAAACAAAAAAGTATTTTGCGAATTTATGTTTTTAATTATTTATTAATAAAAATGGCACATGCGTACACTAATGAGGAGTTAGTGGACATGGCTTCAGCGTACGGAGAAGCGGGGCAAAATTCGCGAGCGGCTTCTCCTTTGTATGCACACCGATTTCCGAATAGGCACATACCACATCACGAAACATTTAGTTCAATTGTTTTACGTGCACGTGCTAGTGGAGATTTGCTCCCCAGACGTGGAGTGGATGGGGCTTGAGTTCGCCCACAACGCGTTTTAAATGCCGAAGACGAAATTTTTTATTATCTCGATTTCTGTAGGACTTTTGTTAAATTTTTTTTTTGAGAAATCAACTTCTTTCGTAACAGTGCATATGTGTTAAAATTTGTCGGATAAGTTGTGTGAGCCATTAAAGCTTCACGGCTATTACTGTTTAGCGACAGCAGTGGGTCCGCTACCTCTTTTGTTAGGATTGGTATAGTTGCTTTAGCATTGGTTAACACTGTTAATCTCTCTCAGTGTTGATGGATCTTTCCTTCCAACTCCACAGAGATTATTTGTATAGCCGTATTGTACGCGATCCCGATCGCTAACTGAGGCCCTAGGAAGGGATGTGCTAGCGCCACTCTTTTCCAGAATGTCTCGTTTTCCTGGTATCCATAATATGAGAGGATGATGATTATTTCCACCCCCCATGCTACCAGGAGCTTCTTCACAATTTCAAACTAATTTAGATGTCTTGAAAGTGGAGTCAAGTGCTTTACGCGCGGCTTGACCGTCTGAAAAGAAAATGTATTGTCCTGTGCCTCAGTTGTGGTTCTGCAATCATTCTCACACACAGTTCTGTAGTAATTATACAGTGTGTCCCAGATTCGTTTTATAGGGAGCTCGGCTCCTGTTATAGCTACAGCAAAGGTTAAATAGAGAAAGTTTTAGGGGAAACGAAAGGAGGCCATGATTTATTTGTCAGAAAATAACATTGATGCGTAAGGCATAAAAACACTTAAACGCCTTGAATTTTCAATAGCATATTAACGTTAATATCGATTTCCCAACAAGTCAAATGCTTTGGGACGAATTTCCAACTATGAGTGTGTTAAAAAGACAAGTCAGAGAAATCGTCGTAAATTTATTTTACATTGAACAAACAAACATTTTACAAAATTGTAATGCACTGTAAATATAATTATGTAAGTGGGTATCAATTTACAGATTTGCAAAATATCGTCCATTTGCATCCAGACATTTTTGACAATCGGTGACTGTTTTTCGTACAACCTTAGCTAGTGTATTTCTGTTAATGTTTCTAACTGTGCTCAAAATTCTTTGTCTCAGGATTTCTATGGCCGCGGAGGATCAAATTCATAGACCTCATTCTTTGTGTGACCTCAGAGGTAGAGGTGAAAGGTCAATATATTGAACTATTTAATGGAATTATTCTTTTATCAAACTACTCTCTTAAGAGGTTCCTGACTTGAATGGTATTGTGAACCAAACATCCATAGTGTTGAGACCAGGTTCTTCTAAACTCATCTTTGGTCAGACTAGCTCACTTGTTCTTATTTATCACTCTGTACTGTTAATTTTGACACCAATCGTTCTATAGTTCTTACTGATGCACTAGGGATTTCGTTCACAGCTTGTAAAATGTTTCTGTCGCGATTTTCATTTTCCATATTGTTTCCGCTTCTAGGTTGTTCGAAGACCCAATGGTTTATTAAATTAACTACTATTTTTCTAACTGGGACTTTTATCAGGCTGCCGTCGTTCGGGGTACATCTCCAAGTACCTTGATGAGGTAATTCGGCTAAATACCGGCTATTTTCAACAGGTTTTGACAACGTTTTTTGTCAGATTTATTATTTTAATGAAAGAAAACGTACATACTAAAACACAATTTTAATACTTTGAATTATCTAACGTCCTCTTTAGATGAAAAAAGTGCGCTACTTATCAATTTTATTTTCTGACAAATAAATCATTGCCTCCTTAGAAAAAAGTTTCCTCTAAAGCTTTCTCCATTTAACCTCTGCTCTAGCTGTAACAGGAGCATTGGTGAATGTAGAAAAAAAATGGTCAAACAACGCGCGCATTGGCTTTTTGCATGTCAAAAAATCTGAAATGTCTTCTAGTCTGAGCATTGGAGCACTCTGAGTACTCCATGCCCGGGACGAACAGTCCCCGGTCTCCCCCTCTCGTTGTGCCTGCTTTAATTATGTATGTTATATTGTGGTAACGCAAGGCGTATTAGCGTCTAAGGCATCCATTTTGTCTGATTTATCATATCCCTGCTAAAATTATAACCTTTTTGCATCTCTTTGATTTATTCCAAACTGCTTCACATCTAAAAACCCCCGTAGACCAATCAGTCAACACAAATTCGGTCAATTAACGCATCGGTAGCATTGATACTAATCTAGAACAAACTAACGATACTTGCAGACTGTTTACGCATACAATCATTGTTAGGAAGTCGTTGCGTTAGAAATATCGACCGTATCATCAATTGGAATGTAATTAGTTAGATAATGAGAAAAATATTATGTCAAGTTCCGAGCTTTCACTTTATCGATATATTATGGGTTAAAAAGTGTCTCTAAACAGCGATTAAACTAAGTAGTGGTACTCCATAAAGATATGTGATGTAATAAACATCTAGTATATTATTTACTTTCTTCTTCAACTGATCGTAAAATTATGGATTTTTAGATATTTTCTATCTGTTTGTACTCTCTGTGTGGGTTGTGGATTTATCCATCAATTAGTTTACGACCTGATGAATATGATGTGGTGAAATTAAGAAATAATATGGTCGCTAAGGAATACTTATTATAAAATAATCCGGAATTAGTTATTTTCCAAAAATTTTCATTCGACACAGTATCCATATGTATTTTGCCTAAAAAAGTATATTTCGAGTGTTTTTGTTTTTTTCTCTGAACTTACGCTTGAAAATTGAATCTTAAAATTTCGTCCAAGCTGGCATGGAGGTTTAAATTAGAAATCGATCGATACAAACTTTTTGCCAATACCGATGATAGGCTTCCGGCATTCCAAAGACCGATGTATCCTTGTTAACGGCATATCGGCAGTTGATTTTTCTACTAGATTTTCTCTGTTGTAACAAGTTCTTCTTTTTTGAGTTGCTTCTTCATTTGCATACAGTAAAAAATGTTAAAAAATCCCGAAAACAGCGTCTACACCGTGTTGAAATATTTCGACGAAATTTTCAATCAAAACATTCACAAAGAAGGAAAATATGTTAAATTGATACGATGAATGAGAATACACATATTTATACAGGGTGTTTCAATTTATTGTTGCATAACTTTAAGATTCGATAGAAC
Organism: Acanthoscelides obtectus; assembly: GCA_963669975.1. NCBI lineage: Eukaryota > Metazoa > Arthropoda > Insecta > Coleoptera > Chrysomelidae > Acanthoscelides > Acanthoscelides obtectus. The sequence goes on along the minus strand of CAVLJG010000004.1, from coordinate 30,093,146 downwards.
TTTTAAAATTAATGCATAAACTCTATATAAACATGGGTCGAAAGATGCGTGGCTTCCGAAATACAGGGTGTTTAAATTTACTTTCTAAAATAGTTTTTTTTTCATATTTCGAACAATATTTGATGTATAACAGTGAAAATCGGTATACGAGGGTTTTTTGGTACGACAAAATGAACCATGGGCACAGTTTTACTGTAGCCGCTGGAGGGCGCTCTCTACTGTACCTGTAGTGTATTAAAATGACCGAAAAAATTTTATAAGTGCAATTTTTTGCTTTTTGAATAAAAAAGCTGATTCTTCGCACTTTTCAACATAAAAAAGCTCTCTTGTGAATTTTCGTTATAGTTAGCCGTTTATGAGATATTTCGATTTTTAACGTTCGATGCATTTTTAATTATTTATGATAAAATAATGTTAAAAAGTCAGTATCTCGATAATTTTTAGAAGTAGGCTGTGCCTGCAAATATTTTTGAAATTTAAAGCAGAATAAGGTTAAACGTCAATTAGTTAACAGTTAGTTTTGTTGTCTATTTGAAACCAGAAACGTTTTTTTGCAATTGTGAATGCACGAAATTTGTGTATTATTGTAATTTGGTGTATGGCTTTGTAAATGGAAACGCAGCAGAAGCAGCCAGAGAATACGCACGAAGATTTCCAAACAGAAGACATCCAACTCGCTCAGTATTTGTAAGAGTGCATCGCCAAATAATTGAAAATGGTTTTGGAAATCTCCAAAGGGATCAAAACATAAATGTTCGTCAGCGCAGATTTACCCGTATGATTCTGCGTGAGTTTGATAGAGATCCGACCACAAGTGTTAGGAGAGTTTCTGGTGCCTTGGGAATTCAGCAAGCCATGTTCACCGTGTTCTTAGAAATGACCATAGACGTCCTTACCATTTGCAACCTGTGCAAGGACTACAGCCAGGGGACGGAGAACGAAGAATCACATTTTGTCAGTGGATTCTTGATAGAACTGATAATACTAGGGAGTTTTTAAGTAACGTTTTATGGACCGATGAGTGATGCTTCACTAGACGTGGAGTGGTAAATTTTCATAATCAACATATTTGGTCGCATGAAAATCCGCATGCAGTTCGGGAAAGAAATTTTCAGCATGAATTTAGTGTGAACGTGTGGATTGGTATCTACCGTAATCGACTATTTGGACCCTACCTTTTGCCTGCAAGGTTAAATGCTGCGACCTTCTTGGAATTTTTAAAGGCTGAACATGCAAATATGTGGGATGATGTTATGTTAGATTTAAGAAGATTGGCCTGGTTCCAGCTTGATGGTTGTCCAGCTCATTATTGGAGAAGATGGATCGGCCGTGGAGGACCAGTCGCCTGGCCCCCACGATCCCCTGACCTAAATCCATTAGATTTTTTTTGTGTGGGGATTTCTAAAAGAAAAAGTGTACCAGACTCCCGTAACCACAAGAGATATGCTAATAGACAGAATCAGGAATGCATGTGATGAAATAAGGCCTTATTTGAATAATGCTATACCACGTTCGATCATTCGTAGATGTGAATTGTGCATTGAACAATTGGGTTTACATTTCGAGCAACTACTTTAGATTTTGTATGTTTGTGCTAACTATCCAATAGCATTTTAGTTGTAAATAATTAATTTAATTTGTTAAAAATAATATTGGAAAATTAAACAAATTAATATTTTGTTTTTTTGTGTTTATTTGGAGTTAGGAATTATTGCTGTGTTTAAAAACATAATCTAAACGGTCATCTTAATTACTTGTAATACCCAAATCGAAAATGTAAAAAAAATATTATTTTCCCATAAATAATTAAAAATGCATCGAACCTTAAAAATCGAAATATCTCAAAAACGGCTAACTATAACGAAAATTCACAAGAGAGCTTTTTTATGTTGAAAAGTACGAAGAATCAGCTTTTTTATTAAAAAGCAAAAAATTGCACTAAGAAAAAATTTCGGTCATTTTAATACACTACAGGTACAGTAGAGAGCGCCCTCTAGCGGCTACAGTAAAACTGTGCCCATGGTTCATTTTGTCGTACCAAAAAACCCTCGTATACCAATTTTCACTCATATACATCAAATATTGTTCGAAATATTTCAAAAAAACTATTTTAGAAAGTAAATTTAAACACCCTGTATTTCGGAAGCCACGCATTTTTCGACCCATGTTTATATAGAGTTTATGCATTAATTTTAAAAGTTCTATCGGATCTTAAAGTTATGCAACAATAAACTGAAACACCCTGTATACTTTTCTCTCAGTTCAATAATCAATATACTTATTAACCTCTTGATTTGTATTGGCCTATACGAGTATAATATTCAAATCAGCAGCCATATCGGCCCATTCGTATATTGACAAATTATGCCGACTTAGTCGATATGCCGATATACATATCGGTACCGATGGTTAAAACACTGTGAAATGTGAGAAAAATAAACGTTCATTCTGTTACTTTAGCACTTTGACAGACATACAGTGTATGGTCAGGTTCTATCGGTATCCGAAGTGGAGACAAACCCTTGTCTCGTCTTTTAATGTACGGATGTGAAATACGCTTTTCCAACACATGCATCATTCAATCAACATACTATCAAGTCAGACAATAAGGTGAAAACTGCTGTCAAACTGACGTTGCTATGTCATAGCTATCCCATGCTCCTGCTATTCAGCATAAAACTGCTGGACCGCTTTATGTTTTCTGAACGGTCATATCTAATCCTCGACTGATGCGACTATCTAATATCAATTTGAAAAATGAAAACACCTGCCTCGCAGAAAAAACACTTTGAACCATAAACGAGCCTTTTTTACCATTCAGTCATACCATTGTTTCACAACACAACACAACAAAAGTGAATGGAAAATAAAACTATCAATATTTCTTCTCGAATTTTGTTATGAACGAGAAGTAATCCCTTCAGTCATTTCTTGTGAGGTGATGGCAAAATGTATCACTTCAGTACGAATTTGTGCATGTCAGATTGACAAATCAATAATTTCTATGGAAAATTTTGAATTCAGACCGTCGACTAAGTATTCGTTTAATTGCCCGGATGTTAAATTTACCAAAATCTGTTGTTTATGACATTGTGACACAGCATTTGAACATGCGCAAGGTGTGCGCGAAGATGGTCCCAAAAGTGCTCACTGACGACCAGAAATTGCGGCAAGTGGAAGTGTGCCAAGAAAATTTGAAAATGTGTTAAAGTGACCCCCAATTTTTGAATAACGTAATCATAGGTGACGAGTCGTGGATCTTTGAGTATGATCCCGAGACAAAGAGGCAATCTTCCGAGTGGCACACGACGGCGTCTCCTCGCCCAAAAAAGGGAAGAACGAGCAAATCCAAAGTGAAAACGATGCTCATTGTCTTTTTTGACATCAAAGGCATCGTCCACCATGAATTTGTTCCTCCTGGATAAACCGTCAACGCCAAGTTTTACGTGGAAGTGCTCAGGAGACTCAAACGATGGGTCAGTCGGGTCCGACAAGACATCGCAGCTGACTGGAAGTTGCACCACGACAACGCTAGTGCTAGTGCAGAACACCACATCCGGATGAAAAAACTGGTAAGGAGATTACGATATTAAGGATTCCAAGGTGGTTAAAAACCTCAAAACATACGGCAGGCAACGAAGCATGTTGCCAAGTATTCGGAAAAATCGTGACAATTCCAGTGAAAGAAAAATGAATACACGACAGCAAGCAAAATTGAAGAAAACAGTAACTGAGAAGATTAGGAAATCGCACAACAATAGCTACATTCACATTCAAGTCGACAGTCAAGTTGAAGAAAATACAAACACTCACGAAAATTTACTATTAGATGTCAGAAATAAATTAGCTACCGAGCTGGCGAAGAACGAACAGCTGAGTAGCGCTATAATGTCATTAAACTGCAAGATAGAGAAACTAACACAGGAGCTGAAGTACAAAGATAAGACTATAGAACAACTTGAAGGAATTATAAATAACGTAAAATGTAAGACAGTCGTTACTGATCGGTACGTGCAGACGGACCGAAGTAGTAAAAACAGTATCCATGTACAGACTCAAGCAGCCACATCAAATAGCACACAAACTCGGACACAACTAACACCGATACAAAACCAACCTAAAAGGGATAAAAATCACCTAAACTGTATCAAAGCAAATCCTATAGAAGCAAATACTACAGAAGACAAGAGGTGTAAGCTATTAATCCTCGCAGATGAGCAAGGGCGGAATCTGATACATATACTTCGAAGAATTCTTCCTTTGGATCAGTTTGCGGTTACATCGATGTTACATCCCAATTCCCAACTGAACAATATTATGAAAGATGCACGAAATTTAACAACTGATTTCACGAAGTCCGACTATGTACTCATCATGGGCGGTTCTAATGATGCGCTGACAAAAGGTTTCATTCAAAGTGAACCTCTCAGAGAAACTTTAAAAGTACTGAAAGCTACCAACGTAATAATAGCTGCAGTACCGCAATGGAGAGGTCATAGGCCCATTTTAAATAACATTATAAGAGATATAAATGACCAGCTACACCGAATTTGTGCACAAAACGGAGTTCAACTTCTTAATCTAAACCCAAATCTACATCACTACTACAGGGAGAGGTCTAATGTACTGAATAATAAGGGTAAACGCATCATTTGCAATAACATAAAACTGTTGCTAAGCACAAAGAGACCAAGTGAATCTTCCATAGAAAGTGAAATTCAGAACGGAACAAGAACACATAGGGATATAGGGAATGTAGGAAGTATGCACCATCCGAAAATCGAACATCAAAATATAAGTGCACCGAAATCATCATTCCCAAAGTTGATTGGAAATCTAAACACCGAGGAAAACTTGGAATCCTCTAAGGAACATAGCTTACCATCCACATCGCTACAAAAAGAGCTACTTTTTAATGAACAGCAGTCAAATTTTCTATCAGGAATCCGCCAAGGAGTCATAACGTAAAAATAGTGCATCTAAATGTTCGCAGCATCCAGAATAAATATGACGCCCTAGAACTGTATGTAGATGAAGCATCACCAGATATTCTTTGTGTCACCGAAACATGGCTAACAACGACCGCTGCAGCTGTCGCTAACATTCAGAACTACAAACTTGTAAGCAGCTTCTGCAGAAATCGATATAAACATGGTGGATGTGCCATATTTGTTCGTCACGGTGCTGAGGCTAAAGATATCTTATTCTCAGATGAGTATTCACAAGAAAAGCACATTGAATGCTGCGGCTTGCAGGTTAGTTTTGGACCTTCTAATGAAAAACTCGTAGTGATATGTGTCTATCGGCCTCCCTCAGGAGACATAACAATTTTCCAGGAGAACCTGACTTCACTCTTAAATCGAATAGCTACCACAAGTAATAACATAGTTCTTTGTGGAGATCTTAATATCGATTACAGTAAACCGTCAATAAATAGTCTACTACTCAATGACATCCTACAGTGCTTCGGTCTAACAAACTACTGTTACGGACCAACCCGCATAGCATCAAATAAAACCACTGGTCTGTCCAAAACTTCAATCGATTACATGACCACGAACATCAACTCAGAAAATCTGAAATGTGCCATAGAAGATCCTCAAATATCCGACCATGCGGCGCAAATCTTAACGCTATCTTCCCTTGTCGCCTCCAACAACAAGTCTCCCGTCAAATCTTATACTGTAAGGAAAACTGATGATAGTAATCTCGAAGAACTGCGATTAAGTCTCTCTCAAGAATCTTGGAATATTGAAGAGCCCGATATAGATGATGCTTTCGAAAGATTCCTCAACACCTTTCTGTGGCATTTCGATAGGACATGTCCTCAGAAAGTTATTACGTGCAGACATTTAACAAAACCCAAATCATGGATAACACCGGAGTTAAAGCAGTCGAGCAACAATCTACGAAATTTGTACAAACTTACAAAAGAGAACGAGCAAGATATAAATCTGAAGCAAACGTATATTGAAAGAAAAAAGCAACATCGCAAACTGACCTCAATGGCCAAGCAGCAATATAACTGCAACGAAATTAAAACAGCTGATAATAAGACAAAAAAGATCTGGCAAATAGTCAACCAGGAGCTTGGACGTAAAAAGAACTCTGGAGTAATTTCACTTAAAAATGACAACGGTGGAGATATGGGACAGATTAGTGTGCCTGATGCTTTTGGGAAACATTTTTCAACCACAGTAGTAAGTAAGCTCCAACACCACTTCAAAGGATCCCCACTACCAGCAGCAGAAGCTAAAACTCAAGTAGCGCATTCAATGTTCTACACTGAGGTCACCGATGAAGAAGTAAAATTAATCATAACCAACCTTCCAAACAAACAATCGTGTGGTAGTGACGGTGTAACTACTCGTGTTATTAAAAGTGTTTTAAATGAAATTGCAGGTCCTCTCACAACTTTAATTAACATGTCTGTCTATCAAGGCAAATTTCCTAAATCCCTGAAGCTTGCGATAATAGTTCCCGTTCCAAAAAAGGGAGATCCTACTCAAGTTGATAATTACCGCCCCATAACATTGTTGTCAATCTTTTCTAAAATAATCGAAAGAGCGATTTATTCAAGAATTTTGGGATATGCTGAAAAATTCAACCTTATCCCAAGCTCGCAGCATGGATTTAGGAAACTTCATTCAATAGAGACAGCTACTTATGAGTTTGTATGTCAGATATATAAACAGCTCGATATGAATAAATGTATCGCGGGCATCTTTTTTGACCTATCGAAAGCTTTCGATACAATTGACATTGGACTTCTCGAGGAAAAATTATTTTATTTAGGTTTAAGAGGTTTTATATTAGATTGGGTAGTGTCTTTCCTGTCTGACAGGAAATTCAAAACAAAAGTTAACGGAATTACATCCGCAACGTACAGTATCGACATTGGAGTAGCGCAAGGCTCAGTTTTAGCACCCCTTGTATTCATTCTGTATATAAGTGATTTGCATCTCTCTGGATTTGTAACAAATTATGCGGATGATACATCAGTTCTTGTAAGTGGGACCTCACGCAATGACATTATTGCAAAAATAAATGGAGTAAAATGTGAAATGAAAGGGTGGTGCCAAGCAAATCGTTTGATTTTAAACCTCGAAAAGTCAGATGTTGTACATTTTTATACAAACGCCCCTATTCTAGCAAATCATGAGACATCGAAAACTACGACATTCTTGGGAATAGAAATGGATGCAAAGCTCAGTTGGCAACAACACATGGACAGTGTGTGTAAAAAGTTGAACCAATCATATTATGCGATTCTTAAGATCAAGTTTTGCTTATCAGAGTCAGCTTTACTAGATGTATATTATGCTCTCGTCCACTCACATTTATCAAGGAACATCATAATTTGGGGACAAGCAACTTCAATTTCTAGAGCATTTGTTCAACAGAAGAGAATAATCAGACTGATATTCAACATTCGTAGAAGAGAATCCTGCAGAGATATCTTCAGAAGTAAAAACATCATGACTCTACCAAGCATTCATATTTATAAGTGCGCCCTTTTCGCACATACAAACAAAACAAAATTTATACAGAACAGAAACATCAACACACATTATAATACAAGGGCAGGTGAGAGTCTGAGTATTCCAAAACACACACTGACGCTGTTCGAAAAGTCACCGGAATACACCTGCATCAAAATATATAACAAACTTTCAGCTAACCTCAGGAATGTCAGTAGTATTCCTAGTTTTAAATGTAAACTACGCAAATTATTAGTTGAAAAATGTTTCTATTCTTTGTCTGAATACCTCGCACTGTGATATATTTTTTTTTAACTTTTTTTATATGTGAATGTCTGTACGCATTAAGTTGTCCCTGTTTGTACGTTGTAAATACTTATGTTTGTTTCGTTTTTATTTTTAATATGTGTACTATGTACCTCCCTCTTAGGACGAGTCTTATGTCATTTTTTATGATCTACAAGACAATAAATCTATCTATCTATCTATCTATCTAACGCCCCGGCTCACACCGCCTTTCTTGTGAACAGCTACCTGACCAAGGCCGGCATCCCAACGCTTCCGCAGCCGCCCTACAGCCCAGATGTGGCCCCCCGAACTTTTTTTGTTTCCTCGCATGAAAAGTCCGATGAAAGGCAAGCATTTTGATACGACAGAGGGGATCCAAACAGCATGCACCGCGGCTCTCAAGGCTATTCCAGAGAAGGCCTTCCGTGACGCCTTCAATGCTTGGAAATCGCGCTGGCAGCGCTGCATCGACGCAGAAGGAGCCTATTTTGAAAGTTATTAAAGAATTGTAACGATTGACTCAATAATATTTTTTAAGTAGACTCAGTCTTATTACTTTCCGGACAAACCCTGTGCATCGAATGAACTGTGAAAGTAAATTGGACCTATCGGTAATTCACGTTAAGTAAAGTTACCCAGCTACCAAGCTTTTCCCTTTATTACGAACTGATTTCCAAATCCAAATATGCAATGCGCCGCTTTTTACGCCCATTTCAAAAAATCTCCATGATTTATTCATTAGCTTTAATGCGTCCAGTCCATTTAAGGAGCAAATATGATAAACATACCAATATAAAACAATTACAAAAATCGAACATGAAAAACACATCTCGTTGAACCATGCCAATTTAGACGACCCAGCGAACGAGACTGCGAAACGTTACGTAATCTCGCAAGGAATTGAACCAGAAAAGTCAAAGTGGCTCTGATACTACCGTCAAAATAATTTATAGACATGTTAGCGTGCATTGCGAAATTTGTACCGGTGACTGAAACTTTAGCCTGATTTTGCCAAATATGGCGGTGTGAATAATGAATAACAGATTTTACCGTGTACATTCCGCCTATTCTCAGTGACTTCCGGAATTGGTGTAGATGGTTTGTACACAGAAAAATTTAAATGGTTTAATCGGAAAATGTTTGATGGTATTTTTCCATTTCCCACGCGTAAAAATTCGAAAATGTGATATTTTATATCATGTTTTCTGGGCGTGAAAACCATGTGACTCATTTTCGTCGGTCTGTTCGCTAATCCTTGATCCCTCGATAACTTGGAAAGCACTGCTCGGATTTTGATGAAATTTTACCAGAAGGTTACTACTATGCCAATGGCAAAAATGCGTTTCTACAGATCGATCCCATACACGAGAAAACAAAAATTGCACAAAATGTGTTTTGCAATGTTTCAGAGGCTCCTGATCATTTTTGGAATTGAATTTGTCGGGGTTAAAAGTTGGGGCTTGGGGATCGTTGGTGCATTAAAGCGCTTACCAGTCACCGCTGGCGCTGGCTTGAAGGCTTATGGTATGACTGACTGGTATGGTTCAGCAACGCTGTCAGATTGTCGATACTGTACTGTCGGTAGGGCAGGGACAACATTTATATGGGAAGTATGGACTAACTGTATCGGCTCGTTTGACTGTAATTATTTAATTTTTTTACTTGTTATAATTTTCATAACTTTTTCCTCAGAGAACATAATCCTTTATAAATTGATGAGAGAGTTGCATGGGAAGTGCAGAGGCAACCTACTTCATGCAATTTTTTTATAATAGTGGTTGACAAAAATTTCGTTCAGAATCACAAGAATCAATTTTTCAGACTGTAAACTTCAGTGCATAGGTTTTAGTTAGCGCAGTCAGTATTAGATTTCGAGAATTTTTGAAAATCATTCAAGATAAGCAAAAGTAGCATTTCTCCCAATACCCAACTGAGAAAAAGGAACATGTTTTTCAAGCGTGTGTATGTGGGCAAAAGTAATTTTATCTCTCAAAGGACTTGATTGGATTTTGACATATCAGGTGATTCGTCTTAGCAGCGCGAGTGGAACTGGATATGTTAAATTTTTATAAAATCTATTGGCGGATCTCAAACGCAAATTTCTGCTTTGAAATTTCTACTTCACGAGCTACAGCCCAAATGGTTTGATGGATTTTGGCATTTGAAGTGCCCTTGATTCGTCAGATAGTCCAATTGAAACTTTATTCGTTTCAACGGGTGCAGTCAGTCTTTTGTCTTTTTTAATGTACTTGTAGTTTAGTTCAGATCTTATCTTTGAATTTCTTATGAACGTATATATGGGATGTTATAAAAAAATGTATATTTTAATGAAATCAATAGTTTGCCTTAAAACCTTTTATTTGTGAACGAAAAATGGCAAAAGTTTCCCTCCGAGGTTCAGATGTAAAATTTTGTGCCAAATATGTAATATATGTATGTTTTTTTTCTTATACTGGTATCCCGGGAAAACACCTAATCCTATGGTGATGTAAAATCTCGCAAAAAAGGCAAAGATAAACTGTATCATTCATAAAAAATCTGTTCTGATACTGATAATGCAGTCTTGTCTAGGGGAAAAATACTTGATACTATAGCAAACGACTGTAAGATTCTGTATTCTGAGGCTTTATTCGATTCCCGAAATATCGCAGTATGGTGTGCCTGCATTTTGAAGAGTTGTTATTTTTCTATAAAATATTTGCTGTTAAAACAGTCGATTGTTTGGTTAAACGAGGAAGTAGGTAATGTTTTTTGTTACCTCTACGTTTACCAAGCTTATCTTCTTTGGAATAAAAAATGAGTCTTGATGATCTAAATCAAAATATTGACCATGTTAATGTTAACCTTGTGTATGAACAATAACAAATAATACATTCATTAATTTTTTATTCTTTATATTCTAACTTGATCATTAGCTTTTCATGTAACTACGGTTTCGGTAAATATTGTCGAATATTAATTATTTTGAATTATAACTCGATACCCATTAGCCTACCAATCATTAATCATAGATCCCTATTGATCTAAAAACTTGATCTACATACATACAGTAAAAATCACGAAAGATGACTATTACGTCATACCATAAATTGTACTGAAGGAATCAATGGACGTATGTATGTCGATGATGTCAGGAACATATATTATGACAATGAATTTATATTATGATTTTGCGAAGTTAGGTTATTTCATTGATTATTTTTATTTTCATTTTATTTCATGGTTTTAATCATAATTTTAGTTTTTGTTTTGAAAAAACAGTTATGAGTAGAATACACCCTTAGAAAGGAACACCAAAGGCCAAAGTATTATTCGAAAACAACCTAACCTGCTTTAACATAACCTAACTATTCATCTTTCAAATATGATCGATCAGGCAACATGAACACATCAGCTACCTTTGTCGGATACATGCAAATTAGCAATACAGTTTGTTTGTTTAGACAATAAAATTAAGTTTGTCTCTGTCTAACGTATCTAAAACTTCATTAAAAATATAGACAAATCGCTGTCGTTTGTCTTTACTACAGACTAAAATGATGACGTAATCGTCATCTTTCGTGATTTCGACTATATATCAATGGTTACGCTACTCCACAAATGAATATTTTTTCTCTCTTTCTTAATATCGTGCTTGACGATCATACAAACAGCAATATAGTTATAAAAAGTATGTACTAAGTACATTTTTTCAATGAAATTTCCATTCTTACTTTGAATTCAAATCTGGCATAAAACAAAAACAATCAAGATACATCTCTTCAACGAACTAAACCCTACTAAGTCGCTTCACTAACTGTGCGTGCAATAAATGTAAAAAATGGCGTATATTAACTCTATACTTTCCACGCCTTCAAAGCATTTTCCAATAAAATCTTCCATGTGGTGCAATGGCTTCAAAAGGCCTCATATTGCAGCAGTAATGTACGTATCCGTATACGGGAGCATCATTTCTCTGAAGCTTTGTTGTAAAACTGCATGTCAACGATGTTTGATAACCTACTATAATACAAGAGATGCAAATTTATATATAACCCCGTGGCGCACGGCATATGCGAACGATAGACGATCTGCCTGCCGAAAATATATCTCTGAGCTTTAAGTGCAAATGTACGGGGAAATCTGCGGTGTCAAAATTTGTCTAATAGCTTTTTTGTCCAAGGCATAGTAGGCACGTTGTCTGAAAATTTCATCAAAATCCGAGCAGTACTTTTTAAGTTGTAGGCGGTCCAAGGATGAGCTGGCAGACATACCTACAAAAATAAGTGACATGGTTTTTCGTGATGTACCTACATGTTATGTAACATGCAAATATCTCTTTTTCGAAATTTTTTGCAATTGCCGTGTGGCGTGGGAAGTGAAACGATGTCAAACTATATCGTTCTATCTCTATCAGTATGAATCAGTTTTGTATAGGCAAAAGCAATCTAAGCTGAATACTGCTGGACAAAACAATACAAGGAATTTTGGGAGCTTATAAAAAATTACCTATACATGATAGAAAAATTGGAAAGCAGATCTTGATTCATCATGTTAAACCTTTCATACACATTATATTTGAATTTAAGGCAGGACTGCATATTCCGTTGTAGAATCAGGCATGTGTAATCTATATGTATTTATCTTTTTCCCAAAACATCGTAGTCTTTAACTGGAAAAAGGAAATCCTTACAACATACTTTCTTTGTATCTCACGTTTTCCATATTTGTCTGCGAAAGGTTGGCAAATCTCAAAACTGGAGATGCTACAGACCAAAATATGTGAATTGACCTATACATACTTAGTCCAAAAGTTATTTTGCTATTTACTTTCATCAGTAAACTTGTGTTTGCCTTATGAAACTCGGTGTTTTACATGAAATAATGAGTATCAGTGACGTGGTCGTGGTTTTGGGACTGTAGTTTCATAATGGGAACCAGATCAACTTACGTAAACAACTTAATTGTTTCAGGTGATTCAAAGGCGAGATGATTTTGGCTTCCCAAGAGAGAACTTCAACAGAGACTGGAATGACTACAAAAATGGATTTGGGGATCCAGCCAAAGAATTTTGGCTGGGCAATGAAAATATCTACATGTTAACCAATAATGAAGAGTATTCTCTGAGAGTTGAACTAGAAGACTTTGAAGGGAATAAGAGGTATTATATTTATACTAACCATCGTACTTTTGTAAATTAATGTTTGCCGAAACGTTAACCCAACGTTTTTCTTTCGTAAATCCTCAACCGTCAAAGTATAAAATTTGGAAAATGTTCAAAGCTTTGTCTGGCAACATACCATCAGAAGGGATGCCGCTTGTAAAGCCCACATTAGATGTATACAAACTAGTAATTTTTTATTCCGGGTGATTTTTTCACATATCTGGACATTCCATATATGTACTGACTTTAAATACGAAAGTTGTTTCAACTCTAATACGGTAAACGATACGCCGATAGAAGAATTCTAGACAAACACCTGACGAATTTGCACCCGTTATTTTGTAATGGATATGTCACAGCCATATCGTAGAATTGACCATCTCATGAAATGGTCGGATTCCATAAAATGCCCAACTAAATTAAACCATAGCTTTGAATCGTCAACGTTAAGCGATTTGGTCATTAGCGATTGATCATTTCGTAAAATGGACTGTCCATAGAATATTTATTAAGAATCCAGAATATGTTAAGAGCTTGCTTATTGTTCTTTAAGTACGACAGCCATTTATAAATAATCATATTGAAACATTTTTTAATTGCATAACGTGTCACAAATAACATTTTTGAACATATAAGATATCACAAATTACCTCGCGTGGTCAACCTACTCTTCTTTAACATATACCTTAAAAATGAAATAAAAATTACAATAACTTTCACATACATATAATATGGCTGGCATATGATTTTGACTTTGACTAAATGAATAATAATGTAATTTATGAGTGAAGTAATAACCCCTGAAATATATCGCGAACCCCTCGTCTTTTTGACATTTTGATCAGTATTCGCGTGACCCGCATAGTAGTCTAGAACTCGCGTATCTTTTTGTCGTAAAGTATTTTAATCCATCTTCTTCATTTGGTTACGAATAGTTAGAGTTTTCATTCGAAAAACAATTTATTATTAACCACCGCGGAAGTCGTGTTGAACTGTAAACAAAGCGCTCCAAGCGCCCTTCTCGGTAATTTATGTAATTACTTTACGATTTGATCAAACATGCTATCCCCCATTCGTAGTCCATTTATGCTCAGATAAAACACACCATGCCCAAAGCGAGATTGTACAGGTCCGTATTTTCCTCAAAGGTCTTGGAATAATCTAACAAAATAAATGATTATTTTTAGAGAAAGAAACCAAAAAAATAGGAAAATAATGGGCAAAATCCGCAAAAAGAAGGAAAGTGGATTCGAGCAGAAAATAGGATAGGTAAACCGAGCGATACGTATTTCTGCTGGTTGGCTTCATCAGGCCCGAAATGAATGCACTTATGCAACTACAAGAGTAGATACACCTGCTCATACATCCGGATATGGGTGTAACCATTATTTTAATATTTTTTGTTATAGACATTTCCCCGCATGATTATTTTCTTTTTGTAGATCCTTTGGGCTTGAAGTACCACAGCAAGTGGCTATAACCGGCCGCGTGGTTGTGGTTAGATGTCGTGTTGAAAATTCGAGGTCTTCTAGCCATTTTATACTACAATGTGTAGGTTGGCTCTTGTTGCGGAATTCGTGTGTGATTTTTTCCCTCTCCATCTTTGTTTCCTCAGGTTACACCCGTATCCGGATGTATGAGCATGTGTATCTACTTTTGTAGTTGCATATGTGCATTCATTTCGGGCCTAATGAAGCCAACTAGCAGGAATACGTATCGCTCGGGTTACCTAACCTATTTTCTGCTCGAATAAAATTTCTCATTTCTCCGCATGATTATTTTCTCTTTATATATATAGCATTAACGGCTACTAGGCCAGGCTGCATGCATGGTCTCCCACTCCACCTCCGGTTTGCCATTGGTTCTGTGTAAGGGCTCGACCTATTCTGCCCAATAACAGTTATGCTCTCTCTCTTTCTTGAAATATACCTGTATCAGTGTGCTGATCACGCAATGATCACGCGATGATTACTGTTTTGGTTTAGTCTCTTTCTTCGATACATACATAATAGCACTACATCTACCTGTACATTCCCCATAAATGAGGAGCATGTTGGTGTACTCCTGTATGGTGTATAAAGATATGGTGGCACTACACAATCATGAATTGAAAGAAGTGGCGTTACTATCTATCTTGTTGTAGCCTTTGAAAAGTACATGACATAGTTGTTTTTATATTCCTCTGCTAACTATTACAATTTGGCCCACTCCCCGTTTCCGGCTTGACGTCGATTCCGGGGACACCCTGTATAGTATATGGCAGCGTTGTTAAGTATTATGTTATGCTTTTTTGCGCGAATCAGTGCATGAAAATGAAGACATACGAAGCTTGAATCAAACATCCTACGCAACTTATATATCACATTTTGCTTTCACGGTGTCGAGAAAGGCATTCCATTCATTCAGTCCCATTCAATAGTACGTGATGCTGAAAGGAAATTGAGATGAACGTCCATGGGATAATTTATAGGCCTATTAGATGTTATGCATTAAGAACATGGAACATAATTCTGTACCTTAGAGCCAAACTAGGTTAAGTCCAAATAAGTAGTTTTGAGATAATTGAATTTGAAATATTTTTCTTGTATTGTTGTATGCGACTTGACATGAGTTAAAAAGTCGTAACTTCCTTATCATTACAGATAGATGGACGCTGCAAGTAGCAAATGAAAATTCACTATATTATCAAAGGCTTAACATAGTGAACTCATTTTTGGAAACAATGTTATTAACCTAATCTGGCTCTGGGGTACAGATATGTACCTACTGCAACTTTAGAAACATTTCAGGATATTTAGTTATCTTCTGTAAGAAGTTGCCGGATTTTTTCTTTGGTGAACATTGACAGGTTCTAGCGTCTCTTCTACGAAACCGTATTAGAAGTAACATTCTTTTGAGACATTTCTTAACAATCGTATAGTAATTCCCTAATTTGTTCGTATTACCCTACTTTTCAACAAGTGTTTGTCGAAAAGTATGGTGCGCAGTTTGTCAACTATGTAATTTGAGCATTTTTGATTAAAATTCTGTCGCCAATGGATTGAATATATCGATTTAATTTTTTGTCACGATTACGATATTTTTCGTGTCTTTTGGCGTGGGACACATCTTTGCTTTATGAATCTGGCCATGTCGGAAATCATTGGCGGATTTAGGGGGAGGCTAGAGGGGCGCCTCCGCCTAGAGGCCCAGCTCTGTCAATTTTTTTTTCAAGAAAATAGTATTTATTGCTGTATTTAAATGTAAAAATGATCTTACTAGATCCGAATCGTGAGACGTGCGTCCCCTAGACATATCCTATCCGCCGCTCTTTGATAGTTCCAAGGGCATTTGCTCTCAGAGGTGCTGTTCAAGTCAGTGTGCTAGGTATAGTCCATCTGTAGAATTTTTTGGTAGACAGTGCTGCAAACATCTGCCAATGATTGAAAATTGAGAAGGGGGCACCTTGACTAAGGCCCGTATCGTCCGTCGTCCCTACAATTTATTGTAGGGCGCGTTTATTGGCCTCCTTGATTGTCATACTCGTTTCTCTCCTTAAAAAATGTCTAGAAGGTTAGTTGTCTCCGAGCACTTGGAGAGTCAGGACAGGCATTTTCGCGCGACGTGTTTCTGTGGATGGTGCAAGCCGAAAATGCAGCGTTCGTTAGAGCAGAGGTACGCGATTAAATTCTGTGTGACACTCGGTAAATCTGCGACAGAGACGATTGATATGATCAAGCAGGCTTACCCAGGTGTTGCTTTAGCAACAAGTGGTGTGTTTCGGTGACACCAGGCCTTTTTGGAGGGCCGGGAAGAGGTTTCTGATGAAGACCGTGCTGGAAGACCTTCGACAAACACCGATAATGTGACTCGTGTGCGCAAAGTTTTGAACTCAGACCGTCGACTAAGTATTCGTTTAATTATCCAGATGTTAAATTTACCAAAATCTGTGGTTCATGACATTGTGACACAGAATTTGAATATGCGCAAGGTGTGCGCGAAGATGGTCCCAAAAGTGCTCACTGACGACCAGAAATTGCGGCGAGTGGAAGTGTGCCAAGAAAATTTGAACATGTGTGAAAGTTACCCCCAATTTTTGAATAACATAATTACAGGTGACGAGTCGTGAATCTTTGAGTATGATCCCGAGACAAAGAGGCAATCTTCCGAGTGGCACATGACGGCGTCTCCTCGCCCAAAAAAAAGGGAAGAATGAAAAAAGTGAAAACGATTGTCATTGTCTTTTTTGACATCAAAGGCATCGTCCACCATGAATTTGTTCCTCCTGGACAAACCGTCAACGCCAAGTTTTACGTGGAAGTGCGCAGGAGACTCAAACGAAGGGTCAGTCGGGTCTGACAAGACATCGCAGCCGTCTGGAAGTTGCACCGCGACAACGCCCCGGCTCACACCGCCTTTCTTGTGAACAGCTACCTGACCAAGGCCGGCATCCCAACGCTTCCGCAGCCGCCCTACAGCCCAGATCTGGCCCCCCGGACTTTTTTTTGTTTCCTCGCCTGAAAAGGCCGATGATAGGCAAGCATTTTGAGATGACAGAGGGGATCCAAGCAGCATGCACCGCGTCTCTCAAGGCTATTCCGGAGAATGCCTTCCGTGACGCTTTCAATGCTTGGAAATCACGCTGACAGCGCTACATCGACGCAGAAGGAGCCTATTTTGAAAGTTTTTAAAGAATTGTAACGATTGGCTCACTATTTTTTTTTAAATCGACTCAGTCCTATTACTTTCCGGACAAACCCTGTATGTTTTCTTTTTAAATTGTAGGAAATTTCAGGCTGATAAAACATGATATAACTCAAATGCAAGCACAATTTGATGCAAATAGATGTTTGTGACATAACCTCAAAATAGAGCGCTGACGCGGAGAAGTAGAAAACTATGACAATCAAGGAGGCCATAAAAGCGCCCTACAATTGTAGGGACGACTGACGATACGAGTCTAAGGTCAACTCGGTTTTGAAACTGAATAGCGGGGAGAGGGGAGCATCAGATGCTGAAATGCTACTATTTAAAAAATGCTGTAGCATGCTGTCCTCTTGTGCAAACTTCCATCTTATGGCCTCGTAGAGAAGCTTTGTGGATTGGAGCTGACTTGCTCTCTGGCCGCAAGATATCCGTCGTAATTGACGGTTTCTCTTCTCCATCTCACAACGTCAAAGCGGGTGTTCCCCAGGGAACGGTATTGGCTCCGACACTGTCCCTCTTACATATAAACGACCTTCTTTCCTGTAAGATCAATCCAATCCACAGCTCTGCTGATGACAGCACTCTACACGCAGGAATTCAGAGTGACAAGGCGATCTCTGCCGGTGAACTGGGAGAGATAAGACTAGTAGCGACTTCCTCTCTGACGACAGACCAGGAGGTTATCACTGCTTGGGGAAGCAACAATCTTGTACAGTTTAATGCTTCCTAGCGTTCATCCGGTTTCGATGGATGGCCGAGTTCTGCCAAAGAGCCGTTTATTCCGGCTGGTCTGAGTCCAGATCACCGAGAACTTGACTTGGCACGAACACATCTCGTCAGTAGCGGCAGCTTTTGGCAAAGGCTAAGCTGACTGTTTAGGGCTGAAAAATACTTTTCTCCACATGACGTTTTCAGGCCCGGATAAGAACTCGCCTCGAGTATTGCTGCCTCCAGAACTACATTCTCCATGCTCGATGCTGTTCGGCTGATCGATGACTCTTTTCTAAGAGACAATCGCGGAACTCTTTTCGCCGGCGGGCTATCGGTGATCTCTTCTACCGCTACACCAATGGGCTTTGCTCCTCAGAGCTCTCCTTCATGATACCACAGCGCAATGTGCCTGCCAAACAGACTCGCCTGACTTCGGTCTCCTATCCTAACTGTGTCGAACTTCCTACATCCAGAACTGGCCTTTACGACCGGTCTTTTGTCCCTAGGGAGTAGAGATTGTGGAACAATTTACAAGAGGCTTTTCCCAGTTCTACTAACCTTAGGGAATTCAAAAATCGGATTAACAAATTTTCTTTGGGATCCTGATAGCAGCCGCGGTGCACTGGCTTTTAGGCTTCTGCCTGCGCGACTGCGTCGGTGTAAAAAAATGGAGAACGCGGAGGGGGACTAACATCAAATGCTTGAAATGCTGCTTTTTGAAGAACTAAAGAGTCAAGGGTTGCAGCAAGCTTTACTAATCGATAATTGAAGTTGTGGTGCCTAATGGCTCTATTTTTGTGTTTCCTTGAAAAATCTCAAAAATAATTAAAAATTTCAGAAAATTTTCGGTAAATGTCGCAATAAAATCTGTAGTTCCATTTCGATAGAATACCAGTAAAATCGGTACATCAAGAAAAATCGCTAGACTTGGTAGCACTTTCTCAAGTGGTTACCGAAGCAGACGGTCATCTCCCCCGTTCTTCTCCTTCTTCCTCCCCAAGAGATATCTTCCCAAACATGAATGCTGCGACCACCGTTGCGCCCCCCACATACAGATTCCTAAGTCCGTCCTTGTCGAAAATTCACCGTCCATTACTGAAAACATTTAAAATAATGACTTTCCTGAGTTCTCCAAGACACAGTACAAATTTTTCATCTCTACCAGACCATAACATAGAATCAGTATTTTGTTGCAATTTAATAAGCGGTTCTCTGTATATATGAAATTAAGTGTTCCAGGTAAAAGTAACATAAACATTTGTTATTTTTGGAATGAGCGTTAATTATATCTCATAAAATGATGCATGGAGCAACACAACATTCAATCTGCGGATCCATTAACAGTATTAAATCTTCTTTACCCGGAGGCAACTCTTCTATCACGAAACGTCAAGAGATTGTTTCAAATTAAATTTCGTCACTGCGGTGTTTATAGGCTAAGAAACACTAATAATCTATATTATATATTTAACAACCAAATGCTGAACGTGATATTGGAGACCAACAGCGCTTTCAAATTAGACCAGAAGTGTCTTCGTATCATCTTGGAAAGATATTCTGAATACATTTTTTTGCATAATCGATTGAAAAAGTAATCTGCGTCAAGAAATATTTTACAATTTTTTTAAACAGATTGCGAAATCTATTTTTTGCTCTAGACAAATATAAGGGAGGCTTTTTCAGATTTTCAACAAAAAAGGTTTTACAACAACAACAAACTTTTATTTCCAAATAACAATGCAAAATGCATTCATGAAATAACCTAGAGATGTGCTAAATAGTCATTGAGACAATAAGGTTCTAGATCTGCCAAAAATTTGTGTAATTTTCTTTTAAAGGAATTCAAATTACTATTTATTTATATCTGTAGGAAGATGATTAAAAATGCTCAAGTAACTATATTCTACCTTGCTTTCTGTTAAAATGAGACGGTGAATAGGATATATATATATATATATATATATATATATATATATATATATATAACAAAAAGTAGGTAAATAATGGGCAAAATCCGCAAACAGGATAAAAGTGGATTCGAGTAGAAAATAGGATAGGTAACCCGAGCGATACGCATTTCTGCTGGTTGGCTTCATAAGGTCCGAAATGAATGTACATATGCAACTGCAAAAGTAGATACACATGTCTACACATCCGGATACGGGTGTAACCTGAGGGAACGACGATGGAGAGGGAAAAAATCGACATACGAAGTCCACAACAAGAGTCAACCTACACATGGTAGTATCAAATGGCTAGAAGACCTCGAATTTTCAAGGAGACATCTAACCACAACCACGCGGCCGGTTATAGCCACTTGCTGTGGTACTTCAAGCCCAAAGGATCTACAAAAAGAAAATGATCATGCGGAGAAAGGTATATAACAGAAATAGGAAAATAATGGGCAAGATCCACAAAAATGATGAAAGTGGATTCGAGCAGAAAATAGTAACCCGAGCGATATGTATTTCTGCTGGTTGGCTTCAATTTTTTGCCCGGGGACAAGCAAAATTCATCCAATGGAGTCCATTATGAATAAGGTTATTAAAAAAAACTGAATCAGAATATTTTCCGAGCGGATTCGAAGATATTCTTTGTACTGCAACTATTTTTCAAGATACAAAGCGAAATAAGCGTTTATGTCACTTGGAGTATTTAAACTCGCGACACTACGAACCTTGACTTTAATTTTATTCAGCGGCCACACTTTATACAATCGTCCATATAAATACATTTTAATGCTGCAATTTGGCACGCAAATCATATACGTTGGCACCTTTACTGCTCCAAAGTAACAAAACAATAAAAATGATTGCTAAATGCTAGTCGCTCCTCCTTGACGGTACATTGTCTTGGTTGCTAGTAATTGCGTTCGCGGGTCAAAAAATGAACCAGTTCGGAACTAAAACTGAACCATCCAGAATTAAACAAATGCGCATGTCCAGTTATTTTCTAGTTCGAGATTTTCGTTTACCGCGCACGACTTTGGAACTGTTTGCGTATTCAACACTGTTGCCAATTTGCCCTCTATTTTGTTCTGTTGCCAAGCTGCTATTCGATTGACACTATTGACAGCTTCCAGGTGTTGTCGGTACTTCAATAACTCCCAATAGTTCTTCCAAATCATCATCACTAAACGATAAATGGTCCGACATCTTAAGCACAAAATCTTAAGCACTGAATCTTAAAAACTTGAGATGGAACACTCAAAACATATGTATGGAACAGCATGCACTAAAAGCACAGGTGACAGATTTTCACAGAATAGGTTAAACACTTTAAACCCGAACAGAGGCAGCAGAAGATGAAATATCAAATGTCCATAACGATGCTAATGCGCATGATCAGCCGGATCGAACTTTTAGTCTCCCCAAAAATCTGAGAACCGTCAGGACCAATTCGGAATCAGTTCTGTACCAATTCGATATGATCCGCGAACGCAGAACTGTAACTAAAAATTCAGAATTTTCTTACCGCGAACGCCGATTTTTGAAGAGCGCATGCGAAGTGGTTCAGAATCAATCCCGAATCGGAACCGCGAACGAAACTAGTAAGAGTTTCGAATGCGCACTTCGTACATTGAGGGAAAGAGAAGCGAAAAGAAGAGATGCGAAACATTTCCGCTGGTTTCCATAGCTCACAATCAAATGAGAATCCGGGCATTGGAGCGACGCGAAGAAAAGCGACTTCTCAGGTTTGCAAATGTCACTCATTTACGTCGGTCTGTCTGTCTATCCACTAATCCTTGTCCCGTCTCTAACTGGGAAAACTTAGATACTATTCGTCATTTGTTTGTCTGGGCGGTCCGTAGGACATTTGCCCATTTGTCACTGTCTGAAACCAGACAATGTCAAGGTAAGAGGAGAAAAAAGGAGAAGAGCTACGAAAACAGCTTAAGAGGACACACGTAGGCTTTTTAACTACAAGGATGAATTTTGAGATGAACTAAAAACAAATCAAAGTGCTCTAACTCTATATCACGGTGTGAGCCGTGGCCTTGAATCTTTACGAACTTGCTCCACTGTGCAGTTCACTGAGTCATGCAACAGAGGGTTGACTAGACACACAAGGTTACTATTATGACAAGGACGAAAAAGATTTGTAGTCTTTGAATATAGGTCTAAGAAAATGAAAATCGCTCAAATTTAATTTTCTGACGTTTCAGAAGATCGTGATCATTTAAAAAAAATACAGGGGTGAATTATTGGGGGCGTGGCAGGGTTATCTCAATTTTTTGATATTAGTATGTTTATACGCTCCCAACCTCGGTAATTCAATCGATCTATTACGCATATGTGACACCTCATATACTTCTCTGCATATCTGCCCCTAAAAAATGCTTTTGATACGCGTCACTGCTTCTGCTGTCTGGTATCACCGGCGAGCATACCTATCTTGTTAAGTATCCTGGCCTTACTGCCGCATCTGACTTGTTGCACCTCCTATTGACTGATTGTATAAGCCTGTTTGACTGACTTGATCTGTTTAATTTCTCTATTATGCATGTTCGCAACTAACCTTTTTCTCAGAGGGTCTATCCAATTTGTGGTAACGGCGTTGGGTGAGAAGTGCAGAGTCAACCTACTTGACGATATTTTTTATGCAGCTGGAAGCAATATAATGTGAAAAATGATAGCAAATACGGCATTCTTGAAGAGTTTAGCGTTCCAAAGCTTGTTTACGGTTTCTAGTAACCTAATAGGTTAGATTTGATAAAATTCAGTAAATTTCTAATGGAGAGTGAACCGACCTCTCACCGGAGGATGGGCACAAAGGTGATTGAATTTACCTGGCCTGTTAAAAAATTCAAAAAACAGTATCTATAATAAAATTTTTTGAAGCATCGTTTAGGAATACCAATCAACTAAAAAGCCTGTGGAATGTGGTCCATTGTCTCAGTGTATCCTTAGCAGAAATTGTCTATCTCTTAGTCTAAATAGTGTCGTAAACGTATTCCAAAATGCCATACACTTAAATACGTTTTGCGTTTTTCGTACATTCAATGCAAAATGTCACGAGTGTGAATAAATTACAGCTGCATACAACCACATATCCGTCTGATGCATCTTCGAACGAAAAAGATGAACTGGTGCATATTGCAACATCCCAGCTCGTATCTACAATAACGTAACCACCAGTGATGTATGGTTCAGCTATAAAAGCCTTCTATGGTAATGGAAATAATAGACCATTAAAGAAAAAAGATGCGTGGTAACATAGTTCTTAATAAGTTCTTCTACAGGAGCCCGAAAAAGTACGTCTTATCGATCGCAGCCCAGGCACGCAAAATAGACCTTTCCCAGTCACCCATCGAAAATGCGAATTTTACCGGTGTAGAAAGACATACCTGTACGCGTATAATAGTTAAAACACTCGCAAATTAATTTTTAAACTAATGTCGCGTGCCTTAGATTGTAAGTTGTCACCTGTCACTTTTTTTTCAACTGTCTGCTTGTCAGAATACGTTTAAACTGATTATTTGATGGTGAGTGTAGAATGATTAAACAACAATTTTGGCAACTTTTTATGTTAAAAGATTTTTTTTCAGCTTTGAAATTTTGTCGAAATTACACATTTACAGTAGAATTGCGCGTGTGATTATTTTTACTCTTATCACTTTTTTACTTCGAAAAATCTTTGATTTTCGTAACAAATTGAGTTATCAAGAAAAACAAAGATTTTTTGAAGGAAGAAAGTGATAAGACCTGCTCAGTTCTTCCATAAAAGTGGAATATTCACATATTATTTTAGAGCTGTAGTATTATTTGTTACGAGTTCCGATTGACAGGCTGTTGAAAAAAGGGACATGCGACGTTAAGTGGAAAATGTCTACTATTAGGAAAGACGGTTGTTATCACGCAAAAACTGTGCTCGGTTGGTAATTAATGAGCCTTCAGGGTGAGTTTCTTTGTACTTTGGTTTATGGATGCAAACAGTTGTGGTTTGGACGCCACCTAGTTCCAAGCACTAGGAAAAGAAATAACGAGTAACCAATGTTGGGTTTCTGACGCTAAAGGAGATACTCGCTAGGTACACAAATTTATTGAACAAAAGAAATAAAAAAATTTAAATAAAAAGTTCTGGAGGACAAGCTAAAGAAAATTATTTTGTATTACCCCCCTACCTAAATGGTTTCCAGTAAATATTAAAATAAAAAATAAAAACCACCTAGGCAGGTGCTTGGCTATTGCCGGTAGGCAACCGAGAACAGGAAGTCTCAGATGTAACTCTAAAAGGGCTCCGACAACAATCTTACTAATGGAGGCCGATTTCTATCGAAATCTCCACCATCCGATAAATCCGGAGCTCTGCGTGTGACACTACTTCACAAAATCGGGTAGTGGGCCGCTGAATTCCTGCACGAGAGCGTCGGAAGTAGCACCAAGTCACTTTCAGTTCTCTTATTGACGGTTGACAGAAGTTATAAAAAATGACCTTTAACGAGAGTGGGAGTAGAGTATGATTTTCTACCAGTTCGCCCGTTCAGTAAAAAAATGATGAGTAACACAAAATGTGGAAGCACATTTTTAACCAACCCCATAGTACAAGTATTAGCACATGCTTTTAGGACATCAAACAACGAATAAACTTAGTCTACAAAGTTATTTTTTTATGTCTTTAGTAGTATAGAAGTATAAGCGTCATTGTCATTGAAAATGTGGGACATTTTGTACTTGTACACAAAATACATTTTTTCAGATATGCCCAGTACGCCCACTTCAAAATATACTCGGAGGCCGATTATTACAAGCTGGAAATAGATGGTTACGAAGGCAATGCAGGCGATTCTCTGAACGACCCATGGTATGGAAGCAGCAATAGTCCATTCTCCACATACAACAGGTATGAATTCAGGTTTTTATTCTTTTTGTTTGAAAGGTCACCAAGAGTTTTTCGGTATCCAATACTCGCTCGCTTTCCGTTGTCTTCAATGACCGACCTATACCTTACTGATGAAAAAAAGCATGAAACAACTTTGTGTACAGTTGGTTATTGTCACAGAGACGTAAAGTATACAAATTTCAGCTTATTGAGTTTTCTCAGCTCTAGTAATGAAATGTTTACCAAATGTGGTGTCCCACAGGGAACGGTTTTAGGTCCACTGTTCTTCGATGTATATTTGAATGATATATTTCATATTGATTGTATGAGCAAAACAGTTTTTGCACATGATACTCTAGTCCTTTATAAAATTGACAATTGAGCTGACTTAAAAGACATAGTGGAAAATGATTTTGCCAAAATTATCCAGTTAGTTAATAACAGAAATTTTGCATCAATTACTCTAAAACGCATTTTTACTGTGTTTTTACTACTCTAAATATCTATGAAATTGCAGAAATATCTCTTTTTTCATAAATAATCAGATATTGTAAATTAATAGAGTATCCTATACAAAATACCTTGGAATATTCCTGGATCCACACTTGCGTTGGGATGTTCATATTTCATATATTTAAAAAAAAAGTTAGATTTGACTCATATACAATTAAATACCTCAAATATATTCTAAAATAGAAATACCTATATACCTTATGATCGCACATATTTAATCTACGGCATACTGGCATTTGAAGCTACATGACATATGCTTCAAAAGTCTTTCAAAAAATGATTTTAAAAACAATGTTCAAAAACCAAAATTTTATCTTACTGGTGTCTCGTTCAAAGATATTCACGTATACGATATGAGAAAAGTTTATCTCTTATATTCTATCACCAACTATTACAAATTTACTAGTAACAATAAAAAAATCAAATACCATGCAAGACAAACTACGACCCAGAACGAAGAAATCTCTAACACCTTTATTCAGGAGCAAAATTATACTTAAATTTACCTGATAATATAAAGAACCTAGGCCTTGGGAATAATTTCAAAAAATTGATATTTTCTTTAGCAAGGCCAGACATACATAGATTAATTATAAATTTAAATCTTAATTGATGCGTTGATTAGTTGTATCATTATTTGTGTTTCAATTCTATGCAAAATTGCAACATTGCTGGTACATGTACACGCGGTGCCTCATGTGGAGCCTTCTTGCATATTATTTACTCATTATTTATGTGGTGCTTAAGGAAAATAAATACAGGTGTCCAGAGGGAAAATTCATATTTCAAATTTGAATTACGCGGCTACCGTATCCGCGAGGAACTGGGAAGAGATCTTGATAGACACGTTCGACGTGCGGGTTAAATAGTTACAATGGAACGTTGGACCGGAGTGCAACGTGCTTTTGCTATCGAGGCTTATTTTAAGAGCGGTGATTCATACGCAGCCGCCCTTCGGAAATTTTGTACACGATACAACATCGCCGACCAAGAGATGCCCCAAGTAAGAGCCTACTGGATCAACCGAAAAAAATGTGCGTCGTGTAAGTGTTTCGGTCATTGCAAATCCTCGGCGTTCTGTACGGAAGCATTCCGGTGCTTTGGGAATTCCTAGGTTAAAACATAATGAAGAAAACAAGTGGGCTTTGATCCTCATGAAATTCAATCAGTCCATGCTTTAAAGGAAAGTGATTACGTATTACGGACATTTTGTACTGAACGGATGTTGAATCTCTTTCCTACGCAGTGCAGAATCGAGAACGTTGTTTTAAGTGTCGAAGATTTTCACTCAGACGGTTATGTGAAGAAGCAAAAATTGCTGATATTGGCTACTTAGTCCAAAGGTGACTGTTTGGTGCTCCATATCCTCTAGCGGTAGTATTGGGCCGTATTTCTTTGAAGATGAAAACGGTCATGCATTGACAGTCAATTCCGAGCGATACAAGGACATAATTAACACTTTTTTTGGCTCCTATTGTAAGAGCAAAACGTCGATATAACATAAACACATGGTTTCAACAGTATGGGACCCATACTTTCAGAGAATCGATGGACACGTTACAGCACTTTTTCCTCAAAAAGTTATATGGAAGTTTGGAGACATTCACTAACCTCCTAGGTCATCTGACCTCACGCCATGCGGTTATTGTTTGTGGGGTTATCTAAAGTCAAAAGTGTATTCTAATAATCCACGAACACTGCAGGAGCCTAAAGACAACATTCGACGAGAAATAAACATCACTCCGGAACTCACATGCCTATTAGCGTAAAATGAATCAATACATCTATTTATTAATTAACTGTCTCTAACAAAATTATTTTCTTGCTTATTGGGAATTTTAAGAAATTTTACTTGTTTGTTACAGAGACAATGATCGGTCGAGTCTAAACTGTGCATCTATGCTGAAAGGAGGCTGGTGGTGGAAGTCCTGCGGGAGAGGACTTAACGGCTTGTACTTGAATGATCCGCAAGACCTTACAGCTAGACAAGGTGAGAAAAAACCTAATTTAAATTTGCATATTTCATATCAAAACAATGAGTATCAAAGGGTACTTGGATATCGTTTTGAAATTAACAATTACTACCATCTATATCTCAAAATCTGTCTATTTTCAAATCATTGAAAATTTTTAATGTAGTGATCATGATGTTTATTAGCAAAATAAGCCACTATGTCAAAATTGCCTTTATACATAAAAATAGATCGATTACATCAAATTTTCTAGGATGGGAAAGTGAGAATTCACTTGAGGTGGCGCGACCCTTTTTTGTATTTTTGTTTTGAACTACCTGCTTGCAGCAGTTTTCTAAATCCTTTTCATCTGATAATTTCATGATGTTTATAGAGCAATGTTGTAATTTTTTTATCAAAAATGCATTTTTGTACAACTTTTCTTCAATCAAAACTTGTTAACAAATATGAGTAGAGATCTGAAATTTTGTGTGAATATTCCTCTTTTATGGAAGAATGAAACAAGTTATTACTTTTGTTATTATCACTTTACTTTTTCGAAAAATCTTTCATTTTGCTGAAGCCTCGTCTCGCATCAAGTTGGGTTTTCAAGAAAAGCGAAGATTTTTCGAAAAGAAAAAGTGATAAGAATAAAAGTAATCACTTGAGTCAATCATTCATAAAAGTATAATATTCACATTCAATTTCAGAGCTGTACTAATGTTTGTTAACAAGTTACGATCGACAGTAAAATGCACAAAAAAACGATGTTAGTAGTAGTCATCTCTATACACTTCATGAAGTAATTAGATGAAAAGGATTTAGAATAACTGTTGCAAATAGGTGGTTGAAAAAAAAGTGAAAAAAGGGATGTGCGGCCTCAAGCTCTTTGTATTTTGATACTAGAAGAATCAGCCAATAAGATTTCATCAGTTTTGCTATATACAAATATTTTGTATGGTATCCTTTGCCTCCCTCTGTACATTTACTCTTATGACATTTTTGAGTGAAACGCTATTTTGTTCCAGGCATTGTGTGGTTCAGATGGAAAGGTTGGGACTACACGTTGAAGAAATCCGTAATGATGATAAAGCCGAGAACCTTCGTAAGCGGTTCAGGCACTTAATGTAATGAGTATTAGCCAATTTATAATCACCGGTTATCATTACGTTTCATTGTAAAATATCATCACATCATTCACTATTTATTTTGAATTCACTCTCTGATTTTGGCTTCGAGAAATTGTTAAGGTACGCGTCCAAATATGCGCATCCGACGTATCGGAATAGTTAGCCGCGAGAACTCCCTTTCGGATTGTCCTGGCCAGTGCTGGTCAAAGTTGTTTTTCACGCGTACGACAGAGGAACGCGTGTTAGAAAGAGTGCACCATATAAGCGTCATCATCACGTTGCCTAGCAACTGTAGCCGACCAAGTTATCAATTTCTAAATTCGTTGAAAAAATTCATCATGCCGCCTAACATGTAAAAATTCAAAGAACTGGAGATATTAATGTTTCACTTTTTTTTATAAATTCAATTAAACTAGAGGAAACTTATATGCGAGATGTGTTTCTTACTTTTATAAAATTTTTATTTGAATTGTTATTATTAGTTTATTTGTTTGTTGTCAATGAGAATATACTTTTATTTTTTAGCTTGCATCAATAACTATACAGGAGTTTCCATTTTATGAATAAAACTACTACTACAGTTTCCCAGATCCTCGTAATAAACAGCACACAGCGGCAACTGTCCAACGATGGATGTTATCCTATAGCTTCCGTCTTCTCCAAGTGCGCACTTGCGCAGGCATTCATTCATTTCGCATTCGATATTGTCGTTGTTGCCGGTTGTACTCCGTATCCGGACAAAATAAAATTCGAACACTGAATTCGGATGCGATATCATTCATTCGTACTGTAACATAAGCCGGCAACACACCGCAGGCATTCAAATTCGGTATCGACCTCTGTGCCTCGGCATGATCCGAAGATTTCAATACCCGGCATCAACGGGTATTTTCATTTGAATTCTTACATCAATCACTAGGTCCAACCAGTATTGGCAGACGATTATTTTTTTTCTCCCTAGATAGTTTGCCAAAATTTCCCTAGATTTCCCTAACAACTTAATATTGTTTGTAATTTGGGGTAGGAGTATGGATAAGCAAATGCAAACAAATTTATTACGTATAATTAGTTTAATTAACGTAACAGGTATTTCTTAAAATATATAATATAAACTAAAATACATGATAACTTAAGTATGCATATTATAAAAATATAATACAAAATTTATTCTGTATAAATAGCGAACGCACGAACATAGCATAACATAAAATACTTTGTTTTTAAGAAAAAAATAAAGCAAAATAACCAAAAGATGGTATTATAATTTAATTTAGGGATGCTAAAGTTGTAGCAACTGTCATTTTTCAATAAAACTTTGATATGTAAAATTCCACTTAAACAGTCGATAATTTATTTCCTATTTTAGTTTTGTTTAGACTTATTTGGAAAATTATCGTTTCGATATTTGCATTTGAATGTGGCAAACTAAACAGATTAAACACAAAATTAGTTAAGGTTGGAAACATAAGAGAATCACCACCAGATTTTAATGTTGAAATTCTTTCCCAAAATTCTTGAACGCTTAAATTTGTATATTCACTTAAATCAAGATTTCTTAGGCAACGCAATTCTTTGTCTATTTCATTTACGTTATCAGTTGTCAAGTTGGGAAGATCGAAAACTAAAGGCCCTAATGATGCTTGTTTTTTGCAATTACTTCATATGGTAATATAAGTGACATACATATGTTTTACGGGAATCACCAATGAGGAATCACCGACGGGGAACAACACCGTTTCGTTTAGTAATTCCTCGAATGTTATGAGTTATGATTTCCGACCGGTTTGTTGATACAATTTGGTGTTCGTACATTTTAATATATTTTGAATTATATTTTATAGGTACAATCGGAAATTTTAAAAGTAACATATTTGTTTCTTAGTTTATTCTCTATCTCTCGTTTATTTTTTCTCCCTGCTGCTTAAATTTGTCTTACAGACTTTAGAATTCCCTAGATTTTGTACAAATTTAAATAAATTTCCCTTTTTCCCTAAGCTTGCTCGTAATTCCCTAGATATAGGGAAATTTCTCTAGGTCTGGTAACGCTGGGTCCAACGTTTCATTGCGACTAAACCGCACCCCGAACGCGTAGATCAAGACCTCTCCCCACTTCCTCGCGTATTCGGTTGCCGCCTAATTCAAATTTTAAATGCGACTTTTATTCCTTAAATACCAGATAAATAATCAGTAAATAAACATGAAAGACGTCTCCATAGCAGGCACCACATGTACATGCACCAGTAATGTTGCAATTGTGCATGGAATTGAAACACAAATAATGATACAACTAATCAACGAATCATTTAATATTCGTTGAATCTGTGTATGTCTGGGCTTGCTAAAGAAAATATCATTTTTTTCGAAATTATTCCCAAAACCTCTTTATATTGTCAGGTAAATTTACGTATAATGTTGGTCTTAAATAGAGGTATGATCGTGTTGTAGATTTGTTTGGTCTAGGTACAACCGCTCATCGTAGTTTGAGATGTGAAATTATCAATAAAAATTAGTCTCCTCTAGCTTGGCTTTCATTAAATTTATTTATTATTATTTAACTGAACCTAACTGAGTTGAAGAACAGAAGAGGCAACGTTCTGGGCAAAGTGAGTGTTTCAATGAGTTATGATTCTATCACACTATGTTATGTCCTACACGAGTCTACCTGCTATAGGTAGACAAGTAAAAGGTAACAGAATTGAAAATTCGAGTAGTCTCGGACCAATCCAGAAGTTGAAGTGTTGAACTGGATATCCGAACTATGAAGTCAAGTTCGTGTTACACAATGACGGTAGAGAAGAGCGCGGAACGCGGCTGTAACTCCTCCCCCCTTGTCGTTGCCTGGCAACGTGATGAAGGCGCATATATGACGCATTCTTTCTATCATGCTTCTGTCTCCGTCTCTCGCATGGAAATATAAAAACGTTCTAAAGTTCTAAAAGCGTTAAGCGCCAGAAGTTGATACGTGCCATGCGGAACTATGGACGCATACCCATACTTAATTTTGCAACTTTCTTATACAAATTTTAGTAGAAACATGAGAAAATACGTTTCTAGTTGGTTTGAATCTTCAAAAATATCTGAGGTACTACTATCAACAAACAATTATTCAGCTTTACCAGAAATGCAAAACTCAACTCTAAAATCATGCATTAAAAAATGTTTTATTCAGCTAAGATTTTGGTACTTGAGCTTAGATAACTTTACCTATTAAATGAAACGACGAATCTTTGAAAATGTAGTTACCAATAATAATGTAAATACCTATATTTTTGAAATTTGTGAATCTGTATATTTGATTTTACTTATTTAGTTCTTGTTTATGTTTTCCACTACAATGCCTAAACACTCTTTGTCTTAGGGCCGTATCGTCAGTCGTTCCTGCAGTTGCATTTGCCTTTATGGCCTGCTTGATTTTCATAGTTTTCCTCTCCGTCAGAAAGGCTGGGATATTTCTAGATTTCTACTGTTCCATATCAGCGTCAGCGCTCCCCTATATTCAGACTATATTTTCTTCTTGAATTGTAGGAAATTTCAGACTTTATAACAGACGTTATAAATCAAAAGCATTAACAATTTGATGCAAGTAGATATTTGTAACATAACCACATATTATACAGATGCGACACCTGCTGTCGGTCCCTTTGATCTTCGTGTCCCCCAACTGCTTACCACATTTCCCGCTTATGTTCATTAGCGTCCGGAGGATTTTTCCCTAGGGGTTGTTACGCGTTATTAACATTACGTCACGAATGTCATATGTCAAGCTACAGAACGAAGAAATTTGTGTTTATTATTACCCAAAATGCATTTAGGCTAGATAATTGATTTGTATTGATAAAACTGTTTTGTGGTCACGTGTCAATACACTAAATGTCACAGCAATAGGAATCCCACCAAACGCATAGAACTCAAGTAGGCGTTGATAGAACCTGATTTTTGCCAGAGTGTCGCCTCTGTATAATACTCTGTGACATAACCTCAAAATAGAACGCTGACGCGGGACAGTAGAAAACTATGAAAATCAAGGAGGCCATAAATGGATCCTTGATTTTTATAGGTTTATACTGTTCCGTCTCAGAGCTCCATTTTGAGGTTATGTTACAGATATCTATTTGCAACAAATTGTCGATGCTTTTGATTTATATCATATGTTATATCAGCCTGAAATTTCCTGCCTTTCTGAAGGAGAGAAAATACTATGAAAATCAAGGAGGCCAAAAGGCGTCCTACAATTATTGTAGGAAGCACTAACGATACGGACTTAAAAGATTCACTTGTTCCTCTTCGCTTTCTCTCTTATTTCTCTTAATGTCTCCCCTTTTTTCCTTAACATTGTCTGGTTACTTGGTTAACAAACCTGACACACTTACAAACTGATACGCTAACACAAGGGCTAAGGTCCTACAGACCGCTCTAACAATCAACGATGACTTGACTTGATGTTTTCCCCTCTTAACCAATTGAAGACACAAATGAATAAAGGTGTACTGGAATTGTTTTACAACATTCCTTTTTTGGCTTTAAACTAACCTTGTGGTTCTTTCATTATGTGATTACTTTATTGCAAAAACAAGATAACAAACTAATTAAACTAAATTTTTAAAATTTCAGTTAAATAAAAAGTCCCAATAAAAAAATGTTTAAAGTCAGTTTTCTTCATACAATGATTTTGTCTTCAGTTCCACTCAACATTTTACGAAAAATCTATCAGTTTCCGAGTGGAATGATTCATTTAGTATATAATATGTAGGCTATAAAAAAACTTATAATATTGCACTGATTTTATTTGTAACATATTAAAAAACGCGCATTTTGAGAAAAGGAACTAGGACTTTTGTCAAGCAAATAAAATAGCCAGAAAATAATACTGTGAAACAAAAGTGTACTATAGGTAATTCTTGAATACTTGCTTTACGTGCAGCACAAAAAGGTAAACTTAATAATTACTTATCCTACACTATTTTGTTTTAATATTTGATTTGTATTGTGCAATAGTTTGTGACGCAAATTTTGCGCTGTGTAATGAGTGTGCAATTTTCTTTAGCCATATTTGAAAATGTGCAATTATTGAACAAGTGACCTATACATCTGGACTATTATAGGGTTATGCAGCTAATGACCCAATGAATTGACGCTTCGGAATTGCGGTTGAGTTTTCACTGTACATTTGACTAACGTATGTTTGTACTTCCTAGTTCCTTTGACTATTAACTATAATTTTTTGGGCGATCAACCAAACGTGACTACTTATAGGCGATTACTTGTATCATTAATTCCTTCTGGTGCCTATACAGGGTGTTCCTTAATATTTAAGGAGGCGGTTCTTGAATCTGTTTTTAGAAAAAAGAATCATACGAACGTATATCCTAAACGTCTTAACTTTTGAAATACAGGGTGGTCAAAAATCTGTATTTTATAATAACTGTGGTACTGTTGTAGATATCTTTATGAAATTTGGTACTGGCCTATGCATCAAGTTGTATTTTCTGATGCAATTTTATTATTTCTACCAGTATCGTCCGTACGGGTTTCCAATTGAATATTTTTTGAAAAAAAAATGTTGCGCCACTGCTTTTTCTTTAAGTAAAAATTATTTTTTAAATCTTCGCTTATATCTTAGCAAATTTATTCTCTTGATTTTCTTTCGTCCGATGCATGGATTTTGTTTGAAAAATAAAAATCGTTTTAATTCAGGGTTTTTAATTTTTAATTTTTTAAGCGAAATGCACTCGTCGGACGAAAGAAAATCAGGAGTTCGAATTTGTTCAGAAATAAATGAACGTTTCAACACCGGTTCTTATTTAAAGAGAAAATAGTGGCGTACCATTCTTCCTCCAAAAGTGTTCAATATAAAACCTGTACGGACGGCACTGGTATAAATAACAAGTTTTTCCTAAAATGTATCCTGCAATAAGTTCCTTGAATATGAGCGTGTCATTAAGGAACACCCTGTACAGACATTTATAGGATATCTCAAAACTCTATGGAAGAAAAAAATGTGTTCGTCTAGGATACCAATTCTTAAAAATTATTAAGTATTCAATAATAATAATAATAATAATAAAAATAATTCAATTATTTTTCGAGACGTTTCGGAAAGCTTTCGAAGTTTGTCAGATACATTTGCAATGGCATCTACTTTCAGCAAAATGCTTGGGTTATTAATATAATTATTCCATCACAGACTTGAATCTGATGGACGTCAACGGCACTTTTTCTCCTGCTATTTGTCAAGAGAATGACTTAAGGCCGCACGTCCCTTTTTTTCAACTACCTGTTTGGAACAGCATTCTAAATCTCGTCTGGTTACTTCATTATGTGTATAGAGATGACTAAAAGACATTGTTTTTAATTTTGTTTTGTCATAAAATGCATTTTTTGTGCATAGTATTGTGGAATTTTTCTTCGATCATAACTTGTTAACAAATATTAAAACAACTCTGAAATTATATGTGAATATTTCACTACTTTTATGGATGAATGAAGCAAGTGATTAATTTTATTCTTATCACTTTTTCTCTTCGAAAAATCTTTGCTTCAAGAAAATCAAAGATTTTTCGAAAAGAAGAAGTGATAAGAACGAAAGTAATCACTTGTTTCATTCTTCCATAATTTGTTAACAAGTTCCGGTTGAAGAAAAAATGCACAATAAAATCCACAAGAAATGCATTTTTTCACCAAAAAATGGAAACATTGTTTTTTAGTCATCTCTAGACACACCATGAAATGATCAGATTGAAAGGAGTTAGAATACTGCTGTAAATCTAAAAAAGGGACGTGCCACCTTGAGAAGCGACTATTCTATAAAAAAAAGCTATAAAATACGATTTTTCGAAAAGTAATAGAATAACGCCCTTCCTACCAATACTTCTACTTCCTTATTTTCAAGAAATGGCATCCAGAATGAATGTCCATTATTCATGAAACATCCTGTATAAAATCTCGATAGTGTTTGACAATACCAATCAATCTGCTTACGATTGGTTGATCGTGCGAATTTGATATTGTAAGTACTCCTATTTCCGTTGATTATAAATTGGATATATTTTTGTATATATTTCAAACAGAAAAGTATGAGCTACGGAATAAAGACTGCAAACTTATCGAAAAAATATATTTTTTATTTCATCGATAAGTAAATGTATTGTGTAATACGTAAAATATTAGGTTTTGTATTTTTTATGTCGAGGCTACGGGACACGAAATGCAATGTTCATATTGTGCGTTCTAATAAAAGGAACACTATAGATTATTTACCTAATTTTTCCCTTTAGTTTGTATTATTATTTGTATTATTATATTGTAAATAATATAAATTCGTCAGAGTTATTTTTTATAAATAAATTTTAATATAAACCTTACGTAAAATGAAATATGTTTTTATACCACAATCCCTTAGCCCAATAACGTAACAGGTGAAGAGTAGGGAGTGGGGCAGTAATAAAAAACATTTCCTGGATCCCGTACTGCGAGCTCTGTGAACGCCCCTGTGAATATAGTCTTCGCAAGTATATTAGGCAACCGCTGTCTCCTCCTCCTTAAACAGGATCCTCATTACGTTTCCCATTACCTCCTCGCATTGCTCTTATACGTCAGTATACTGTCAGTATTATCATGTTTTGAAAATTGTTGCGTGAATGTGTGCAATTCAATCAAAGCGGAATATCTCTATCAGGACCGCAGAAACGGCAATCGGTGTACGCGCCAGTAATCTGTAATAATTAGGAGCAACCTACGTATCCCATACCTCTTCGCATTTCTGTTGTCCTGGTAGCAAATATCTTTCCTGGAAAGTTTATTTAACGATGCTTTTCGTAAATATGCGATATTCAGTCATTGAAAATTCTGTATCAGGACCGCAGATATGGCGAGATTTGCTCTCGCTGGTAATTTGTAACGTTAGGAGCACGTTTCACATACCTCCTCGCCTTTCTGTTATCCTGATAACGAATCTCACTCAAATATTTTGTCAGCATTGTTACGAGTATGCGTGCTATTTAACTATAGCGACATATCTCTATTAGGATGGCAGAAATGGCGACTGGTGTTCGCACCAGTAATTTGTAGGTATTAGGAGCAATCTACGTATCCCATACCAACTCGCATCCCTACTGTCGTGGTAGCAAATATCTTTCCAGATGAGTTCATTTAGCGAAAAACACTAAGTAAATATGCACAATTCAGACATTGAAAATTCTGCATCAGAGCCGCAGATATGACGCGACGTGCATACGCCGGTAATTTGTAACGTTAGGAGCAGTGTCTGTTTCTCATACCTTCTCGCCTTTCTGTTATCTCAATTATGAATCTGACTTAACTAGCTTGTCATCATGTTTTGAAAAAGGCTACGAGTATCTGTACTAGTCAAACATAGCGAAGTATCTCTATTAGGATCACAGAAACGGCGATCGGTGTTCGTGCCAGTAATTTATAATAATAGGAGCAACCTACGTATCCCATACCTCCTCGCATTTCTGTTGTCCTGGTAGCAAATTTCTTTCCTGGAAAAGTTATTTAACGAAAAACCATACGTGAATATGTGACGTTCAGTCCTTGAAAATTCTGTATCAGGACAGCAGATATGACGAGAGGTGCTCGCGCCGGTAATTGGTAACGTTAGGAACAGTGTACATTTCTTATACCTCCTCGCGTTTCTGTTATCGTGATTACGAATCTGACTTAACTAGTTTGCCATCATGTTTTGAAAAAGGCTACGAGTATGTTTGAACCATAGCGAAAAATCTCTATTAGGATCGCAGGAACGACTACCGGTGTTCGCGCCGGTAATTTGTAATATTAGGAGCAACCTACGTATCCCACACCTTCTCGCATTTCTGTTGTCCTGGTACCAAATATCTCTCCTGGAAAGCTTATATAACGAAAAATACTATGTGAATATGCGATATTCAGTCATTGAAAATTCTGTATCAGGACCGCAGTTATGGCGAGAAGTGCTCACGCCGGTAATTTGTAACGTTAGGAGCAGTGTACGTTTCTTACACCTCCTCGCGATTCTGTTATCCTGATCGCGAAGCTTGCTTAACTAGTCTGATATCACGTTTTGAAAACTACGTAAATTTATGCTATTCAATGGAAACTGCCTATTAGGAGTGCAGAAACGACGAGCGGTGTTCGCGCCAGTAATTTGTAATATTAGGAGCAACCTACGTATCCCACACCTCCTCGCATTTCTGTTGTCCTGGTACCAAATATCTTTCCTGGAAAGCTTATATAACGAAAAATACTATGTGAATATGCGATATTCAGTCATTGAAAATTCTGTATCAGGACCGCAGTTATGGCGAGAAGTGCTCACGCAGGTAATTTGTAACGTTAGGAGCAGTGTACGTTTTTTACACCTCCTCGCCATTCTGTTATCCTGATTACGAATCTGACTTAACTAGTTTGTCATCATGTCTTTAAAAAGGCTACGAGTATGCTTGAACCATAGCGAAAAATCTCTATTAGGATCGCAGAAACGACTACCGGTGTTCGCGCCGGTAATTTGTAATATTAGGAGCAACCTACGTATCCCACACCTCCTCGCATTTCTGTTGTCCTGGTACCAAATATCTTTCCTGGAAAGCTTATATAACGAAAAATACTATGTGAATATGCGATATTCAGTCATTGAAAATTCTGTATCAGGACCGCAGTTATGGCGAGAAGTGCTCACGCCGGTAATTTGTAACGTTAGGAGCAGTGTCTGTTTCTCATACCATCTCGCCTTTCTGTTATCTCAATTATGAATCTGACTTAACTAGCTTGTCATCATGTTTTGAAAAAGGCTACGAGT
This sequence comes from Acanthoscelides obtectus, assembly GCA_963669975.1. Lineage (NCBI taxonomy): Eukaryota > Metazoa > Arthropoda > Insecta > Coleoptera > Chrysomelidae > Acanthoscelides > Acanthoscelides obtectus. The sequence continues at coordinate 30,054,624 of CAVLJG010000004.1, read as the reverse complement.
ATGTGTACTAGTCAAACATAGCGAAGTATCTCTATGATTATCACAGAAACGGCGATTGGTGTTCGTGCCAGTAATTTGTAATATTAGGAGCAACCTACGTATCCCATACCTCCTCGCATTTCTGTTGTCCTGGTAGCAAATATCTTTCCTGGAAAAGTTATTTAACGAAAAACCCTACGTGAATATGCGATGTTCAGTCCTTGAAAATTCTGTATCAGGACCGCAGATATGACGAGAAGTGCTCGCGCCGGTAATTGGTAACGTTAGGAACAGTGTACATTTCTTATACCTCCTCGCGTTTCTGTTATCGTGATTACGAATCTGACTTAACTAGTTTGCCATCATGTTTTGAAAAAGGCTACGAGTATGTTTGAACCATAGCGAAAAATCTCTATTAGGATCGCAGGAACGACTACCGGTGTTCGCGCCGGTAATTTGTAATATTAGGAGCAACCTACGTATCCCACACCTCCTCGCATTTCTGTTGTCCTGGTACCAAATATCTCTCCTGGAAAGCTTATATAACGAAAAATACTATGTGAATATGCGATATTCAGTCATTGAAAATTCTGTATCAGGACCGCAGTTATGGCGAGAAGTGCTCACGCCGGTAATTTGTAACGTTAGGAGCAGTGTACGTTTCTTACACCTCCTCGCGATTCTGTTATCCTGATCGCGAAGCTTGCTTAACTAGTCTGATATCACGTTTTGAAAACTACGTAAATTTATGCTATTCAATGGAAACTGCCTATTAGGAGTGCAGAAACGACGAGCGGTGTTCGCGCCAGTAATTTTTAATATTAGGAGCAGACTACGTTTCCCATACCTGCTCACGTTTCTGTTATTCGGATAGCAGATGCCGTCTTCTCTTTACAGAAAGCAGAAACCTTTTTTATTGGTTCAGCTGTAGGCATGAATGTAAATCGCAATCATAGCTGCCTGTTGTAACGATTAAAAGGTAGGTATAAACGTGAGTTATAGTTTAGCTTTACATTCATAGTCACCAAACGTACCGATTCCTTCTTTACCGACCGAGTAGTATGCATGAATGTAAGTTATAGTTCAACTTTACAATCATAGGTGTCAGCTTGTGCAGATACCTACCTTATCAGCAGAATAGTAGGTATAAACGATAACAAGAGTTTAGCTATATACTCATAGATGTCCCTAGGCTGTACCGATTCACGATTCCTATTCTATAGATTGAGTAGTAGATACAATTTTGGCATCACAGATATTGTCTAGCTTCAAGATTCACCTCATTTCGAGATATTTCGCTAACGGCAGAACCTTTTCTCATACAACAAATGAATCAAAAATGTAATTTAGTATTCTGAATGTATAGTGCTTATGTTGCAATTATCATAATTGCCAATGCAAAAAACAAAAGTCATTTTCCGATACCGGGAATCGAACCCGAGCCTCCTGGGTGAGAGCCAGGTATCCTAGCCACTAGACCATATCGGACAACCACTTACATTTTCCCTAAAGCGCTACTCACTATTGCAGTGATCCGATTTATTAACAGATGGGCAATATCAGGTTTATTAGGAGAAAATCTGGGTCTGGAAAGATTCCACACGCAGGGTCTTGTGACCCCCTGAATAATCAGTTTTTTTTTTGGCGGTTCGGATTATCTGATTTTGCTCGAGATTCCTTAGCAGCAGGTGATCATTTTCCAAATCGAGATCCTTGTATCCTGTTAGACTGATAATAAATCTACCCATTCAGTTTTGGATTTTGTAAGTGATTAGGCAACCGTTTGAAGGAACAGACAGGTTTTTTGCGTCTTGAACTGCCTGCATCTGTCTCCTTAAGCAGGATCATAATTGCATATCCCATACCTCCTCTCGCGTTTATGTTATCGTGACAGCGATTCGAACTTATTTACATTTTATGAAAAAGGTAAATTCGACATCCAATCATTAAAATTATGTATCAGGACCGCAGATATGACGATCAGTGCTCGCGCCGGTAGTTTGTAACATTGCGTGCAGTGTACGTTCCTTGCGTTTCTGTTATCCTGATACCGAATCTCAACTAGTTTGTATCATGTTTTGAAAAAGACTTGTGTATAGAAAAATCTATATTGGGATCGCAGAAACGGCGAGCGGTGTTCGCGTCAGTAATTTGTAGTATGGTATATAGTTTCCTACACCTCCTCAAGTTTCTGTTATACTGATAGGAAATCTTGCATAGCGAGCTTATTTTATGAAAAAGACTATGTGAATATGCGATATTCTGTCATTCAAAATTCTGTATCAGGACCGCACATACGACGAGAAGTGCTCGCGATTAGGAGCAGTGCACGTTCCTCGCGCTTCGGTTATCCTGATAGCGAATCTTGCCTAGCGAGTCACAGAAACCGCGAGAGATGATCACGTCAGTAATTTGTTCTACTAGGAGCAGTATACGTTTCCCGCATCTCGCATTTCTGGTAGCAAATCTTCCCTAGCGCGTTTATGTTACGAAAAAGGCTATGAGAATATATAATCATCTAAACTTCTGCGACAGGATCCCAGAACCAACGAGAGGTGTTTGCTCCAGTAATTTGTATTAGGAGTGGAGTATGTATCCCATACCTCCTCGCATTTCTGCTGTCCTGGTAGCAAATCTTGTCTGGTAAGTTTATTTTAGGAGAAACACTATGTGAATACACGATATTCACTTACTGAAAACTTTGTACCTGGATCGCTTATACACCGAGAACTGGTCGCACCGGTGACTTGTAACATCATGAGAACTGTAAGTTTCTCATACCACCTCGCATTTCTGTTATTCTGACAGTGAATCTCACTTAACTAGTTTGGTGCCATATTTTGAAAAAGACTACGTGAATGTGTGATATTCAGCAGAAACGACGAGCGGTGCGCGCGCCAGTAATTTGTAATATTTGCAGCAGCGTACGTTTCCCATACTCTCACATGTCTGTTATTCTGATAGCAATCTTACTTAGCTATTTTGGAAAATGAATGTGTGGTTTTCATTGAAAATTCAGGATATCATAAAATAAATAGTCATGGAATAAAGAAGTTTCATTTTTTCAATAGATCTATTTATAAAAGTATAAAATAAATATATTAATATAGCTCATCTAACATTTTTATGTATTCGAAAATTTTCCGACACATGGATTAGGATAAAATAAGGTTTTAAAAAGAAATTCGGTAAGAGCACACCGAAATCCATGAGAGGTCAAGCTTTCAACTTCCCAAGTGACCAAATGAGCACCAAATTAATTGACTGCAGTATCTCCGTATCAAAAAGTGAAAAATTCGCATGACACACCTATCAATCTTGCGATGGTTCTGATGACATAGCCTCTCGATTCTCGTACGTCCAGAAACCATGAAACTCTATTAAAATACTGACAAAAGTGTCTCCTTGGCCACAAGCCACAAGATCGGCCAATGTGATTTTCTCGGGATCGGCAGGTCGAACCATATCAAAAAGCTCGTCTTTTACATCTTCAAAAGAAACTGCTTCTGAACCGTGAGCCTTCATCTGCTCTTGAATACCTCTGGAATAAAAAAATACAAAAGTTAAACAATACTCGGTGACAGGTATTTACATCAAGGCCAGCATTTGTTTGCAACGTCTACTTAAATAAAAAAATCGGAAAAAACGCATTTATCCTTATTTCCAAGAAAACAAATGTAACAAATGTGATACATCGTTGAATTCGTAGAAAAAGATGATATTAAATACAGGGTGTACTTTTTCTTGGACCATGTAAAAAATAAAGTTGATGATGGTTTCTCAAAAACGAACCATCAGGAATATAATTTAAAAACATCATCATGTAGTGCCTGAAAAGTGACAATCGAAAAGTTTAATTAGTTTTTGATATTGCTTAGTATAAAGTCAGAAGAAAATAAAAATCCCAGTATACCATGAAATTTTTAAAAGTTTCTAAACAGCATGTAAATATGCCCCAAAAGAAAGCAACTTTTTACAAATTTAACCTAAGCTGTTTCCGCCACACGTATTGAGATCCCCATGTACGGACACTCTGTATATAGGTTGGTCTCTAACTGCTACGAAATTTTACCACTTTAGCTATGCTACTATGTTCAGGAGAAGAGTATCACTTTTGTTGCAACTAAGTTCGCAACTTCCCTAAATGTGGTTGGAAGAATTAAACCATATAATCTGGTGTAAGTAACTTTGCAAGTATATTTGGGTAAAAGTTCGAATGGGAGAAGAATTACCTGAAAAAATAATTGAGAGTGAAAGCATCCAAATATCTCTCTTCTTTGATGTCCAATATTTTGAAGAGGAATGCCAGTGCCTGGGGTTCAGCTCTGTTCTCCAATGCCAATACTAGATCTAGGTAAGTCTTGTAGTCCATTTCTCCTGCGTATGTTAAACAAGTTTCAAATACCCTATCTGCAAAAAAAATTATAAACAGTTAATGAATACAGGTAGAAACTATTTTTAAGTTAGGTTCCACTGATAGGATCTAGCATATTCAGTGCTTTAACAAAGACTTTACCTAAAAATGGTTTGGTCAGGGTTCCTGAGCCGTAACTAGCCAATTCAGTTTTGCTGAGCATTCCATTATGGTCTCTATCCAAGTTCAAATAATGCCCATAGACCTTCAATGCAGAAGGCGCACTAAACCAATTTTGTTCTTGCGTCTCCTTACTCAAGTCCTCATCTCTTAGTTCTAGCAGTTCATCCAAAAACGAACAAGCCAATATATCTGAGAAGTCATAGGATTATGAATGTTTTCATTGGTTCTCAAGTTCAGCAGGCAAGACATTATTTTAAATTCCAAGAAAGGTGACACTAACAAAGGGTTTATTATGGATTGCATCCAAATCCTGTTCTCAACCTAGATACCACATAGTCAAGGATTCTCCATATGAGTTCTGATGAAGGTACAATTTTTTCTGACCTGTCAAATGTGTTGAATGTACTTTATTATAACTCATCAACTTACCTAATATTCGAATCCTCCCAGCTCTGGCAACATCTAAGAAGAACAGAAATTTACTAACTGCAGTACAAACATAAAAGCTGTGAAAAGACTCTTCCAGTCCTTTGAGCTGAGGTAGATTAGGCAGTAATTCTATGATGTAGTTCTCCAAATCAGTGGATGTAAGGTAACCCTGACCTGTGGCATCAAACAGTGATAGTCCTACTCGGGTCTGGTCTAACCACACCTTATGCATCACATAATTGAAGATGGACATTATTGGGATTCTGCCTTGAGGGTCACCTTGTTGCAGCTTTGCAAATGTGTGGGCTGAAATATCAAAATTAACTGTATGTTATTATTATTGTTCGCGTATGTTTCAATAGGTAAGAAAACCTTGAAGTACAATAATTATTTTGTTTATACCGAGCCAGCCGCGTAGGCAGAAGAATAAATACCAGGGCACCGCGGCTGCTATGAGGAGTTTAAAGAAACTTTATTATCTGCTTTTTGAACTGCCTATGGTTAGTAGCACCCCAAACATGTGAGCAGTATTTTATCTAGGCCTTGTACAGAGTAAGGAGGTTATGTTGAAAAAAGCACCTAGCTCTAAAAAAATAGCCTAGTGTTTTCTCAGCAGCTTGCCATTATGTGTACGTGCCAGATCAAATCCTCATCGATCTGGATTCCGACCAGCCAAAAAAAAAAAGCGGCTCTGTGGTAGAAGTCGACCATCTATTGAAACCGTATGAGCACTAGTGTGTTCCTTGTCAGTCAAAGTACTGCGTTTTAGAAGTATTAAACTGTACCAGGTTGTTACATCTCTCAAGGTCTCTCGTCAGAGAGAAAGTCACTGCTAGTCTTCTTTTCTCCAGCAGTAGAGATTGATTTGTCACTTTGAATTCCAGAAAGGTTGTCATTGATATGTAAGAAGAACAATGTCAGAGCCAAGACTGATCCCTGAGGAACACCTGTTTGGACATTAAGGGATGAAGATGAGAACCTGTCAGTTACGACGAATATTTACAGCCAGGAAGGACGTCAGCCATATGCAAAACTAATCAAGCCATTACATTCAAGACACTCCATCACCTTACTGATTACAGAAAGCAAAGCTATAGGCCTGTGGTTGTAAATCCCTTTTTTGAGATGGGTTGGACATAAGCAAATATCCAGTTTTCTGGGAAGGTGCCGGATTCGTAAAATATCTGGAAGAACCATGAAAGAATTGGAGCAAGCTCCACTGTACACCTCTTCAATACAATGATAGGACTCAAGTCTGATCTAGAAGCTTTCTTGATGTTGAGCAACAAGGGCACCCATCTTACAGTCTTATGCCTGAATATTACTTCCCACGTGGTGTAGGGAACCCTTTGAATCAGGTGTTGGGGGAAATTCATGGTCGAGTTGACAGCAAAAAAGTTGCTAAGGCAAGCACTTATGCCTTAATATTTGAGTCAGTTACAATGGTTCTATCTTGATATGACAGTGGTGGAGGCCACTCTGTGAGAAGCTCCCTTCAATCTGCTGAGCCAGCATTCAGAACGACTAGGCTGCGATATTACCCTGTGCCTAATTATTTACATCATACTGGTCTTTGACACCCTGTTATGTGTTTCTGGACTATTACACATGGTTTTGGAAAATTATGTACCTGTTAAGTATGGCTTTACTTTCTCCCTAGCCAATGATTGTACTTTCTGAAAATCAGCATAGGTCATCAGTTGCTCTTCAGGAAAGCTCTGGTTTTGATCTAATAATACATATAGCTCTTTTAAATCATCATTATCAAGTAGCTGCAAACTTTTCCTTTTAAATAAATTTGTCCTACAAAAAAAGTTTTTTATAATGTTTTTACCAGAGTAGTGCTTTCTACATTGTTGAATGAGATAATGCACAATACTGGGTTCTTCTAATATCTAGCTAAACTGTAGAACTATGATTCACCTGGCTGCATCTCTCAGCTTCATCCGTAAAGGTTCAGTTTCTTTGGGGATCCTTTCAAAAAACCTTGGAATGCCTTTTGGTGGGGCCTGCCGTTTTGCAGTCCACTCCTTGAGACACTGCTGAAACTTTGAATCCTCAATTGCTTGCAGCTCTTCTTTCGATTTACCTGCAACTGTATAGAAAGATCATTACCAGTCACAACGCGAGAGTATCTTTCTAATACTATAGAAACGAGAAGTAAATAATGGAATTTGTCAAGTGAGTTACAAAAATTTAAATATTACCTTTAATTTCTTCTAGTCGTTTCCGTAATAGTGCTAACTGTGGAGCAACACTCATGTCGGAAAATAATCACAACACAAAACAACGAGTCTCTGCAGTGCTAGTATAGCTTGTAAGTACTAGAATAATCTTTTATTTACATTCGGAAAAAATATTTTCAAAATTTATATGTAATAAACAGTTTCACAACCAAACTTCTGCACAAATAATCATACTTTTACCAGAAACAGAAACCTTCCTTAACCTTTCAGCAGTAGGCATGAACGTCAATAATAGTTTAACTACACAATCATAGATGCCGATCAAAAAGTAGGCATCAACATCAATGCTAATTATAGTTTAGCTTTATATTTATAGATGTCACTAAACGTACCGATTCCTTCTATTCCGACCGAGAAGTAGGCATGAACGTCAGCTCTAGTTCAGCAATACAATCATAGGTGTCTGTTTTGTGTAAGTCGACATAATACTAGGCATGAACGTTAATAAGAGTATAGATGTATAGATGTCACTAACTGTTTCGATTCCTATTCTATTGAGTAGTAATTACAATTTTGATCTCGTAGATGTCAGGTATACATTTTCAGCTGGAAGGTTCAACTCATTCTCAACGACAGGGTCCTTTGACTGAATAAAAAATAAAATTTAGTGTTTCGAACCTATAATCAGCATGTTGCAATTTTTATAATAATAAATTCTAATCCAAAAATAAGTAAAAAAAAATTCCGATACCGGGAATCGAACCCGAGCCTCCTGGGTGAAAGCCAGGTATCCTAGCCACTAGACCATATCGGAGAGCTACCTCCAAGTTTCCTAAATCTCTACTGACTATTCTAATAAGCTGATATATAAATTTTATATATATGAACAAAATTGGTCCGAAGAGATTCCACACGTAGAAACATCTACCCCCTGAATAATTAAATGACAGTTTTTTTGCACTTCGGATCCTCCGATTTTGTTCGAGATTCCTTAACCCTGTAAGACACCTTGTAGCCATATGTCTACAACGATCTTTTAGGTATCTTCTAACGTTTTCTATCCCTTGTACACTCTATTGCTCGATGTAGACATGTGGAAACAGCCTCAAGTTAGGCGCAGTTACCATCCGCCATCTATTAGCGAAATCGAGAAATAATTTTTTAATATGTCAACCGGCAGCTGTTCAGTTCGTTTCGCCGGCGTCGTTGCACTGGCGTGTTTGAGAGATAATTAGGTAGGTAAATTTTCATAAAATACATTAGTATGATATAATATTGGTTGTACATGTCCAAAACACATAATACATGGTAAGATTATCCAAAGTAGCATAGGAGAGTATAGAAAATGAAGTTTGAAAACGATTGTAGCCATATGTCAACATTGAACCTTCATGGTTGAGCCAATGTAAGATACTGTTTTATCCATTTTTGTTTCGTTGCAGCTTGAAAAATGGATCCTTTCGAAAATCTAAAAACCATTTTGGGCGAGGTCTTTTTACAAAAAGAAGACAGACTTTATACCTGTATTGCCGGCTAATCTAGAAATATCCGATATTTCAGATAAAAGTGATTCCGATAATGAAAATTTGGAAGATGATGTGTTACGCCTCGGAAGTAATGATGCAGATGATGTAAATCCGTTGCCTTGCTCAAGTAGGTCTACAGTTGAAGTTATTCAGAATAACAGTAGCTCCTCGGATGAGTCAGATGACGAAGAAATAAAACCAATAGCTTCTAAAAGAAGGAAGAAGAGCAATCGAAGGATCCAAAAGGCTGATGTCGTATATAATTGGGTAGAGGAAGATTTACCTAATTTTGAAAAACCTACGTCAGATGTAAACTTTGGAGATGATAATTATCATTATCCATTACAGTACTTTTTAGAGTTTTTCTCATATGAATGCATTGAACTGATAGTGAAGGAATCAAATTTGTATTGTACTCAAATGACTGGGAAAAGTCTAGATACAGATAACAAAGAAGTTACTAATTTTATTGCTATCCTTATCTACATGGGCGTCATTTCTCTTCCTAGTTACAAAGATTATTGGTCGGCTACTCTAAGAATTGAATCTATAGCGAATGTTATGTCACTAAGGAGATTCAAACAATTACGCAGATATATACACTTCAATGATAATTCTTTAGTTGGCAGTTCTCAAGATAGGTTTTATAAAATTAGACCGCTCTTGGACATAGTCAACAGAAACTGCTCTAAGTTTGAGATAGAAAATCGTTTCTCCATTGATGAGACAATGGTACCGTACAAAGGTACACGGGCAGGTAACCTTCGTCAATATATGAAAAACAAACCACACAAATGGGGTTACAAATTCTTCATGAGAGCTGGAGTATCGGGATTGATTTACTCTTTTATTCCATATCAAGGGAAAAATACTTTTTCTTTATTAGATGGCACTGCCATGCAGTTAGCAGAAAATGAACTGGCTATGGGAGTTGGTAGTAGCGTAGTTATTGCTCTCACTAAAACCATCCAAAACCCAGCTCACAGCATTGTGTACTTTGACAATTATTTTTCGAGTGTGAACTTATTTTTATATCTAAAGCACAGATTCAACATTTATAGCTTAGGAACTCTTCGGAACAATAGACTAAATGGCTGCCAGCTGATATCTGATAAGGAATTGCTAAAAAAAGGCAGAGGAAAGTATGACTACAAGTCCACAAACAGGGAATGCATAATTGTCAAATGGGCTGACAATAAATGTGTTTTGATTGGAAGTACAATTCATGGTGTATCCCCTGAAAATACGCTTCGTCGATATTGCAAAGAAAAAAAAGGTAAAACGAATATACCTTGTCCATCCATTATTATGGAGTACAACAGGCATATGGGAGGTGTTGATAAGTCAAATTCGCTGGTCGGGCTTTACAGAACTCCTGGTCGTGCTAAGCGGTGGTACTTCCCGATTTTCGCCTATATCATCGACATGTGTATAGTCAACGCATGGTTACTATACAAAGAGAACAATAAAAATGAAAAGAAGTGTATGCCCCTAAAAGAATTTAGATGTGATATTGCAAAGGGCTTGTCCACCACTGGGAAACCGAAACCTGGAAGGCCGGTATCATCACCTAAGTCCAATTCAATAATAATACACCCAGTCGTTCCAAGACCTTCAGATGTTACCAGAAAGGATACTGTTGGTCATTGGCCAGTTCATACGACAAAGGGAAGATGCCGAATGTGCACTACGGGATTTTCTCGAATAATGTGCCGAAAATGTATGTGTCGGCTATGCCTAAATGATAAAAATAATTGTTTTGTTCATTTTCATCTGTGAGATAGATTCCTTTATGTTATAATTTTCACATTTGTCTCACCTTGTATATTTTTTATACGGAATATATTGTTTTTCGTTTTTGATGGAAATACTTTGATTTTTTTTGTAATAAAATATTATTGCAATTTTTAATGTGTTTTGTTACAATTATATTTTTAATCCGCTTATAGACCGTAACGGTCAATGTTGACATTTGGCAACAATTGCAAAGTACACTTTCTAATAACAATGACTTCAATATATGGATCTAAACTTGTTCCTACAGTGATTTTTTATAGCCAGTGAAAATTTACGAATTTTAACTTAAAAAATAATAGGAGTGAACCTTACAGGGTTAATAGCAGGAAAACATTTTCCAAATTGACATCTTTACATTCCTATATCCTGATACCAAACCACGCCAAACTAGTTTTGTAAAAAGGATTGGTATGTAAATGGCTGATATTCAACCATTTAGAAGCGCGTATCACGACCAGAGTGACTAATTACACTAACTATTGTAGTCCTTGACTTTGTCTGGTTTCTGGGCAACCAGGACTGACAGATTCGACTAACGTACATCAGACAGTGACTAATGGGCAAAGGTCCTACTGACCGCCCAGACAAATAAATGACGAATAGTAGTAACTATTGTAGTGATCTGATACATTTATGGAAAGTCAAAATCATGTTTACTGGGAGAAAATCCGGGGCAGGAAAGATTCCACACGCAGAGTCGTGTGCCCCTTGTATACTTAAATGGCAGTTTTTTGCGCTTCAGGTCCTCTGATTTTGTCCGAGATTCCTTAGTAGCAGAACATTTTCCAAATCGACATCCTTGGATTTCTGTCATCCTGACAGTAAATCTTGCCCATCCAGTTTCGCAGAAATGGCGAGAGGTATGCATGTATATTAGAAGCAGTGCACGTTTTCCATACCTCCTCGCGTTTCTGTTATCCCGATAGCAAATTTTAACCAGCTATATATTTCTCTCATTTTGTAAAAATGATTGATGTGTAAATGTATATTCAGTCATTGATGAATGTGTATCAGGATCGCAGAAACGATGAGAGCTGTACGCGTCCGTGATTTCTAATACTAGGAGTAGCGATCGTTTTCAACACCTCCTCGCGTTTCTGTTATCCTAATAAAATTTTATTTAGCTGGAATCTAGCTAGATTTGTCTGAATTTGTAAGAAATATTGAGGTCTGAATGTGTGATATTTTTTGAACTAATTTTAACTGTGTATCAGGACCGCAGCTCACGACGAGAGGTGCTCGAGTCTGTAATTTGTAGTAGTACATACCTCCCCGCGTTTCTGTTATTCTGATAGTAAATTTTACCCAGCTAGATTTGTGTCATGTTATAAAAAGGATTGATGTTTGAGTATCTGATATTCAGTCATTGAAAATTGTATATCAGGATCGCAGACATGACGAGAGATGTTCGCATCTATAATTTGTAATACTGGAAGTGCGCGTTTTACATACCTCGCGATTTTGTTATCTTAATAGCAACTTTTCCCCAGCTAGTTGTATCTCATTCTGTAAAAAAGATTAATGTGTGAACCTGTGATAATGATCATGTATCAGGATCGTAGTATAAGTATTCTACTACATTAGCAGCATTTGCTCCTTCAAGAAAATATCAAATTTTTGAAAATATAGATTATAGAACCTAGAACTGCTGAAAATAGATACTAAATGAATAACCTACATTCAGAATAAAAAAGCTCGGGAACTCAAATGAATAAAAAAATTAACTTAACCTTTTGAATGTATAATGAGCATGACTGCTATTGCAAAAATAAAAAGAGTCGTTTTCCGATACCGGGAATCGAACCCGAGCCTCCTGGGTGAAAGCCAGGTATCCTAGCCACTAGACCATATCGGACAGCCACTTTAATTTTTCCTCAAGCACTACCAACTATTGTAGTAATCTGTCACATTTTCAGATGGTCAACTTCATGTTTACTGGGAGAAAATCTGGTTCAGAAAAGATTCCACACGTAGAGTCGTGTGTCCCTTGAATAATTAAATGGCAGTTTTTTGCTCTTCGGATCCTCTGATTTTGTCCGAGATTCCTTAGTAGCGGGAGAACATTATCCAAATCGACCTCCTTGCATTCTTGATATCCTGACAGTAAATCCTATCCATACAGTTTTTGATTTTGTAAGGGAAGTTTGTGTAAAGTGCGTTTAGCTATACGAGAATCCTGTATGAAAATCGCAAAAATGGCGAGAGGTATACGAAAAATTGATTTATAATATTAGGAGCGGTGCACGCTTTCTATATCTCGTCGCGTTTCTGTTACCCCAATAGCAAATTTTAAGAGAGCTGTTCATGTCCGTGATTTCTAATATTAGTAGCAGCGAACGTTTTCAATATCTCCTCGCGTTTCTGTTATGCTGATGTCAAATTTTATCCAGCTGGAACCTAGTTAGATTTCTCTCGTTTTTAAAAATGATTGAGGTGTGAATATGTGATATTCAATCATTGATGATCCCGTATCAGGATCGCAGAAACGACGAGAGCTGTTCATGTCCGTGATTTATAATATTAGGAGCAGTTAACGTTTTCAATACCTCCTCGCATTTCTGTTATCCTGATATAAAATTTTATCTAGGTGGAATCTAGATAGATTTGTCTGATTTTGTAAAAAAGATTGAGGTGTGAATGTGTGGTATTTATTGAACTATTGTTAATTGTGCATCAGGACAGCAGCTCACGACAAGAGGTGTCGAATCTGTAATTTGTCGTAGCAAGATTAGTGCATCTTTACATACTTCCCCGCGTTTCCGTTATTCTGATAGCAACTTTTAACCAGCTAGATTTGTGTCATTTTATAAAAAGGATTGAAAATTGTGTATCAGGATCGCACATGACGAGAGATGTTCGCGTCTCTAGTTTGTAATACATACCTCTTCGCGTTTCTGTTATCTTAATAGCAACTTTTCCCCAGCTAGTTGTACCTCGTGCTGTAAAAAGGATTGATGTGTGAACCTGTGATAGGGATCATGTATCAGGATCGTAGGGACGACGAGAGGTGTTAGCACTTGTAATTTCCAAATGTAATATAGTTTAGCTGCATTTGCTCCTACAAGAAAATATTAAATTTCTGAAAATACGTAGAGTATAAAAACTACAACTGCTGAAAATAGATATTCAAGGAATAACCTACCTTCAGGATAGAAAAGCTCGATAACTCAAATGAATAAAAAATGTAACTTAGCGTTTTGAACGTGTGATGAGCATGAGTCCTATTGCAAAAATAAGAGTCGTTTTCCGATACCGAGAATCGAACCAGAGCCTCCTGTTGTGAAAGCCAGGTATCCTAGCCACTAGGCCATATCGGACGGCCAGTTTTAGTTTTCGTAAGGCCCTACTGATTGTACCATTGTAATGATCTGATACATTTACAGATGGAGAAAATGATGTATACTGAGAGAAAATCTACTAGATTTCCCTCACTTTGTAAAAATGATTGTTGTGTGATATTCAGCCATTGAGAATTCTGTATCAGGATCGCAAACACGACAAGAGATGTCCGTGTCTGCAATTTGTAATATTAGGTGTACTGAAACAAATTATATCCGAAATAATGTCTTACTGCTGGGAAAAGAAAAGCTCATCGATAAACCGATAAAAAAATGAGAAACTAAGAATACAATATGATCTTGCCCTCAGAAATATAAATAATATCGATAATACTATCGATAGTACGTATAAAATGACAGAAAGAATAGAGGTGATCGAGAAGCCAAATCAATAAAAAAGTAATTTTACCTTTTGATTGCATAATGAGCATGTTGCAATTTTCATAATTATAAATCCTATGGTAAAAAAGGTTTCAATACCGTCTCGCGTTTCTGTTATCCTGATATCAAATTTTACTTAGCTGGGATCTAGCTGGATTTGTCTCATTTTGTAAAAATGATTGATGTGTGTGATATTCAGTCATTGACGATCGTGTATCAGGATCGCAGAAATGACTAGAGCTGTTCGCGTCCGTGATTTCTAATATTAGGAGACTACTAGAAAGGTTTCAATGCGTTCTCGCGTTTCTGTTCTCCTGATATCAAATTTTACCTAGCTGGAATCTAGCTAGATTTGTCTCATTTTGTAAAAATGATTGATGTGTGATATTCAGTCATTGACGATCGTGTATCAGGATCGCAGAAATGACTAGAGCTGTTCGCGTCCGTGATTTCTAATATTAGGAGACTACTAGAAAGGATTCAATACGTTCTCGCGTTTCTGTTCTCCTGATATCAAATTTTACCTAGCTGGAATCTAGCTAGATTTGTCCCATTTTGTAAAAATGATTGATGTGTGATATTCAGTCATTGACGATCGTGTATCAGGATCGCAGAAATGACTAGAGCTGTTCGCGTCCGTGATTTCTAATATTAGGAGACTATTAGAAAGGTTTCAATACGTTCTCGCATTTCTGTTCTCCTGATATCAAATTTTACCTAGCTGGAATCTAGCTAGCTTTGTCTCATTTTGTAAAAATGATTGATGTGTGATATTCAGTCATTGACGATCGTGTATCAGGATCGCAGAAACCACGAGAGCTGTTCATGTCCGTGATTTCTAATATTAGGAGCAGCGAACATTTCCAATACCTCCTCGCGTTTCTGTTATCCTGATATTAAATTTTATCTAGCTAGAATTTAGCTAGATTTCTCTCATCTTTGAAAATGATTGAGGTGTGTGATATTCAATGATTGATGATCGTGTATCAGGATCGCAGAAATGACTAGAGCTGTTCGCGTTCGTGATTTCGAATATTAGGAGACTACTAGAAGGGTTTCAATACCGTCTCGCGTTTCTGTTATCCTGATATCAAATTTTGCTTAGCTGGAATCTAGCTAGATTTGTCTCATTTTGTAAAAATGATTGATGTGTGATATTCAGTCATTGACGATCGTGTATCAGGATCGCAGAAACCACGAGAGCTGTCCACGTCCGTGATTTCTAATCTTAGGAGACTACTAGACAGGTTTAAATACCTTCTCGCGTTTCTGTAATCCTGATATCAAATTTTACCTAGCTAGATTTGTCTCATTTTGTAAAAATGATTGATGTGTGTGATATTCAGTCATTGACGATCGTGTATCAGGATCGCAGAAATGACTAGAGCTGTTCGCGTCCGTGATTTCTAATATTAGGAGACTACTAGAAAGGTTCCAATACGTTCTCGCGTTTCTGTTCTCCTGATATCAAATTTTACCTAGCTGGAATCTAGCTAGCTTTGTCTCATTTTGTAAAAATGATTGATGTGTGATATTCAGTCATTGACGATCGTGTATCAGGATCGCAGAAACCACGAGAGCTGTTCATGTCCGTGATTTCTAATATTAGGAGCAGCGAACATTTCCAATACCTCCTCGCGTTTCTGTTATCCTGATATTAAATTTTATCTAGCTAGAATTTAGCTAGATTTCTCTCATCTTTGAAAATGATTGAGGTGTGTGATATTCAATGATTGATGATCGTGTATCAGGATCGCAGAAATGACTAGAGCTGTTCGCGTCCGTGATTTCTAATTTCAGGAGACTACTAGAAGGGTTTCAATACCGTCTCGCGTTTCTGTTATCCTGATATCAAATTTTACTTAGCTGGAATCTAGCTAGATTTGTCTCATTTTGTAAAAATGATTGATGTGTGATATTCAGTCATTGACGATCGTGTATCAGGATCGCAGAAACCACGAGAGCTGTTCATGTCCGTGATTTCTAATATTAGGACACTACTAGAAAGGTTTCAATACGTTCTCGCGTTTCTGTTCTCCTGATATCAAATTTTACCTAGCTGGAATCTAGCTAGCTTTGTCTCATTTTGTAAAAGTGATTGATGTGTGATATTCAGTCATTGGCGATCGTGTATCAGGATCGCAGAAACGATGAAAGCTGTTCACGTCCGTGATTTCTAATATTAGGAGCAGCGAACAGTAGATGTCTTATGGGGATTCGGTCTCAAAACTTCCAAAATCCGCCACCAGAGGCGCTGGCGTCGCGCGCCATTGACAGGTTGTTGGACGGAATCTGTAATCGAAATTCATGAGTTGGGGATTCCGCCGCTAGATGGCGCTGTCAAACCAAACGGAATCTGTGTGTCATTGGACACCTGTCATGCGTCATTGGGCATCTCACGCATAGATGGCGTTAAAACGTCATCTGTCATACGTCATTGGACACCTGTCATTGATGGGTTGAGCATCTCGCGCATAAATGGCGTAGATTTGTTTGGCGGTGTACAAACCTAACGGAATCTATGCGTCATTGGACAGCTGCCATTGATGGGTTGGGCATCTCGCGCATAGATGGCGCCGATGTCGCACCTGTCTGGTGTTGGCGTGGATTACGGGGGGCAACGTGTATACAGGGGTGCATCGAAAAATAGCGGATCGATGGACCGACGGTATATCGTTAAATCGTATATAGCAAGGCGTGACCTAAATAGCGTGGTGGGCTCCTCTGGTCGGTCGGTCGGTCGGTCAGAATGTCTTATAACCTGTATACGATGTACTGTTATTATTATACAGGATGATACCGTTCAAAATGAAAATAGTATAGACATTCTGACAATTATTTCGCAAACCAGAGGTATTTTCAATAAAACTACAATAATACGTTTAATATTTTATTGAAAATAGAAAAAACTACATAGGTAATATGATATTTGAAAACCAGTGGCGTAGACGTTCAACATTTCTCTGGGTACAGGAAAATTGTCCGTTGGTGTGGCATGGATTGGAATCAGCAACAAAGTTTCCAGTAGCACACGGTGTACCATCATACTTGCAAACATCAATAATGTTGGGAAAAACACCAAAAATGTGACATTTCTTGAGTAAAAAGTTTGCTTTCTGTTCTCCACGAACGTAGACATAGTCAGCCGCATATATCACCTTATTTTTAATTATTTCATTTAACTTGGAATATTTAACGTCGCCGGAAGAATATTTAAGCCCATGGAAATTCTTCTCCAAGTAAGCGACAGTTTTCTTGTCTTTAGTATTTAATGTAGAAAAAGGTTGCGGAGGTGTAAAGATGTAATGACTTTTCTTGAAACCAATTTCGATACATAGTTCTTTAGGTACGAATAATCCGTCAACTGTAAAGCCTTGAATGTCAACAAACGCGATCCTCATGATGTCTGATGCGGAACTGAGAGTCCTTCGTTGCTTACGAGATGGTTTTAATAACTTCGGTGAGGGGGAAGTACTCGATTAAGCAGTCATGTATAATGATGCAGTAGGCCTTGGTGTTGGTTGGAAAGCCAGTATCGGCTTCGATATCCAATCTAACATCAACAGTTGATGATTTCATGGTTTCCTCTTGTTTGGAACAGTCAATAACAAACAAAGCGCGATTTTTAAAAGCGGTATAATCTAAAAGACATCTCTTCAGAGGAGAAGAAGAAGTTGTATAGCTGGTTTGAAAGTCGCTATAGTTGAAATGAGCTTCAGTAAAGTGATTGTTTGCAAAGTCCAATTGCATACGTTCGTTGGGATAGTATTCACCATTTAAAGATACTCGAATACTAGCAGCATTCACGTGATCAAACAGGGTAGGGTCTGAGGTTGCGACGTCACGTTTACCGGTTTGGAAACATACTATAATGAAACGTGGTCTTTCGATTGCGGTGCTAGTTTTAACTGACCATATTTCTCTTCTCGCATCTGCGGTAATTGCAGGCAGTTCATTCAGATCCCATTTTCTAAACGGTATAAGTATCGGCTTATCAGTTTGAATAGCTTTCAAAAGTTGTTCTTTCACATCATCACTCGGGTAAATATGTTTGATTTTCAGTTCCATGCTTTCAATAGTTATTTTCGCTGTCGTCGTCGTTCCAGTTTTTTCCTTGATAATGATACAATCGTTATCGTTTCTAGCTCTCACAAATCTGAGAGTTTGTCTGCCACACGTAATCATAGGATAATCATTGAAAATGTTGAAAATATGTTTAAGCGGCATTAGCAAGCTAAAAGACTTGTTATGTGTTGACGCCATTATAGGTGTTGAAGGATAGTTCCATCCAGCTATAGCCATATGATTTGAGTCTTCCTCACTGTAACATACGTAAGCTCGGACAGTACTTACAATACCAGGATCACGTACTGTTTCAACTTCTCTAGCGGATTCACTGTAAGTGCAAGAGTCAAATAGGAAGGCACCAAAGTTTGGAGCTAAAGATACATCTCCTGCTCCTCCTCCTCCAGTTATTTCAACTTTTCCTTTGATAGATAGAAGGGAAGCGTTCATTGCAAAGAACGAATCTACTTGATTGATGCTAAATTCCACAACATCATTACAATTAAATGACTTGATGAACGGCGTATAAGATCTATACTCAGCCTTGCGAATAGATTCATCGAATGCTGGAGATCGATATAGATCAAACATCGGAGAAGTATGTGATGCTGCTGCTGCTGCCTCCTCAGTTTTTCTCTTTTTGTACATGATTCTTGTTGTTGTTGACATGATATCCAAGTGAGCGTAGAAACAGGATATTTGATGTAGTTAGTAGTAGATGTCGTCGCTTAGGTGCTTGGGGTAATACTGAAGTTGCCTTGGAAGCACCACTATGTCTTATAATCACTAATCCCATCTGCGCTTCGCTCTCAACTCCAACACAAGAGTACTAGTTTCACCTTGAAAGTTTACAGGACGACCGTCTTGATCTAAAGCCAACACTGTGATGTTGGTTATTTCTTGTTTCGGTATAACAGGTAGATATAGTAAATTTACAGGTGTTTCGACTATAGCGTATCCAGGATCGGCTGTCACAGCAAATTCGTAGATCGTGTGTGCAGGCGTGTCTCCGTCAAAGGCTCCCGACGTAATGTTAGCATCAAAGTGTATGGTTGATACTTTTATTATGTTTACAGGTAAATCAGAAGAATGCTTTTGACCAGGATTAAGAACTTTTTTCGAGAATCCCAATAGATGTCCAAGATTATTCGGTTCTGTAAAAACTATTTTATAATACTTGCTAAAGATTTCACATTGCAGTGTATTATTGTTAGGTTTTAGAGAAAAATAATCATCCGGAGGAGCAACTTCATTTTCAAGATTCATTTGCGTTCGTATAAATGTTTCTATGTCGGTAATTTCATAACAACCTGTCGGAAACTCGATGACTTTTAATTGACCACCACCACCACCTATCCGGTCGATATAATAAAATTTATCTCCTTTTTCAATATTCGGTATGGAATTGTATGAAGTAAAAGACCTAAGCGCCAATTCATAATCTTTTTTCGGATCCAACACTATCGGTGTTGAAGGACGAAATGAAAATATATGAGTAGTGCTATTGACTCTCAACAACTGCGACATGATGAATGAAAAAATATAGCTGTGTACTAAGCATTTATTCAAGTTTTTTTTTTTGTTTATTTTCGAATGGATAATTTACAGAAATAACAATTTGCTTGAGCAGTAGCCGGTCCATCCCAATGTGTTGTCCAATCAGGTCTGTTGTAGTGAACATAGCATGGAAGTCGTATTTGAAGATCAAAATTGGATGTGTATTCTGCAGGCAGTTTGTGCCATATACTCAATAATTCTGCAGGTCTCACATTGCTTATTAAATATTCCAGCGGCGGAATATTCTTCTCAAACTCTTCTAATGTAAATTCCGATAATGTTTTATTATCCATCGTTGTTGTTGTTATTGTATAGAAATTTCAAACACAATTGTCCGCAATTAACTTGATTATAAGTTTGGTAAGGATCGTTGTTGTAGAAAATTTTAGCGTTTTTCAGATATCGAACAAGTTCCTGTGGAGGCTTCAGGTTACCAAATGAATCGAAATACTCAACGTTGTTGTTTATCTTTTTATAAGCTACCCAATGAGTTCCGTTGTTTTGTGAAATATCTAAGTTCACGACGGCGCATTCTCTTTTACGTGGACCGTCTCGTGGTAAAGTGTCACGCATGAAGACACCTCGGAAATGAGGTATGTTCAAGAGCTTCGCATATTGCTTTATTTCATAATCATAAAGCGCTTTCTTGGGTAGCTTGATGTTTAGTTTTTTTGACTTTTTTTTTTGAGGTACAACCCATAACCACCTTTAGCATTTTTTCTCAAATACAATCCTTTGCCCAAAGACTCCATAGCTTTGTTATGGCGATGGTCTTCCTCCAATTTCTTTTGTGCATTCTTGGCATCAACGACCGTTTTGGCCACACCTGCAGCTCCCCCTGCGAGCGCCCCCAAGGCACTTAATCCGGCGAAAAGGGGGATCAAGGGTAGGAATCCCCCAGATTTTCCTTCGATCGGAATTATTCTCGGTAGTCGAACTTTATGTTTTCCACCTGCACTCTTCACCGCTAATCTTGCCGCTTTAAGAGCAACCAATGCAGACTTTTTTAATGTCGTGGTGGTGGGAGCATTTTTCTTCAAGGACTTTGTGATTTTCGTGAGAACACCTCGTCGAAAAGATGATTTCTTCTGCCCCATACCCAATTTTCGCTTAACTTTCATTGCGGTGGTTGTTAGCCAAGCTGCAGTCTTTTCTCCTAGTGAAGCGTCAGGTGCTTTTACACGTTCCCAGGCTCGGTTCTCAAGAATCCAATCAGCTTTGTGTCTGTCTTTCAAATTTTTGTATAAGGCGTATGCAATATCGTGGTCTCTTGCAGCACGATCCAATGGGTTCTTTCCAGGATCTCCTCGTGCTAACCTCTTCTTTAATTTAGTCCCCGCTGAAAATATACATATACATGTGTGAGAATGAAAAAAAAAATATCCTAATCTGTCGCACACTTACGTCCCAGGAACTGATACGAAGGTACGTGGAGTTCTATCGGAAGATTATTTATCAGAGAGTTTACAACACCTTCACCCTTGTACGTTAACATGAGAACTGTTGATGATGCGTTAGCAATATCTACATATATACTTTTACACATTCCTTATTCGAACGCCACACGATGAAGGTTGTTCAACAAGAGCAGTCATTACCCATTGATAACTTGGATTTTACAGCAAAAACTCAACATAGTAAACATGGTAAATTGTTACCGAATTCGTTTCGCGCTATCATCTGCGGACCAAGCGGATGTGGAAAAACGAACGTAATGCTAGCGCTGCTTTTCCATCCAAACGGTGCTAAGTTTAAAAATGTTTACGTTTATTCAAAATCGTTGTATCAACCAAAGTATCAACTGCTTCAAGAAGTGATTTCCGCTGCTAAGGGTGTTGGCTATTTCCCATTTAAGGATAACGAGGAAATTATAAGTCCAAGTAAGGCTAAAAATAGCTCTATATTTATATTTGACGACGTGTCGTGTGACGGTCAGCAGAAAATTCGAGAGTATTACTCCATGTGTCGTCATAAAGATATCGATGCTGCATATCTCTGCCAAACATACTCTAAAATTCCAAAACAGCTCATACGAGACAACTGTAACATTATAGTACTATTTAAGCAGGATGAAATTAATCTAAAACATATATTTGATGAGCATGTATCTCCAGATGTTACTTTTGATGAATTCAAAAAGATGTGTTCGGAATGTTGGGCAGAAAAGTACGGTACGTTAGTTATTGTTAAAGACTTTCCTCTTAATTATGGTCGATACAGAGTAGGATTTGATAAGTACATAAAATTGTAGGCTTATCATGTACGCCATCATTCAGTAACATGATGTCAAAGGACCAAGTTGCCGTTGCTAGTCATAAAAGAAAGATCGCAGAACTTGCTCGAGCTATACGTAAAAAGTATCTTACTTTAAAGTTAGGTCGAACTGCAGAAGATGAATCTATTAGAAAACTTTTCAAACCAATATCTGAACCTCTTAAGCAAATAGCTAAGACTCAGCAGCATCCTTCATTTATTATTAAAAAAGAGGAAAAATTGAAACAGGATGATGATGATGATGATGATGTATTCACACAGAACCCAAACTATCTCAATTTAGAAGACGTGGCTTCAACTGATGAACAAGGTAATATACCGCCGAGACCTGAAACACCACCACTACCTGAAGAAATGCGTCCTGCTGATTTTTCACAAGAAGCAATAGAAGAATACTTAGATCAATATCCCCCAATAAGCCATAATTATTTACAAGATTTTTGGACACAAAACGATAAAATTGATAAAAATTATGGACCTATATATACCGACAACATTGGTTGGATGTTAGGTAAACGCCGAATTAAATTTGATAGAGCGACTGGCCAAATACAGATATTACCTGAGGGGACAAACTTAGCAGGTACATGGTTTCGTGGCACACCTGGGCTGTATCAACTTTTATTCTATAATGACCCAAACTATGCAGATGCAGATTTACAACCCTATAAAAATCTATTGCAAAGTACCGGTGTTCATTTAGATTCGCTTGGACGCCTAAAAGGTTCGACAGGATTTAAATATAATCACATTATTAAGCCTCTCTTTAAAGATGTGCAGAAAAATAAAGGTACAATTGTCACACGATCAACATCTACAAAAATACGTAGTCCACTTAGTCGATCATTAACAAGATCCACTCCCTCAACAACAACAACAACAACAACAACAACATCATCAACATCAAAACCGCCAACAGGAAAAGGTATCGGTGATTACTTGACATACAACGAGGAACCAATCGAATACGTGTACTGGGATGATCCCAATGAATTAATCGATCGACTTAAACTCCTTATGGCATCTCAGGAAGCTGGCAATACGTCGCATGATAATGAAATAGTAGCCATCCTCAACGAGCTAAAAGAAGCTAATATAATACAGTAATCTAGTTCCTTGGTCTTTCATTTACACGATGAGTCTTGATAAATTCGGACGTCGCTTTGATAAACAAAAGACACTTCCGTATATGCGTACACCGCCAAAGTTAACACTACCCCATACTTCTGATGGAAATGTTGACTTCAAGAACGTAAAGTTGTGTAATATAAAAGATCCCACAGATAATTCAGATGCGGCAACTAAAAAATACGTAGATACTTCAGTGATTGATTTAAAAAAAATAACAGCAAAAACAGATCAAATAACAGAGTTTATTTCGAGAAATCCGCCTACTTCTGGTAAACATATGGCAACAAAAAAATATGTAGATGACTCTATTGCAAATATAACAACAAGAATAGAACAGGAGTTGGCTACAATTAAGTCTCATACCGATTTGACTCCAATACGGAAAAATATCATTGATTTATCCTCTGAATTACAACTTTTGCAAGGACGCACATCATATATATCATTGAAAACAGACGATCTTGCTAAGCGTATAAAGCCGATGGAACAACAATTTAAAGCGTTAAAACATGATGACGTACGCCAAGGAGAAGCTACAACTAGTTAACGAGCTGCACAAGCCTGCTCGAAAAAATTATCTAAGACGACGTACCATCATTAAAGGCTTAGACGATTTATGGCAGACGGACTTGGCTGAAATGCGACCTTATGCTCATCAAAATAAAAATTTCAAATTAATTCTCGTCGTAATCGATTCTTTTTCCAAGTTTATGTGGACTAGACCGTTAAAGACAAAGACGGGTGAGGAGATAACTCGTGCGTTTTCGGATATCCTCGCACATACGGAACGTACGCCGAAAAATCTACAATCTGATCAAGGTAAAGAATTTTACAATAGTAAATTTCAAACTTTAATGAAGAAGCATGATATTAATCATTATAGTACATATAGCATCAAGAAAGCGGCCATTGCTGAAAGAGCCATAAGGACGTTGAAAAATAAACTTTACAAATACTTTAGCTTAATGGGATCGTATAAATGGATTGATATATTACAAAGCATTACCAATGAATACAATGGAACACGTCATCAAACCATCGGATGTAAACCATCACAAATTAATAAATCCAACGAAAAATGTATCTTAAATCGAAAATATACTCATTTAAAAATCGCGGGCCCGCGTAAGTTTAAAGTTGGTGACATTGTACGCATCAGCAAAACCAAAATGCTATTCGACAAGGGATACGTTCCAAGCTGGACAACGGAATTATTTAAAGTTACTAAAATTAATATTACCAACCCTGCAACGTACATGCTCGAAGATATGCAAGGTGCACCGATCAAAGGAGCCTTTTATGACGAAGAATTACAGAAAACAGCCAATCCAGATGTTTATTTAGTTGAAAAAGTTTTACGTCGTAAAGGTAAAAAAATGTACGTCAAATGGCTTGGCCTTGATGCAAAACATAATAGTTGGATTGACAATGATGCGATCGTCTAGGTGTATGGGGTGGGGGGGTTTCTGCTAAAAGTGAGTTCTCAGTCGGTTGCAGTCAGTCAGTCAGTCAGTCAGGCAGCTAGTAAAAAAAAAAATGGATACCAGTGCTAGTGGTTCAAGTTGCAGCGAGTTTGACCTCACCACCAGCAGCTCACACGAATCATCTGTAAACTACGACCGTGAGCTGGATGCTATTCTGGAAAGGTACGAAGAAGCGGCCAAGAACGAGGACCATTATCTGCTGTACACGCAGTTTCCAAATGGATCATACCAAATTGGATGCGGTCTAAGCCCAGCGAGATCATTTACTCCTGCTGTAATTGTGTGGAACTCATCACGGTTGAAACTATCTTTCAGTTCCTATGAGTGGGAACAATTAATCACCCAGCTCAATGTGGTAACGGTGAAGGAGACGGAGGAGCAGGAGGAGGAGAAGAACCTTCCTGACAAGTATGATCCTGTCGAAATCGAGTGCGGTGACTATTGCAGAATTCGACGACTAATCTATGATAGTACGAAAATTCTCGAAATAACCAAGCACAACATTAGTTTCTACCTCTCAGAAATGGACGTGAACGCTCTTTTAGAAGCAAATAATGAACTTTTAGTACCGTATATGTCTATGCTAGAAACTGTTGAATTTCCAAGCTATTATTATAATGCGCTTAAGATTGTTCGAGCTAGTTTTAATGATCAAAATTATACGTTTTCAGATGCTATTCAAAAATTGTATACATTTAAGCTCGTAGGCTGTACTTTACAACATATAGCGTTAGGACAACATATATTTTTCTATAGACATAGGATCGCTAATGATCTTGAACGATTTTAATAAAGTTTTTGTAAAAATGCATATCTGTCGTTTCATTATGATATACGTCACGTAACGTGACACGTGACGTGACGTGACACGTGACGTACGTGACGTGACACGTGACGCACGTGACGTGACACGTGACGCACGTGACGTGATACGTGACGCACGTGACGTGATACGTGACGCACGTGACGTGATACGTGACGCACGTGACGTGCACACTTTGTTCAAAAATACCAAAAAGATGTCTTGATAGCCCGAAGAACCGCGCCACAACATCAGAAGTAATGTTAGTATTATGTGTGTGCGTGTTTTTTTTTTTGTTTTTGAACACGCTAAGTTTTGAACTCCAACCACGCACTAACATTGCTTCTGATGTTGCACACCTCTGACGACTCAAGCTATCAGGACATCTTGTTGTTGTTGTTGTTGTGAACTCTTCTTACTAGAAAAATCTAACGAAATCAATAAAACATCTTTTTATAAATATTCATTTATTAAATCTAATTACATACATGTTTGAAAAAATATATATATATATAAATGTTAGTACTACATACATGTTTGAAAAAAAATATATATATAAATGTTAGTACAATAGATAGAGAGAAACTGGAGGACGGATGAACGCTTTTTATATATTTTTTTGTAATTTGTTTGCTGTGATGTTTTTTTTTAAAACTCAATATCGCTGTCTACATCAGATTCATCAAATCGGATTCGGATGTTATTTCTAGACCTATCATGTAAGGCATCTCTGCAAGATTCCTGGTCTTTTAGTTCAAACACTACGCTTTTAAAGCAGCTGTGACACCAATTATACTTTTTTTGGTATACGTTCAAAATAATGTCATGTGCATCGTGAACCTCGTGAGAATGGTCATAGCAGGCAAATAAACGTTTATTTAAAGTTTTATGTATTTCTTTAAATTTAGATAAACAATTTTTACATACGTGTAGGTAATATTGGTCCAGCCAATATCCACTTGTCCATAGACAGTAACTAGAATAATCTTCAAAAACATAACCCCAATCTGATTTTCCTAATATAGTGTGAATTAAATTTGGATCTATTTCTTTGTGACATCTAATAAAGTTAATTCCTGTATATGAAGAATCAAGATCATTTTTGGCTTCTTTAATCATAGCGTGCCATTTATATAAAGGAAATTGTTTCACAATTTCCGTAGTTAATTTCCATGGTAGTGGAGACTGCTCCATGAATTCTACTGCTGATGATGTTATTGATTCGCAAATTTTTCTAACAGCTAACTCTGATAATGTTGGGGCATTCATCTATAACAAAAAAAAAACGCTATTATAAGATACTGTAATGCCCCCACGGAAGTGTGTCAAAACTGTTCGGAATTAAATAACGTTTGTCGTCATACGGACTTAAACTAATTTTTGACTGTTCAACAGAATATACGTTGTGTGCATACGACCTGATACAGCGTTGTGTAGCTGTTTTTTCCTTAAATTCTTTCAAACATTCAACATAATCCTCAAATGCAATTTTATTTTTAACAACATTGTACTTAACCCCTTTAGATTTTTTAACCACCTTCCCACCCTGCACCTTGTAACTATACATTTTGCTTCGAAGTCCAACAAAATGTGTCATAATTTTACCGTTATTTTCATCTTTCATTAGACCCGGCACCTTTTTGTTCTTACGCAGTATTTTATATATGTTATTTTCAGGATAATCCGAAGTATCAAATTTACTGGAATCAGCTTTAATGATCTCCTCATATGCATCCTCACATTGCAATTCGTAGATAAAACTGTCTGTGTCCATGTACATGAGCTTACACCTTTCTGCACCCATTTTTGGTAGCATATAGGTGTAATGAAAATCGTACATGACTAGTTTCGATAGGTCTAGAATTGCCTGCCCTACATACAGAGGTTTGTTAAACGTTATTTCAGCCTTGTTCAATTCGATAACCACCAGATTTTCCTCTAAAATTGTGCGACTGTGGAACCGAAAACTCGAAATCAAGTTTGCTGCCCCATAGCGACCACCCCAAGATTTAACGATTTTACATACGCGGTGCTTACGTATATTTTCCATGGTCTTACCGAATACTGCATTATTCATTAATTTAAAAAGATTTTTTTCGAAATCATTCCGGGCTGCAGCTCTACATCGAGTATTCAACTCGATGTAGGGTTTCAGCCAGGCTGCTTGTTTAAATTGTAAAATTTTATGGATTTTCGTTAACTTTAACCCATTAGCTAGCATTTGTTTTAAATTTTTATAGTGAACCGTGTACTCTTTTTTATCCGTAAGTGTTGCCATTAATTTCGGCAATTTTACCCCGCCGTCGCTGGGTGGTACGCTACGTTCTGCCGCAAACGGAAAATCTTTGTGTTTATCGTGCAGTTCTTGTGGGTACGATAGATCGACTTGTAGCACGTACCCTACGTCAGAGTCGTCGGGTATTGACATCACATCAAACGATGTTACATCATCTACCCATTTGAACCCTCCGTAGGGTAAGGGTTGCTGCATAGCCTTCCCATATAAGCTATTCACATCCAGGTACATAAGGTACTTGGACGGCTTTTCAGGATCATATTCGGGCATATATTTATTGTTGGCCTCCGAAAATCGGTTGCTACACACCGAAATTCCACCTCTTATAGCATTTTCGTAAAACATCACCATATCTAGATCCTTTAGTAGTTCTAACTTACACCCAGTGTATTTGAGCATACAGTCCCACGTATATCCGGGCATTGTATAGTACCACGCAGGATCCAGACCATAGGTGGAGAAACATTTTTTACGCAATTGCTCAAAAACGTCGGCAAGAAGCAGAATATCTGTTTTTAAATATATATCAGAATACTCTCCTAATGTTTTAATGTTAAACTGTTGCCAAACAGATTGCGCATGAGCATACTTCTCGTCACTTACACTTTCATCGTTTAATTTATTGTAAAATTTTTCAATTGGGGGCAAAGTCGTTTCATTTAATTTTTTCAACGAATCAATGTAATCGTAACAGAAAACTCCTTTCTGTGTTAATAATTTGAATTTATCTTCATCTAAATTTTGAAATTCCCTTTGTAAAATTTTCTTTTCTGATACTGCTAAAATTGAAGCTAATTCATCAAGAGACGCCCCCATAAATCGAAAAGAGTCTATAAACCGCAATTTAATGTTATTTTCATCTGAGTGCAGCGTAAAGGAGATGTATTTATCTTTGTTGATGGGAAGTAGACTTAAGCGACCTTTTTTACATAAATTCGAAATCATAAAGTGACTATCGTACCCACTTAAATTATGGAATATAACCGGCACAACAAACAATTTTCTAAAGTTCAGATTGCATGCTTGGTGTGCGTAACCTCTGAACTCTCCACTGAAATGGTTGTGATCTCTAACGATTATGTCTTTTTTTGTTTTTGAAAATCTCTTACCGCAAATATGACATGATGTTGCCTTACATGTGTCTAATTTTTCAATCATAGGTACGCTTGTTTTTATTTTTGAGTTTACAAATTGCGCAACACCAGCCATACGATTTGCAAACCAATCCATACAATCTGCACCTCGAAAGCTCTCGAAATAAGAAAGGCTATCATCATAGCTGCATTTTACATAGAAACCAGCACTATACGGAACGTGTTTTTGATATTTTATGGTTTTAGTTAAATTTACGACGCTACTTTCTTTATGATTTTCTAATTGACATTCAAAATCTGCATAAACAACAAAAGGAGTATTTTGTTGGTATGTAAAGTTTTTAAATTCAACGCAGCTCTCTTTAGGAAGGTTAATTTTATATTTATTAAATTTAGAACACAGTTTTTCATGTTCAACTAATTTATTTTGCTGATGGAAATAGTTCAGACATCTATCGCAAATAAATTTTTTCTCACGATGTTTATTTAACTGGCTACTAATAAGACGCGAAAGATTTTTAATCCAACAATAGTGATATTTAATTTCATCGATTGAATCATTATCTTCATTTGCTGGCGCTGGTGGAGGAGCATCATAATCATTTAAACGCGGATAATATTTATTTTGAGCTAAAAGTAAATTAACATGCGTATCCCGTTTATTTTCCGTTAATCTTGCTGGTACTACTATGTAAAATGATTTTTTTTCTGTTTCGATCAATTCTAAAGCGTAAACATTGACTGAAATGTTATTCATCTTTTCAAATTTTGAAATTTTTGTTAGCAGCATAGGACTATCTAAATTTTCTGTTTGTAAAACGTCAGTAAAGTGTGGATATGAGGAGGTTAGTTCTGCATGTCTTTTTTTGCTAGGAGTCCGAAGAGCGCTTACAATGGCCCAGTAAAAGCAATTTTGATCTATATTTTTAATGTTTATACAAGCATTTTTCCTTATAATCGGTTCTGGTAGTCTAATATAAGATGAACCGTTTCCCAATTGATATTTACTGATATTAACAACTAAGGAAATAATTTTATTTAACGCAAATCCCGAATCTTTTTCAGCAAATTCCGATAATTCGTTTAAAAGTTTATCTTTCACATATATCTTAAACCACTCGTCTATTTGAGTTGATGTATCAATAATATGATTTTTAGTATTAATATATTTAATTCCCAAAATTTCATTATCCCCCGATTTCCTAATAAACTCCCCGCAAAATGTTGTATTTACTTTGAGCGCACAATGGGTGTTCAAAATATTCCTAATTTTCCTTTTAAAAACAACTACACAATCTGCTAAAAATTGATTCAAGTCCTTATGACGCAAATTAGCTATGGAACCGGTTTTTATTCTACTTTGAAAGCTCGATTCTACATTTTCCCATCTAACCCTCTGACCCAATGTTAAGTGAAGTCCTGCCCCAATATGTCTAGTTAAAATCAACTTTCTAAAATGTTTAAAATGCCCCAAATTTGTTTCTACTTTTCTACAGGTCCCTACAGATAATTTATTTTGCCTTCTACTACGAATTACCCGTTTACATAATCTAATTTGTTTTTCTATTCGTTTCAGCCACACTTCCGCGTCTCTGATTGTAAAATTATCAAATAAAATTTTCCGTAGACTAACAATTGATAGTAGAACACCGTCTGTTTGTTTGATGATCTTTTTAACCTTATTTGAAGACATTTGAAAAGACGACATTTTTTTTTTCAAGCAAACACATTACTCAAAAATATATAAAAATGCTCACCCTGTCCTCCTCCTCCTGTTCTCTGCTTTGTTAATTTTCCACTATTTTGAATGATGCTAGCGGTCGGCTTTTCCCTACGTCCACTTCCCCTTGGAAGATGATCGAGTATTTTCCGTGAAAAAGTTCGTCGATGACCGGCTGGTACGTTTCCGTCACCCGCTGTGGTAGAAATAGCACTTCCGGTCCTAAATCTAGTAGCACGGCTTCCCCAAATTTCGACTTGACCACTTTAGCTGCTTGGATTGCAAATGGTGTCCCGACTGGTAGGTCCTTTAATTTTCTGATAGGTTTGCGGTCTACAATCGAAGACGCAGCATTAATTTTTGATAAATCCATCT
Source organism: Acanthoscelides obtectus (assembly GCA_963669975.1). Lineage (NCBI taxonomy): Eukaryota > Metazoa > Arthropoda > Insecta > Coleoptera > Chrysomelidae > Acanthoscelides > Acanthoscelides obtectus. The sequence continues at coordinate 30,023,653 of CAVLJG010000004.1, read as the reverse complement.
ATAAAAAAAATTGAGTCGTCTAACTATTTTGAAGCATAACACGAAAAAACAGTTGCACTTAGAGACATAAAAAAGAAAAATATTAAATAAAATAGCACTTACTTTTTTTAAAATTTTCGCTATCTCGTCTCTCTCGAAGCACTATTGTACTGCGGCCGTTGTTCCAGCTTGCAGCGTTGTGCGTTAAGTGTGAAACAATGATGACTATTGCATGCGCTCGCTAAATATAAATACGTGGTTGAGATAACACACGCGTGCATGAGATAATTGTATCGTAAATATGCATATTATATGCATCATATTCTCAGTACCATTTTTATCGAGAAAACAACATTCATTGCGGTTGCAGTATTTTTTATATAATTTCTTAGTAATACATGAATGTATCGTTTGTCCGGCGGAAATTCCAATTACAAGTTGCACATGAGAGTAGAAATTTAGAAATATAGTAAATTCGTGTATGATTATTGTATATTTGCTGCCTAATTTTTTTTCAGTCAAGATTTTGATTGGGGGGTAAACGAATTTATATTTGCTATCTGAGATTTTTGACATCATTCTCTATCAGGTGTTGGTTCATGAAATTGGACATGCTCTCGGCATAGCACATAGTGCTTCTCCGAATGCTATTATGTTTGCCTTCTATCAGCATGAGATTCGTGGTCTAGATGTTGATGATATAAATGCAGTACAATATCTATATGGAAGAAAAAACAAATATGATTCAATCCCAACGTCTACCACCGCATCAGCAATACCAAAAACAACAACAACTATAAGATCTACAACTCGTAAGCAGCCGATCCTCAAAAATTTGTGTGATATTATTCCAGATTTTATGTTTTTAGCTATTGCTCCAGAGTTTTCAAATTACCGATTATATATTGCACATGATATGTTTATATGGAAACTAGACTTAAACGAAATGATTATCCCATCTCAGCCTGAACTTCTTGTCGATTATGTTCCTACAGAATTACGTCAATACACTTTACAACATATTTTCCAATCAACAAACGGTGACTTGATTACCATTGTGTCTCCAAACAACTATTTCTCAGCATCATTCCCTACCATTAAATTTCTTGATAATTTTTCAATTGATATACCCGATAGGGCTCGAATCAATGCTATTTTTCAATCAAACGCAGGACGGTCCTATACCTTTTATAATAATATGTCATATATAGAATTTTCTAACGATTTTACTGATGTGTTGAACAGAGGACGGATAAGAGACATATTTCCTGGGTTACCTGAAGTTTAGGGAAAAAATTAAAAAACAACCAGAACTGAACCGTGAAATACATAATTTGATTCTTGTCTGTCATGAACCAAATCAGTTGTCGAACAATGATTTGAGTCGATTAGTATCAACATCTAAAGTACTCCCTGATATGTAGTTTTATTGAAAATACCTCTGGTTTGCGAAATAATATTGTCGGAATTTCTTGTTGCAAGTTGTTCAAGCGCGGGTATTCAAAACATGGCACACACACACACACCAATCAACCTTATTGTTATATATACTATATGTTTCAATAAAATATCCATTATACTATTTTCATTTTGAACGGTATCATCCTGTATAATAATAACAGTACATCGTATACAGGTTATGAGACATTCTGACCGACCGACCGACCGACCAGAGGAGCCCACCACGCTATTTAGGTCACGCCTTGCTATATACGATTTAACGATATACCGTCGGTCCATCGATCCGCTATTTTTCGATGCACCCCTGTATACACGTTGCCCCCCGTAATCCACGCCAACACCAGACAGGTGCGACATCGGCGCCATCTATGCGCGAGATGCCCAACCCATCAATGGCAGCTGTCCAATGACACATAGATTCCGTTTGGTTTGTACAGCGCCAAACAAATCGGCGCCATCTATGCGCGAGATGCCCAACCCATCAATGACAGGTGTCCAATGACGTATGACAGATGACGTTTTAACGCCATCTATGCGTGAGATGCCCAATGACGCATGACAGGTGTCCAATGACACACAGATTCCGTTTGGTTTGACAGCGCCATCTAGCGGCGGAATCCCCAACTCATGAATTTCGATTACAGATTCCGTCCAACAACCTGTCAATGGCGCGCGACGCCAGCGCCTCTGGTGGCGGATTTTGGAAGTTTTGAGACCGAATCCCATAAGACATCTACTGATAATCCATTCACTGACTGTCACAAAATCGTCAATGTAACTCCCAAAACGTCAACATTACATCATTCAGGGTCTTCTACCTCATACTTCAAAAGTCTCGTTTCTCTAGTTGTGTATCTTATTTAACAGTTTATTTTGGACACTTAAAACGGCGTCTAAAACGCGGTCAAAGGCGAACTGAAATACGCCGCGATAAAAACGCTGAAACAATCGCATTCGCTTCGCACAAGTCTGAGCCTGTCCGTAAACCGCCGCGTTTTAATCTGATCGCGAATTCATCGCCGCGAAATTTTTCGCAGCCAAAGCGATATTCGCGCCGGTTTGTGGGATGCTTAAATGGTTACCTGTCGCTTTTTTTGGGACTACGTACTCCTTTCCTTCTTGATTCACACAAGCTACAATAGATCATATCGGAATATATTTTTCGAGATTACAAAGAATATCTGAGGCCGCCGGCGTGGTAAGTGACACATCGGCTGCTGCTGAACACTTAAACCTCTCATCGTTGTACTAGGTGAATCACATGCGATTTTCTCACTGAAATGGCGGCCATTTTTACTCTGACAGGACAGTTTCATAGCTGATTGTTATGTAAGCTATGGTCCATAGTATGTAGGTACTTACTGTGCAACCAGAATACGTACTTACTGTATATCTCATGCATATTTAACTGGAACATACTACGGGCGTACTATCTCTGAAAGCGAGAATGCTTCTGAAAAATATTAGAAGCAACGTAATGTTGTATTAAGGCAGAGCGTCTACGCATTGAAAAATGCATTTCACCCAGGTTTTGCCATGCTTTGTTGGCTTATTAAAATTATCCAGTATTTCTGCTTGCGACTCGTCCGAACTGCCAAAATTGGAGTGTTTTCAGTCATGATGACAGCAACACAGAGAGAGAGAGATGCCATATGCGGCGACACCTCGCCGGTGCAAAGGGGTCCCGAGACTGTCAGTTAGCGAAGAGTCATCGAACAGTCGGACAGCCCTCCTCTGAACAGCATCGAGCAGTGAGCAACTCGAGGCTAGGTTTTAACTGGGCCTTGTTCAGAGTGAGGAGGTTATGTGGAGAAAAGTACTTCTCAGCTCTACACAAATAGCTTAGCGTGTTCAAAGCTGATGCCGCTATTGACGAAAAGTGTGCGTGCCAGATCAAGTCGTCGGTGATCTAGACTCAGACGAGCCGAAATAAACGGCTCTTTGGCGACGTTCGTCAAGATACAGTATTGTGACATGGAAGCATTAAACTGTACAAGATTATTGCGTCGCCAAGCAGTGATAGCCCCCAGGTTTCTCGACAGAGGGGAAGTCGCTGCTAATCTTCTTTTCTCCAGCTCACCCGCAGAGATTGGCTTGTCGCTCTGAATTTCTGTATAGAGACCGACCCCTGGGGACACTTGCGTTGACGTGTGGGAAGGACGACGGATATCTTGCGGCCAGAGAAAGCCAGCCACCCAACCACAAAGCTCCTCTGGGAGGCCATAGGGTAGAAGTTTGCAGAAGAGGACAGCATGCCACAGCTGATCGAACCCTTCCGTGATATCAAGAGCAACGACATGAGCCTCACCACAAGACGGATGAGTTTACTCCACAATTGCGTGAAGTAAGCTGGGAGGTCTCTAGTGGGTCGTTGGTGCCGGAAACCATAAATGCCTGTTGCAGTCTTAGATCTTTTTTTAGATGGGTTGAAGATAAGCAAAAAGAACTAGAGCATGCTACGCTGCAAACCTCTCAATACAACGGCAGGAATCCGGACCAGACGCTTTGTTGATGTCGGGCGACAAGAGCACCCGTCTTATGGTCTCATGCCGGAACGTCACTTCCTGCTTAGTGTAGGGAATCCTTGACTACCAACTTATTGTTTGTCTTTTACCGAAGCAGCCGCGCAGGCAGAAGCTAAATGCCAGGACACTGTGGCTGCTATGAGGGTCCCAAAGAAATTTTGTTAATTCAATTTTGAACTGCCTAGTTTAGTAGAACTGGGAAAAGCTTCCTCTTCTAGATTGTTCCGCAATCTCGACACTCTCGGAACAACGGTTAGGACGGGAGGCCAAAGTCAGGCGGGTCTGTTGTCAGGCACATCCCGCGGAGGCAACATAGAGGAGAGCTCTGAGGAGCAAAGCCAGTTGGTATAGCGGGAGAAGAGAGCTAGATCGCCGACAGCCCGCCGGTGGGAAGGGTCCCGGGACTGTCTGTTAGAGAGAATCATATCATCAGTCTGACTTCCCTCCTCTGGACAGCATCGACCATAAATAATGTAGTCGGGGCGTGTGGCAATCTCGAGGCTAGGCCTTATCTGAGTCTTGAATAGATGAGAAGGTCATGCGGAGACAAGTACTTCTTAGCCCTAAACAAATAGAATAGGTTTTTTCTCAGCAGCTGCCGCTATTGACGAGATGTGTTCGTGCCAGATCAGGTTCCCGGTGACCTGGATTCCGACAGCCGAAATGAATGGATCGTTGACAGAACTCGACCATCCATGGAAACCGATGAGCGCTGAGACGCTTTTGATCATTGAGGTGACTGTTCACATCCAGGGGCGAATACAGAAAATATATTTAGCAGGATCCATTGATGAACTTGCTCAACAAAGTGCTGGGGAAGGAGGCTCATTATTCAAATTGATGATGGGGGCGGGGCCGTGTTTAAAATTTTTCAAGCTCATATGTTTCGAGGAAGGAAACTACGAAGGGAATTGTGGTAAACGTCCAAATACGGCTTAGGGTTGGGTGTCTTCTTGAAAAAACAATCAATGATGAAAGCCATGTTTGTTGCTTTCACCATTTTTTTAAGCAATAACTGAATGATGATACATTCGGCTTAAACCGAAAATTACACGAGAAATATTTCAAAACATGTTTTTTTTTCGAAAATTTGACGAGCGACATGATGCGGGTCACAGTTATAGATAGTAATGTTTTATTTTCGAAAAACATAACAGTAACGACAAACTTTCTAGTCTATGCATGATGTAATTTATGAAATTCTGGTATATAAATATATATCTATCCTTACGCATTACTAATTTACAGTTCAATAGCTATATTATATTATATTGTACCGAGTTTGTCTTCTTCATCAATCGCATAGACCATTTATTGACACCCCCACAAGGATATTTCCCTATCAATTTGTTGGCAGTTTATATTAACGTGAAAATATATTATTATTACTATTTATTATTATTATTATCTATTTATTTCACAGCCTTTAATGGTGGGCTGGCTTTGTGTTTTTCCTTCTCTGACCGGGGATGTACTACATCGTAGGGTTGAGCATTAGCCTAAGACTTTTCTTATGTGTGTACACTTTTTTGGGTATATTATGTTTTTGACATTGCCGTTATTATTTATACGAAAACTTGTAATTGGACCAATAAACATTATTATTATTATTATGATATGTGGATACCATATATGCTGCTGTTTGAAGCAGTTGCATGTTGATGTTTTTTGATATTCTCTCTAGATGTTTCAATAGGTTGGTGGATTTTGCGCCAGTTGCTCCTATCACCACAGGTACGATGACATCAAGTGACCAATGGTTTCGTCGCGCTCGTTGCAGATTCTGCATTTGGAATCTGTATCCCGCTTCAGGATTTTCTTTGAGAAGTAGTTGGTCGCCATGGCCTGGTATAATCAAGCTTTCAGTATCTTCTTTGCTCTGCGATTGTAAAAGCCACAGGATGCTCTTGTGTCGCCAATTTGAGGGTTTTGTAGAGCCTGAGTGATGTATGTCCTGCACTGATTTGGCCATCCATCGGTTTTTAATATCTTCCGCCACATTTCTTTTATACTCCAATTTGTATCCCATGTGGTGTGAGGGTGTGGAAATCCCAACTGATGACAATAAGCAGCTGTTATTTTGGTGATGGATCTGTGCTGGGAGGATTCTTTGTCGATGGTACAAACGAGTTGTATATATCTGTCACGGTTCTTTCCAGATATTCAGCCATGTTCATTATTGTACTCTTGATAGCTGCCTCCACTTGCAGAAAGCCTCTGCCACCTTCCCTTCTACTACATAGAGCCTGTCCGTGTCCAGTCCGTGTGTGATGTATTCCATACATTGTGAGCAGTTTTCTAGTTGCCTGGTCCAGTGCTTTTATCTTCTTCCAGTTTCCATTCGACTACGGCAAAGTTGTATGCAGTATCGGGGGTGCGAGCTGTAGTATAGCCTTCAGTTTATTCCGTCCGTTCAGTTCGGTTCTCAGGATCAGCCTCACCCTTTTCTTGTACGCTTTTCAGCTGCTCTTTTATATTTCGATGGTCGATCGTTGCCCCTCTTTTATACCTATATTTATACGTAGATGTATCTTCTCCTTCTAACTGGAGAAAATCGGACTCGGCATGATTGATGTTAACTTTGCGTGCAGCTTTCCTCTTCTGAATACTGCTTTAGAGCACTTATCTGTTCCAAATTGCATGTGGATATCCTTGATAGATCCTTGTGACGGTTTCCAGCTGCTCCCCATATCAGCTGCCGATTTCCCGATGATTTTCAGGTCATCCATAGAAGATAGGTGGGCTTTGTACCTTTACGTCAATCCTGCTCGCATGGAATTTAGTTCTTCAGAGAGTGGGATAAGGCCTGCAGAACAATAACGGTGATAAAGCATCACCTTGTAGAATGCCTCCCTAATTTAATATTTGGGATGATAAGGAGTCGCTAGCAATTTTCATGTGTGTTGAGGTGTTCCACTGTTTCATCATGATCTGGCATACTTTTACGAGCATCGGGTAAGCTCCAATTGTGCGCAGGCTTTTCAGGATCCACGAGTGTGGGATACTATCGTATGCTTTTCTGTAATCTATCCATGCAACATAAGTTTCGCTTACGTTGTCTACATTCTTGCAGGATGTGTTTAGAGACAATAAGAGCTGATCCTTACATCCTTGTGACCCTTACGACATCCCTTTTGTTCTACGGGAATTATTCTGCAAGCATTTACATATCTCTGGATCCGGTCTGTCAGGATTGATGTGAAATTCTTGTACATGTTGCAGTGTGCAGTGTGTGCGAGTTCGAATCTCGCCTTCGCCATGGATGTTTGTGTTTGTTTTAGGCAGCAGCGGTGGCCGCAATAGTAGACTCTTCGGTCTCCTGAGAGTCGCCGTGCGCTGTGCGGTTCGAGTCCCGTCCCAGGGGAATTTTTCTCTTGGCTATGGATGTTGATTGTCCGTAGGTGGTAGATGGTCTCTGACTGTCGAACGTGGAGGTACCACCCGGCGGATCTCGTAGGCGGAGCCAGAATGTGTGCATGTTGCATGCACACGTGTTCCCTCGCCAGAGTCTGTGTGGCGTTTCCCCCTTTCCCTGTATCCCCCTATAGCCCCACGGTACCCAATGGGTTGTTTAGGCCTTAGGCCTTCGTGGTAGTTGGAATATAAAAAAAAGAGACACGTGATATATATATATATATATATATATATATATAATTTACTTCTTTAGTGTCATCGTTTTTGGGTATTAGGAAAGTTAAACCAGACGCCTACCACCCAGGGATGTACCTAAACTGAATATGTTGTTATATTCCCGGGCTAGGTGGGCGTGCACTGATGTTAGGTGCTTCAGCAAAAAATTGGGGATTGAGGGATTCTCTTTACATAACGCTGACCTCCTGGTTGGAGCGTTTCAAGGAATGAATTCAAGGTACCCCCCAGAATCCGTGGGACCGACTAAGTGCAGGGTAGGATTCTGAGCCATCGGCTCTACCTACCTGGGGTATCAGTTCCGTCATTTCACCTGACCTTGTAGGTATATCACACCAGAGCCTCGTTAGCCAGCTTCATGCACACTGATGTTCTGTGTGTCGCTGCCCGCTCCATACTTGGAACTAATATTTATTAATTATTATTATTATTTCTTTAAATTTCTCAGCTCTTGATTGTTGGTGGCTGGATTACTTTCTTCAACAAAGAGGGGGTATGCCTTAACCCTTAGATTAGACGTTACGTTAATCTTTCTAATAATGTGGGCTGTACCGAATATGGCCACAGTTTGAAGTTGGTAAGGGTTTAAGGTACCTGAGATTGCTTTTGCATGTGCGTCAAAATTCTTAGATACTGCACCTGTGGAAGCTATTATAATTGGTAGTATGTGCGTACGCATTTGCCACATTCTGTTTATCTCAATAGACAAATCCCGGTACTCTAGAAACTTTTCAGCCTCTTTGTCTTCACGTTGTAATCTGATGATACTGCAACATCAATTATAGTGCATAGCTTATTTTTAAGATCTTTGATAAAGATGTCCGGTTGTTGGCAGCAATTGTTCGGTCTATTATTATAGGCTGATTCCAAAGAATGGTGACATTACTCCCAGTTACAACCTGCTATGGTTCATGCTCATACCAACGCTGTTTAACGTCAATGTCGAAATCTTTGCAGTTCGAATGGTGCAAGATCTTGGCAACTCTGTCATGTCGTGTAACGTATTCGCGCTGAGCGAGGATAGCGCATGAAGACTACGTGAGATATGGTTTCATCGTTCTCTTTGCATATCCTACGTTTGGGATCGTTGTTTGCTCAAAGTATCTGGTTTGAACGGTAGTTTGGAATTTATGACTTGATCTTGTGCCGCGGTTGAGACTTTCTGCTTCACCCTTTACGTTGCTCGTGAGCCATCTCACTGTGTCTTCTTTGCTGAGATTGTGGTTCTGAAGTATTCGAGTAAGATAATGTCCATGCAGGGCGTTCCCGTGCCATTCTCCCGCAGTGCCGACTGGATACATCTTTTGTGGGTTTACCTTTCTTTTACGCAAGTCTGGCTCTAGGGATTCGGCGTATAGATAACTGGCGACGAAATTTTGTTGCTGTTTGTATAAGGGACTTAGTTACTGGCAGAGAGAGATCGTAATTTCGGACAATCATCATTATTTTGTTTGGGCTGTTTTCACAGTAGTCGCTTATACGAGTATTGCTGAATTGTAGGCTGCCTCCACTTGCTAGTCCCCTGCTTCCCCCTTTCCTGGAAAGGTAAAGCCTATCGGTGTCGGCGCGAGGATGTAGCATGCCATACAATGTTAGCAGTTTACGCTTTTCGGTGATTGCTTTTAGTTCTTCCAATTGCCAATCGACTACACAAAACTATAAACAAGTACTGGCATGCAAATTGACCTAGCGCGCGGATCTTATTTCTGCTGTCAGTGACTTTGAGTAGCAGTCTTCTAACGTATTCCTTCTTGACCATCTGTTTGTTTAGGATATGATTTATCCATTCTCCTTCTTCGATACCTGAATATTTATAACGATCAGCATCTTCAATTTGATAGAACTGTGTCTCTTCCATGTGGTTTCTTCCTTTGCAGCTTCCTTTCCTGAATATAGCCGGTGCGCACTTATCCAGCGTAAACTCCAGATGAATATCATCGCTGAATCTTTCACTGTGTTGATTTGTTCTTCTAGATCTGACGCATGTTTTTCCAAGCAGTTTCAGGTATCCCTATAGAGAAGGTGGTTGACTTGGAACCATTTAAAATGTAGCCAGCTCACATTCTATTCAGTTCAGCAGGCAAAGGAAGATGACACACAGAAAAGGAGAGGGACAGAGCGTCCCCTTGGAAGATGCCTCTTCTGATATTAATTTTTGATATGACGATCCAGTATTCTGACCTTTTAGATGAAGCGCGGTATTCCAAGAATCATCATTCGTTGCAAAGCTTAATGATTTTGTCGTACACACCGACAAGTTGCAGACTTTCTAGAATCCAGGAGTGGGGAACTGACTCAAAAGCTTTCTTGTAGTCAATCCAGGCTAAAGTTAGATTTCGTTTACGTCTTCTACAGTCGTCGAAAATATACTTTGAACGCATGAGTTGGTCGTTACATCCCGGATCCTTTACAGCATCCCTTCTGTTCCGGCGGCAGAATGTTGTTTTGCGCATTGGGCATAGATTCTTTAGTAGAGAATTGAAGTAAAATTCTTATAGATTGATGGTAG